>JAMPIV010001592.1:0-131648 GCA_024509875.1 Oreohelix idahoensis
TAGAGAAAAATGCAACATATTGATTGTAACTGATTACAAATATTAATTTTGAGCTGTTTTCTAAACTTCAGATTTCTCTACTATCAAACAGTATAGGTGACATAAGTTTAAAATTGAACACAGCACTGACCTATTCACAAACATCAATATTATGCTGAAAGTGAAACCAAGTTTGACCTCTCGGGCAATACTGCATGCACAGAAGCATAACTTTTCTTCAAATTTTTCAATGTTTAAATTTTTGGCACAAATATATGCACTTTTCTTGTGATCCCAATATCTTGGTATCTCAAAATGATGACATGATTTATACTGATTATTTGTGTACCATGTCACGAATGCATGACTCTCCAGTGTTTATGTTTATAAAAGCAACAAAATTTACTGGACAAATTTCAGTAACTCATAAGCTAAAGAAGACATTACATTCATTCAATATTAGCAACAGAAAAACACGATGGCAGGGGAAGAATGACATTAATGATTATAATGATGGCATTGATGACACATATCAGCTGTTTATTATCATCACTATTACTCTTCAGTTTCATATGAAGCATGGATCATGAATCATTTCATGCCAAGCCTTCCTGTTCTCTGCCATTTATTAAGAGTTCTGTCCATGACTCCTTTATTATTTATAAATCTGTCTCAATTCTCTTCTAGTGTTTTTGGATCACCATTTTTGTCTTTGACCTTGAGGACTCCAGAAGAAGACCTGTCTTGTAATGCTATCAACTGGTTTCCTTAATGTGTGATCTTTCTAACACAAATATTTTTTCCTCAGGTCTTGCTACAATGATCTTTGTCAGATTTTTTGCTATAAATTGTTGATCTTGTCATGCCATTTTGATCCTTCTGTTCTGAACAAGAACCCATTTATGAAAGTGCATAACCTCTTGATTATAATGACCGCATCTTTGATACAACCCAGATGTTACTTCATTAAAATATACACATATTTTCTAGCAGACTAACCAAATCCTGTGTTTCCATAGACCAGCCTGTAGTTCTGACCAGCATACTGCTTCAGCAGGGGGTACAACTCTGCAAGAGTCACGGGCTTAAACCACTGAGCTTGGTCATTGACAATATGCAGGGGTCTGGGCACACTATTCTCATATCTGATGGTCGTGCCGTTTTTTTAGCTTGGGCAGTACAGTGACCGACACATGCCTTGCCTGTCTTCTTGCATAACTTGCCATTTAATTCCTGAATTTAAAATAAAAGGGAAAGAAAAAATGACCTGCATTTGTAGCAGTCATACAAGAGGTGTTAAGTTTCAAATAGTTCTGTTATATTTGTTAGCATAAAAACTTACAAGATAATGCCTATTTATATAATTTGCTGATCAATAGAGCCTCAAACATCACAAAAAAAGTACAGTACCTCTATGTCAATAACTCCTCCCTTCTCTTTTAAAGAAGGTGGAGCATCAGAAGCAAATGATTTCATGGCATCCAGGATTGATCTGTAGCCTGAAAATCAATACAATGAATAGTATGACATGATTAACTTTTAAAAATGTGAATTATGCCTAAAAGTTGGTCAAATTCAGTGTACACTGTTGTCAAATGTTTACTAAACGAGTTACTATAATGTTCTATAAAAACTTTAAGGCATTAAATGAATTACAACATTATCACCATTTTCTTTCTCACTTGCTTTGGAGCATGGAGCCACCACTGTATAGTGGATCCCTTGCAGGAAGCCTGGACAAAACATTTACACGTTCTAGCCAGCAGTGGTTCATGTAGCAATTTGTTTGACATGATGAGGTTGCCTCGCATTAGTTGCACCATTTATGACATACCTGAGGGTGCAGTAATCCCTGTTGCACCATGTATGACATACCAGTGTGCAGTAATCCTGTATGCACATGTATGACATACCTGAGGGTGCAGTAATCCTGTTAGTTGCACCATGTATGACATACCTGAGTGTGCAGTAATCCTGTTAGTTGCACCATGTATGTCATACATACCTGAGTGTGCAGTAATCCTGTTAGTTGCACCATGTATGACATACCTGAGTGTGCAGTAATCCTGTTAGTTGCACCATGTATGACATACCTGAGTGTGCAGTAATCCTGTTAGTTGCACCATGTATGACATACCTGAGTGTGCAGTAATCCTGTTAGTTGCACCATGTATGACATACCTGAGTGTGCAGTAATCCTGTTAGTTGCACCATGTATGACATACCTGAGTGTGCAGTAATCCTGTTCTTTGCACCATGTATGACATACCTGAGTGTGCAGTAATCCTGTTAGTTGCACCATGTATGACATACCTGAGTGTGCAGTAATCCTGTTAGTTGCCCCATGTATGACATACCGAGTGTGCAGTAATCCTGTTAGTTGCACCATGTATGACATACCTGAGTGTGCAGTAATCCTAGTTAGTTGCACCATGTATGACATACCTGAGTGTGCAGTAATCCTGTTAGTTGCACCATGTATGACATACCTGAGTGTGCAGTAATCCTGTTAGTTGCACCATGTATGACATACCTGAGTGTGCAGTAATCCTGTTAGTTGCACCATGTATGACATACCTGAGTGTGCAGTAATCCTGTTAGTTGCACCATGTATGACATACCCGAGTGTGCAGTAATCCTGTTAGTTGCACCATGTATGACATACCTGAGTGTGCAGTAATCCTGTTAGTTGCACCATGTATGACATACCTGAGTGTGCAGTAATCCTGTTCTTTCTTTATATCATAAGAGATGCCCAGGAGCTTCATGGAGTGACTTACAACACATTCTATACAAATGTTAAGAATATATGATCACATATATACTGTAGTTTGAGCTGCCTATGCACACTTACCAGTACATCTGCAAATGGTTGCATCAAATGAGTCTTCTACTTCTTGCAGGGTTGGCTTGGGATTGTTTTGCAAGAGACTGGGAGAATACATTAACAATACAAAGGCTTGTATAGACTCATAGATTTGCCTTGTACACACAAACAGAAATTTACAGAAAACACAAGCCTTGATTTCAACTCACAATAAGCTTTTATTCCACTCAAGACATGGATGAAATGAATACCACTCCAACAAAGCTAAAAGAAAACTATTACATGCACAAGCCTGGTTTTGATAACAAACACTTATAACTTCACTTTCCCTCTAAGATGTTATCCCTTATCTGGTGATTTTTTTATTCTTGACCATACCCCACCCTGGGGACCAGCAGCAGGGGTGGTTGCATGCTTCATAAGGAGTGACAAGGAAAATGATGACAGCCCACTCTAAATGTCCATGATGTACAAACAGTAAATAGTTTAGTCCAGTAATTCAAAGATCAAGTCTTGTTGACTTGATGTGGGTATCTAACTCTGATTATTTTTGTAGCTGCTGTATTAAATCTGGTGAGAGTGGCACTGCTGACTTGATAGAGTTGGCTGGTGCTTCCATTCATGGTGTAGAATTGACAACACCACTAACATGTCTGACTGTGGCTTCTGGTGTTTTAATGATGTAACAACATGGGCTGTGGTGAGATGAACGGATATTACTCTGGCATTTCATGAATCTTTTCCAAACAGAACCACCTACTCTGAAAGCTGGCAACTGTCTTGCTACATGTCTATGGTAAAATATAGGACATGGTTTCTTCCTGTAAACCATCTGTTTTTCCCTCATGGTTTCCAATAGAAAGTTTCAGAGCACTAGGAGGAACTGGAGTTCAGGTTTTCAGTTTTCTGCCCTTGATGAGTCCTGCTGGAAAAATTCTATTTTAAAGATATGCGACTCTGTACATCCATAATGTTATGAATGGATCTATTTTTTTCTTCATAAGAGCAGTGAGAGTTTTCACCACCTTTTCTGCTTTGCCATTCACCTGTAGGATATTTTGGTAGGCTGGTCACACTAATAAATTTATTTGTTCTACGAGTTTTTTAAAATTCTTGGCTGATCTGGAATACCATGAGTTGTACAAATACTTTTGTCTGGCCTACCTTTCTACACTAGTTGTATTATGGGATAATTTTACTGCAGTTCATCTGGAACAATTCTTGATAAATAGTCGATATATTCATAGATGAATCATAGATGCTCACAAAATGACTATGGCATGAGCTGTTTCTTCCCCCTCCAAGGGAATCAACTGTGACAAATCTTTCAAGACTGCAGTATATACTCAGATTGCTAAGTTATTGTTATTGTTGGTCAGAATCAACGTCACTGCGCTCCAGAAAAACTCACAGGTGCTCAGTCTCCCTCAGAAAATGTCGAAGGGTATGAATGCTAATTATTCATGTTGTGCGCTGGTTGTATACACGCTGGATGCATCCTCTCATACATCCATCCCTGCTGGTCTTAAGTCTGATGCCAAATTCAAGCAATCTTAGCCTTGATAATTCATCGACTACAGTGTCAGTCTGTAATAGGCGCTCATCAATTGCCCTCAGTATCTCTCCCTTATCTATATCCAATGCACCTTCTATGGGTGTTCTTGAAGCTAGCCTGTCAGCTCTTTAATTGCCGTGTACGCCAGCATGACTAGGATTGTAGATCCACACAAGATTCAAGGCTTCTATTGAGGTTTTCCATTCATGCCAGAGCCATACATTTTAGACCTTCGGAAGCATGGATTGTGAGTCTGATACAATAACTGCCCTTGTTAATGAAGTTTCAGACAGCCACCTTAAAGCTGCAGTAGCTGCCTCTACCTCCATTCTCATGCTGGAGGTTGTTATCATGTAAACCCTGCTAAGTTCAGCAACGATTCTTCACTTTACTCTAGCAGAGAAGCCCCACCCTGATTTCTCACCATGGATTACAGACCCATCCGTGTACACAATGGCCTCATCATCCCCGCATGATCAATTTATCAGATGATCTATTTCCAGCTCTGCAGTCCCACTGGCCCAAGTTCTGCACTCTCTACCAAGGCTGATGATGACTTGTTGGTAGTTCATCCAGTTCTCATCTGACTTACTCCACTTTTCACCCTTGAATATATTTTCAACTGTGATCACCTGTCTAATAGTTGCCTATGCCTGCATCATCCATGATCTCTCCCTCTTTATTCTTGTTACTTTGATGTCATAGATGACAAGCAGGGAATGCCTTTTGTCCATGGTTACTGTGACACTACACTGTAATTCTGACTTTTAACAGGCCCGATTCTGTGGTTCTATTTTGAATTTTCACCAGTTTTATTTTCTTCTGATCACGCGATTTTCCGTTGTTTACGGAAATCGCTATTTTCGGGCACGCTTTTTCACCATTTTATTTCTTCTCATTTGAATATATATCGTGGTTGGTATTTTTTTTGAGTAGATAAATTAAATGGGTTCGTTTATGATGGTAGGTTTATTTTATTCTAGCATCAGTGTTACTTTCTTCTCATTTTTCACGATTCCCGTAAAGTTCGTTGTTTACGGAAATAATCGCCATTTCCGGCACGCGATATGACGAGGCCGGAAACACGCGGCCGGAAGCACGCGGGGTTTGCGTAGGTGGATAGTATTGATTTTTCTAGCGCTCCCATTGGTCCGCGATATGCGTGGGAGAGAAATTCGCGTGGGTGTTTTCTCTTGTATATAATGAGGGAGGAAACCGCGGGCAATGGTCTCTATGAAAAATAAGTGCCAGCCGTCAGACTACGTAATTTATCGTTCTCCACTGTGGGAAAAACCAGCGATGAATTGGTATGTAAGATTTTATCGTATTATCGTTTTATTCATTAGAGGGTTCTTTGAGAAATTCGCCCTTAGGTAAAGATTAACTTTTCAGTTTTAAAATAAACGATAGCGCCATTAATTACTATTTTTGAAGAACGACGTAATGCAACAGTGTGCTTATTCTTTCTATGATTTTGGCAATAGATAGGAGTGTGTGAAGTTGTGAGAAACACGTGTGCCATATTTGTAGGATGTTATGTAAAACCACCATTTATTCCTGTATATTTTCTAATGTAAATTTATGGGGAAATCCCTGGTGTGTTCGTTAATTTTTCTGAGCCTTAAAAATGTGAGAAATATTGTCAGAGGGTTCAGATTTACGTTGTAAATGAATTATACTGCTTAGGGGAGGAAACTATTCCTATAGCGAGATTTAATTTAATAAGAGTAAGCCGGGGAAACTCCTGTGTTAATGGGTAAAAGGATTTCCCTATTTTTGTCAAGTTTGAACACGTGATCGGCCATGCGTAACGGCCATGTAACATGTCAGACGGGTCTGGGCTATTGTTTGTTTTACCTGGCAGATTTTAGTAGAAGGAGGGGGGATAAAGAGGCCACGTGGGATAGTGGTATTTTATGTATTGTGAGAAGAACGAGAGAAGGAGTGTGATTTTAGTGCCACGTGGGATAGTATTATGTATTGTTGTGAAGAACGAGAGAAAGGGGAGAAGAAGTGAGAATGAAGAGACACGTGTATAGAATTATTTTTGTATCGTATATGTTAGAGATAAGCGATTCTAGAGAGGGTGTACATTAGACGCTGTTTCTTTTAATTTCAGCGAGTCACGGCGGAAACAGTGGGGAGCATAATTTTGTCAAATAAAATTATCCACGGCAAAAGACATATCTCAGAGTCAGTGTACTCGAGTATCGTCAGGAGCAAAAGAAAATTACCCTATGGTCTCTGGCAGTGAAGTCCCTATGCTTCAGCTGGACCGAGGTTTATTTATCATACAGCCGAGAGCATCGCTATTATAGTCTCTAGCAACGGCAGGTGGCCGGGAGACTGGTTTCATTTTTGTACAGCCTGAAATCAAGGCTGTGGTTTTTTTTTTTTCCTCTAACTCCGGAGCGGGTTACAAGAGGGAAGCTATTCAGCAGCAGAGAAGTTTTGTCGACAGTTTATCAAGCACTTCAGGCTTGATACCTGAACAGCATCGTCATCACCAAAATCAGGAACAGGTGACAGGGTTACCATACCTAGGTCCTGATAAGCATTTCGTGTGGTGTAGTCATCGGCGCCTATCGCCTAACTAGTAGAAAGCTGTGTAGCCGTTCATTGAGGAAGAGTCACCAGGACTGAGACAGTATAAAATTTATTAGTGTTAGAGAGTGGAGGCTAAAAGTTGACAGCCCCACCAAATTAGATTTGGTTTAAAGCACTAACCCTTTTTTATTGTTCCTCAGCAGGGTGACAGGAAGAGTGAATGTGATTGAGGTTTTTTTTTTTGTTGAGTGTCTCTCAATTTAATTGTTACCTTGGTTTTTCCAGGCCGTGCAACAGTGCACGCTATTGACTGACTTGATGACGTATGATGCCATTTTATGTTTTCTTGTATGTAAATAAATATATACATATATTATTTACTGGATCAGCTTCTATTCTTTACTATACTTACTCTATGTTGTCTGTATAGTGGTGTTTGTGGTCGTAATTATACACCTTATCTCCTTGTGTTTCAAGGCAGTCAGAGGTGGGGAGACTATAGCCATTTTTTTTAGTCACGAAGCGGCAGGGGGAGATTCAAATCCTGGGTCTATCTCTTGAGCCAATAGTCTCACCTGTCCACAGGCATGTTATTTTCCATCTAAAGTCTATCTTCTCAGACTTTCTCATACTAGGGTCTTGCTTTCATTCAGGCACACTCTATAAACTTAAAACCACTTCGTGACAGTTACCCACATATAAGCTTTTGCCTGGGCCATCACATTTTAGGTTTTTGAACCCCGCACTTTTTTACCAAACCTCAGAAATGAGGTATCTGAGGAAGGTGGTTGAAGTAACAAGAAGAGACATGGTACGCAACCAGACGATACATCAAGGCCTTAAATCCTACCCCCTGCAGACCCAAGTAGAACAGTCCCAATTAAGATGATTTGGCCATGTCTGCAGAATGGGAGAAGATCGGATACCACGACAAGCATGGGAAACAAAGAGCCAAGGATCCAGACCCCGAGGACAACCCAGAGTCCGCTGGGAGGACAACATTAGAGAATCTTTGAAGGACCGAGGACTAGAATGGAACCAGGCCAGGAGGAAATCAGCCGATAGGATAGTCTGGCGCTCTCTCTTCCAAACCTCTACACCTCACGGTAGAAGGGGAACGACTAAGTAAGTAAGTAAGAACCCCGCACTTGAAAACTGGTGTTTTTTGTGTGCAACGGAAACCTGGTTCAACCCCATGTGGGTTATAATTTGGGTATATTGTGTTCCTCTTTCCATGTAGTGTATTACTTTGTTGTTTGTGTTCGCTCTTCCAGGCTGTAATTTATCTGCTGTTTGCTGTGGCAATGTTTAATGTCTATGGGGCCTGTTTTGTTTCTTCTTCCATGATACCATGTTGCTCTCTCTCACTATTGACATCTTTTTTCTGGTGGGCTTTTGTTGGTTTTGGATTGGTGGTTTTTGTTTGTTTGTTTGTTGTTTTTTTTAAATACAATTTCATCTACTGGTATTGAATGGACTTATTGGCTTTATTTTTTGGTTTATTTTCCTTGTCATTCTAATTTGTTCTAGTTGTTATATGTTGGTACTTGTTCTGGTAATATGAAATTTTATTATGTTGTGTAGCTCCCTGGGTAGGTCAACTTTCAGTACATTTTCCAGTGACAGTGATGTCGAGTTTTGGGCTCTCAAGTATTCCATTAGTGGTTTTCTGTGCTGTTCGTATTTTTTGCATGTTAACACATAATGTGCTATGGTGTTTTTCACCAGACATGTTGCACAGAAGGGTTCCTCCACCATAAAATAGCCTGTTCCTAGTTGAAGTCTAATTAGTTTTCTGTTACATGGTATTTTTGGTTCTCTAGATATCTGACATGTCCGGGTTGGATCTTTTAGCAGTTTATAGGTGTGCCTGCCTTTCTGGCTTTCTTTCCAGTTTTCTTTCCATTCCTTTGTTATAATATTTCTAATTGTACTTTTGAGCTCTGTTGTGCCTAAACCTGAGTTTATGTGGTTTGGGCTGGTTCTTCCTGCTTTTGCTTCCCTGTCTGCCACCTCGTTTCCTTCTATTCCCACTTGAGAGGGTATCCATGCTAGTAATACTGAGCAGCCCCTATTATTTAGATGTGTACTAAGTTGCAACACTTCTTCTGCTATGTCTGATCGGCTACATTCATGTGGGTTTCTTAGTGCTTGAAGAGCTGACAGTGAGTCAGTTAGGATTGTTAGCTTTTTTGGGGGCTAGTCAGTAATTATTTCAAGTGCTTCTGCTATTGTCACCATTTCTGTCGTGAATATTGATGCGTTTTCAGTTAAACTAAAACTTGTCTTCAGCTTCCGGGCTGGTATGTGTATTCCTATTCCAAGTTCTTCAATTTCTATCTTAGATCCATTAGTGTATATTTTCAAGCTACCCTTAGTTATCTGTTCTATATACTCTCTGGCTATGATATTAATGTCGTCTTATCCTGCTTTTTAATTTATTATATATGAAAGATGAGAGTCAATGTGTGGTTTCTTGAGCTCCCAAGGAGGAATCACTGGTGTGTATTTACTGCTACATTTTATTGCATTTGTTATAATACTGTTTTCTTCTATGCCCTTCCATCCTATTGGATCTCTTGTGGATTCCAGAGGGGTATCACAGGTCATAGGGAAATTCTTCACAAACATTGCATGGGCTGGGTGGTTTTTGTCAATTAGGACTTTGCCCATACAACTCAGTCTAAGTTCTTTTCTTCTTAGCTTGAGTGGTATTATTCCCAGTGCTACCTCTAGTGCTTCAAGTGATGTTGATCTTGAGGCTCCAGCTATTTTACATAGTGCTTGATGCTGTATTTTGTCCAAGTTTTTCTTATTGTTGTGAGCTGCAGAGTCATATACTATGCTTGCATAGTCCATTTTCCCCCTTACAAATGACCTGTAGAACATGAGAAGTGACTTGATGCTTGCTCCCGATCCACTGCCTTTTAGGTATCTCATCATATTAGTGAGTCCTCTGCAGCTCTCAACCAGCTTGTCTATATGTTTTTTTTAGTTTATCATCATATTAGTGAGTCCTCTGCAGCTCTCAACCAGCTTGTCTATATGTTTTTTTTAGTTTAGTTGTTGATCTAAAGTCATGCCTAAATATTTGGTTGTTTTTACTGTTTTAATTTTGTGCCCTTGGATTTTTATGTCAATTGTTTAATTTTTTATCAATCTACTTCTACTGAATATCATTCCGACTGTCTTTTTAGCATTTAGTTGGAAGCCCCACTTAGCCATTCATTCTGCGATCTTGTTAATTTAGGCTTGCAGATCTGTATATAATCTGGGAAGGATTTTCCCTATTCTCCAAATAGCTGCATGATCTGCAAATTGTGACAGTTTGTTTCTTCTGTTGCTGAATTCCTCTCCTAAGTCATTAACCATAATAGAAAATAGGGAAGGAGATAATACTGATCCTTGAGGGATGCCGTTCTGTTGCTCGTATAGCTCTGATTTGTCATTATTTACTTGTACTGTAAAGTATCTGTCCTCCAAGAAGTTTTCTATGATGTTGTATATGTTTCCAGTTATGCCTATTTTGTTAATCTTATATAACATACATTATCTCCAGCATTCATCGTTTGCCCTTACATCTAAGAATACGGCTACTGTTTTTGCATTTCTTTTAAATCCCGATTGTACCTCATGTTCTAGTCTGATAAGCTGGTCCATAGTGCTTCTGTTTTCCCTAAACCCGGATTGGGTTGGGCTGTAAAGATTGTTCTTTTCCATGTGTAACTTTAATCTATTGTTCACCACAGTTTCCATTATTTTCCCTATGTGAGATGTCAAAGCTATTGGTCTGTAAAAGCTGGCATCATGGACCTCTTTATCTGGTTTTAGTATTGGTATGACGACTGCTACTTTCCCTATGTGAGATGTCAAAGCTATTGGTCTGTAATAGCTCACATCATGGGCCTCCTTATCTGGTTTTAGGATTGGTATGATGACTGCTACTTTCCCTATGTGAGATGCCAAAGCTATTGGTCTGTAAGAGCTGGCATCATGGGCCTCTTTATCTGGTTTTAGTATTGGTATGACAACTGCTACTTTCATTGCCTTTGGTATTTTACCTGTTTTCCATATAGTATTGAACAGAGAGGTTATTACTTCTATGGTATATTTTGGTATCTTTTTTAGTATTTTCGTAGCATAGAATGTCGTGACCTGATGCTGTGTTCGATTTCTCATTTATTGCCTTTTCTACTTCTTCTGCAGTAATTTCTGAGTTTAGATAAGATTTCTCCCCTATATCATTATTTCGTTTTTCCTTAGTTCTGTTATGAGTTTTTCTCTTCTTCCTATTTCTTCCCAGGTTTTCCCTAGCACTTACATTATAGAAGTATTTTACTAGGGTATTTGCTTTTTGTTTGTCTGATTCTGCCAGTTCTGGAATTTTGATAGTAGGCATTACTGTTCGTTTTGGGTTCCCTTTAAGGGTTTTTAATCTTTTCCACACCTCTGTAACTGAATGAGTGCTTGGATTGAAGGTTTGGCAGAAGGTTTTCCAGCAAGTTTCCTTTTCCTGTAATATTATTTTATTTGTTTCATTTCTTATTCTCTTATACTGTTCATAGTTAACTTGGGTCCTATTTCTTCTATATTTTTGTAGGGCTTGTTTTCTTTCTTTTGTTTTTTCTGTCCATTTGTTTGTCCACCAAGGAGCTGGGTTTTTATTCCAGTGTTCTGTTCTCTCTTTTCTGTTATTCTGCTTTGGAGATATGTGTGGTGGAATATTGGAGTGTGGTATGTGTTTGGTAGCAATTTTTAGTATTTCTACTGTTAGATTGTTTGCATCTATATCTTCACTAATTATTTTGTCTAGTTTCATTCCTTCTATTTCAGTTCGGAAAGCTATCCAATCAGCTTTTTTATAGTGGAATATTGGTTTTTCTACTCCTTTTTTTAACTGTATACTTTTGTTTAATTGTTATCTCTATGGGTATGTGATCTGTGTTAGTATCATTCAATGTTTCCCATTTTGCTTTGGCTAAGTTGGCTGTTACTATGCTGATGTCTATTGACGAGTCGGGTTGATCTGAACTTGGGTTAATTCTTGTTGCTGATCCATCATTCAGTAATATCTTCTTCTTCTTCTTCTTCCGTCCTTAGCCACCGACCGTCAAAGCAGTCAGTGGCCATTACGCCTAGTGGCGTCTTAGGGCAACAGCAGATAGGTTTTCTTTGCCATTGTTTCCCATCACGCCTATTGGCGTCTTTAGGGCAATGGCAAATCAATCCATTTGCTGTTGTTTCCATAATCGAAGTGACTGGCAAACGGGTGATCAGCCCGTTGGTATTCAGTAATATATTAGTTCTCTATTTTCTATGGTCCAGTAGTAATTTCCCTGATTTATCTATTTTGTTACCTCCCCATGCTTTGTGGTGTGCATTAAAGTAAAAAAAAAAAGGATCCCGTTACACACCTGTTACCAACAGATTACTGGTGGCAATGAATATAGAGATATATATATATAGGAAGATATTTATTTGTTTGTATACTTGTTATGTTTGGAAATATTTGGTAATAATATTTTGGGTCTAAGATTAGAACTCTAGTCAAAGGGCGAATACTCATTTTTTGCTTCGAGTGAAAGTAAATATGTAGTCGCCCCACTTGAATATAGTTGAAAGGTTAACATTAGCGCATGCCCAATGAGACGTTTAGTCATCGTTGGCGCTTCCGTGATGATGGACGAATCTTGAATGCTGTCGGACAAAAGGGAGTCTGAAGTTTTTCGTCATTGTGATTGATTCTGGGGAAAAGAGGAGTTTCTCTTAGTAGACCATGATGGTCGATACTTCTCCCAGAATATATATACTTTACGCCGAGGGAATGGCGTGTGCTAGTTACTAGTATTTTCTGAACTTAAGGTAAAGAAGGAACATTTTCTAAAACTTTACCTAGGCCTAACGACATTATAGATGTTATATCATCTTTATATATTTGATGGATCGTATGTAGACGATTCCTGTACTAGCAACACTGTGAGTGGACATATGTAACATTTCTTATGGGTATGGAAAACCCAAGATATTAGTTGAGCAAATGAACGGAGCTTTCATTTGTAGTGAGGATATCTTTTTGGATGAACGCCGCTCACTGGGACCAGCGCCATTTTGAACCCCACTGTTGGTCTGTTTGAATTGTCAGTCAGAGAACAGATATATCTTATTACCTGATGGCGATACCAAGACTTACATTGTATTGAAGTCCACTCTTTGTTATTTGAGATTGTCAACCTTAAATAAAAGACCCTGTTGAAGTTAAAGCCTAAAAGACTTAGCCTGAAAGACGTAGTCAGCAGAGGGTCTGTAAGGGAGCATTGTGATGACCATTATTATTGTTAACTCAAACTGATGCGATTAGTCAGTGGAGATATGAGATGATAGACAATCAGAACTATATATTTGCTACTATCGTTCAATTATATTTACATGCTATGAGATTGCCAAATTGATGTTGCCATCCATTTGTCAAGTATCCAATGATTTACTGTGTCAACCTGTTCCAATGACTGTCAACCGTGCTGTCAGAGTGTGTGTCATTAAACTGTCTAAAAACGTTTACAGTAGTTCCAGCTATCATTGACTTCCAGCCGTGAGGGTATGAGTGCATTGTTACCAACTTGTCAACTCCACAGAACCATTCATTCCATTCGCGTTACTGACATTCATACTCATACTTAACGTCAACATCCCTTGCCAGGGCCTCAACACGTTCCGGACAAGGCGACCTGTTAACCCACACTGTGTCTAGGTTTGAGTTGACCACTTACTCTCATCAAGCAGACGAGTACATACAAACATTCATTCCATCACTAATACATAAAGAATGACATTTATCAACGGTGTGAAATATACACTTATCTACGTGATGGCCAGAAAAACTAGATTTATCAATGTGGTGGGCCAGCTTTCTGGGTCTAACCAGCACAGTAGACACCACATAGAAGTCAGCTACTGATACCAGACCGTTTCCTGCGGCCTGTTACGACACACGTACACCTTACAGCAGTACAACTCTACAGTCGATGTCAGCATGACCTGTCCTGTCAGCGTATGCAGTAACTGGGTCAGCGCTTGTTGACATTTTGCTCGATAAGAACAGACACCAGTACACATCTGTGTTAGATTGAATATTTGACTGTGTTTGCAAGAGATACAGTGCAACCGAATTGAGAAGTCCTACTTATCAACGGTGGATTTTCCAGCACTGCTCATTGTTGAACTTTGTAATAGTTTAGGCCAGTAGTGATTATTTATTAAAAGTGGCAGTTTATTTTGATTAGAAACTGTACAATAATTCTGTAAAACTGAGCCTTATTTGCAACAAATTTTTCTGCAACACATTACATTATATAATATATGATATAAATGTATTTATGTTTAAATGTTTATATATTATTTGTATGTCTATGTCGTGGGCGGTTGGTGAGGTGACTAATATAGGGTATACCAAGTCATATAGGTCCTATATTAGTGTTCTGTAGGGGGCAATTTTCTTAATTGAAAATTTGCATACAACATCTGTTGCTATTTTTTGTTAGCTGTGACGACTGTGCTTATCGTTGTTTTTGTAATATTTTTCTGTTCTTTAGTTTTGTTTTGGTTTGTTTGTATTTGTAGCTCTCATCTTTCCTGTAATTCAGTTCTATACAACTTTATATTTATACACTGTGGCGTTATTTGTTTTGTTTATTACGGCGCAGTTATCATCACAGGTTCTGTGATTATTTTCTTCTGTTTTTCTATTTAACTTATTTGATTTCTGCGAATGTTTTTGTATTGTCCTTCTTGATTGTCCTTCTTGATTGTCCTTTGTGTGTGTTCTTGGTTGACATATGCTATATAAAATATACTTGATCATACACTACTAGCTTAAGTGAACTTATGAGAAAGAATCAACTGATGATTAATTGCTATTATTAGAGGTACACAGTTGATTATACAAGACCTTATTTAAAGGCTTGTTTCCCACAGAGATTGGGATATAGGGAGCTGATTATACAAGTTTTTGTTAAAAACTTGCTCCTGTTTGGTTGAAATAAATTTGTTATTTCAGTGATAATAGCCACATATTATTAAATATTATGGCAACTTTAGACTACTTCATTGAGCAAGGGAGAGCCCTTGGGATGACTCCTGAGGAGTTAAAAGAGTTTGCACTTTCTCATTATGCCAAAGCACAGAAGGATGAAGAGAAAAAACAAAAAGCTGAGGAGAAAAAAATGGAATTGGAAGCTGAACAAAAGAAATTGCAGATGCAGTTGGAGGAAAAGAGAATCCAGATGGAAATAGAAAAAGAAGAAAAAAGATTACAAAGAGAAGCTGAGGCTGAACAAAAGAGATTAGATAGAGAAGCCGAGGAGAGAAAGGCAAAAAGGGAACATGAGGAAAAACTGTTAGCATTTGAGTTAGAAAAATTGAAGTTGATAAACATGGGTAATGTTAATCAGTCAACTGGTAATAATGGTAAACCTTCTACTTATAAGGTCAAGGTACCACCGTTCAATCCTTCCAGTGACGATATTACATTCTGGCTAGATCGTTTTGAACGTTCCTGTCGAACTCATAATGTGGATAAATCACAGTATGCTAATCAGTTGTCAGAAAATTTGAAAGGTGATTCTCTTACAAGTTTAAGCTTGGTAGAAGAGGCTGATAAAGATAATTATGATGTTATTAGAGCAGCCTTGATAAAAAAATATCAGTTGACAGAAGAAGGTTATCGTATTTTGTTTAAGAAAATGGTACCTGAATCAGGGGTAGAATTCTCAGAATTCATTGCAAGGACACGTCTTACATTTAATCGTTGGATTGAGTTGTCCAAAACAGAAAAGACATATGAAGCCCTTATGGACTTGTTGCTCAGGGACAAGATTATGTCAAGTGTAAATAAACCATTCCTTGAATTCCTACATGAGCGTAAACCCAAGACACTAAAAGAAATGGAGCAATATTGTACCCAATACGTCACGGCACATCCGGACGTAGCTATTAGCAATGCTAAGGTTAAGGAAAGTATGCCAGTTGCTTCAGCAACACCATACAACCCTAATTATTCACACAAATTTCAGGGACCACAAAACAGGTTTGATAAAAAGGGTAACCATAATAGTTATCAAAACCAAGGTAACCAATCATTTCAGGGTTCTTCTGCGAAGTACTGGAGACGAGCCGACAGCCCTCGATTCAGGGGTGGTCATAATTATAGGAATTTCCACAGAGGAAGTCATTATAGGAACTATCCAAGTCATCCATCATGGAGACAACAAGACCATAATTACAGAGATACTCATTATAATGAATATGATTATGGTAACCATGAGAACTATGACTCAAACCCAAATAGGGGTTACAATAGGGGAAACAATAATGATTACAGAGGCAATAATAATCGAGGTAGATCACAATACAAAAAACATAAACCACATTATCAGGCAAACTCTGCACAGCAAGAGTCCCATGAAGCCTATAAGCAGACTAAAGATAATAATGATGCTAATAATATGGCATGTTCCGCTTTTGATTTTGGGAGAGCATCTCAGTGCCCCCAATGCAAAACATTATTTGAACCAACTACGGTGTCCACTTTAAGTTGTGGCCATCCTCTTCCCGCTCTTCCTGCGTCAGTCGCGCATGATGGAAGAGGTTCTCTTGTCTTACATAAAGGTTTAGTAAATGACAATCCAGTCTCAGTTCTTTTTGATTCTGGATGCACCACAATTGGTGTTAGGCAGTCACTTGTAGATCCTTCTCGTGCCACAGGAAAAGTAGTCAAATGTGTAACATTTGGCGGCACCTTAGAGAAATACTCTACTACTATCATTAAGATTGCTACTCCTTTCTTTACAGGAGATGTACACGCATGTCTTCTGCCGAATCCGATCGCTGATCTTATCATCGGTCGTATTCACGGAGTCAAAGAATGCACTCCACAACAAATTTCCGTTTGGGAAAAACAAAATATGCAAACTGCTAATGCTGTAGTCACTAGAGCTCAAGCTCTTAATATGCCTCAAACTTCATCTACTGAAGATAATGAAGTGCATAACCAAGATGATCCCTTGGTAATTTCTCGTGACTCGTTTATAAAACAGCAAGAAGATGATCCGACTCTAAAGAAATTCTTCACTCTTGCAACAAAAGGTGATCCGAATAAAGATACAAAGCGTAAATCTTGGATTACAATGAAGAATGGCGTACTTGTACGTATGGTGCAAGACTCCACTAGATCAAGTCATTCTCAGATTCTTGTGCCCAAGAATTTGAGAGTTAAAATTTTGCAGCACGCTCACGACTCTCAGTGTGCTGGACATATGGGTTTTTCCCATACAAAGTCAAGAGTTCTTGCGGCTTTCTTTTGGCCTTTTGTGAACAAGGACATAAGGATTTATTGTCGATCTTGTAAAGTATGTCAAGAGGTCAAATCCAAAGGTCCACGCCATGCTGCACCTATTCAGGCTGCAGACATCCCTATTCGACCATTTCAGAAAATGGCGATAGACATGATTGGTCCATTTAAGATCAAATCTGCTAGAGGACATCAGTTTATCTTGATGTGTGTTGATATGTGCACACGTTGGCCAGAGGCTATTCCTCTGAAGAGCATTACTACTGCTGACATTGCAGATGCTCTTTGGCTTATATTTTCTCATCTGGGATTCCCCGGAGAGATATTATCAGATCATGGCACCCAACTAATATCGGATACCATGTCTCAAGTAATGTCTACTCTGCAGATAGAGAGATCTTTGAGTAGTATCTATCATCCTATGTCCAATGGGATGGTCGAACGGCTAAATAGAACACTCAAAAACTTACTAGGGAAGATAACTGAGGATCATCCTCAAGATTGGGACAGGGTTTTACCCGTGGCCCTCTTCGCTTACAGAGAGGTCCCCAATGAACATACAGGATTTTCTCCCTTTGAACTTGTCTTTGGCACGCGACCGCGCGGCCCTATGTCTTTGCTTCATGATCTCATAACCGCTGATAATATTACTGATGACACAAAATCTTCTTACGAATATGTCATCGCGCTGAGACAAAAGATTATCGAAGCATGCAAATTGGCAACTTCTTCTTCTGAATTTGCTAAACAGAAGGCAAGACAATTTGCCAATAAGAAAAGAACCTTACGACAACTTTGTCCTGGTGACAAAGCATTTGTTTTGCTACCTTGTAGGGAAAACAGACTTCTTATTTCTTGGAAAGGTCCGTACGATATAATCTCGAAAATTTCCGATGTTGACTACATTGTCGATATTGATGGAAAGCATAAAACCTTCCACATCAATATGCTTACGGAATTCCATGAACGTCCGGATTATTTACAGCCTATTTTCCAGGCAACGGACGATTCACCAGTCCAACATGGTCATTACTCCTCACTGTCCGTAATACAGGATGAGGAAACAAGTTTTTCAGATGTAAATCTTCCTCTTCCTATGATTCCACTTCATTCTAGTGAATCATGGAAAAATGTTACTGTCTCTCCTGATTTATCTCTAGGAGAACAGCGACAAGTTTCGGCTATGTTACAAACATTTCAGGATGTCCTTACTGACATCCCTGGACAAATTCATGTCATTGAACATGACATTATTCTAACTGACCATAATCCAATTAGGGTCAGACCTTATCCTATCCCTATACATTTTCAAGCACAGGTTGAGAAGGAGTTGGATGAGATGATAGATTTAAAAATAATTGAACCATCCACTTCTGCATATTCTTCGCCAATGGTTATTGTTCGAAAAAAAGACAATAACATACGTCTTTGCGTTGAATATCGCAAATTGAATCAAGTTACAAAGTTTGATGCTGAACCTATGCCTTTACTAGAAGAGCTACGTACTAGGCTTTCTAAATCTCATTTTTTCACTAAACTTGACTTGTCTAAAGGATATTGGCAAGTTCCTTTATCTGAACGCGCCAAACCAATTATGGCTTTTTCTACACCTAGAGGCCTTTTTCAATGGAATTTCATGTCTTTCGGCCTTATGAACGCACCAGCTACATTCGTACGCATGATGCGTCGAATCCTATCTTATTGGTCAGATGTCATTGCGTACCTAGACGACATCTGTCTTTTCAGCGATACTTGGGAAGATCACTATTCAGGGTTAGTTGAATTACTGTCCACTCTACGCGAGTATAACCTGACAGCGAAACCCTCTAAAGCCTGCATTGGTTTTAGCGAAATTTCTTTCCTAGGCCATCGAGTCGGTCATGGTTTCCTAAAGACAGAGGACCATAATATCACTAAGATACTTAACATCTCTATTCCTAAGACTAAAAAGCAAGTGCGAAGTCTCTTAGGTCTTATTCAATTTTATGGAAGATTCATTCCAAATCTATCCTCTATTATGGCACCTCTTTCTACACTGCTAAAGAAAGGGTCGCCTAATATGGTCCACTGGTCACAGGAATGCCAATCCTCTTTGGATAAGATTAAAAATTTGTTTTCAACACCACCTATTTTAGTGTTACCTACTACAGATAAGACATTTGTTCTTCGTAGTGACGCTTCATCAACTGGGATTGGAGCGGCACTAATGCAAGAGTACTCTGGAACTCTGCATCCTGTAATGTATATCTCCAGAAAACTTAATGCTGCAGAAAGGAATTATTCGGTTTTAGACCGTGAACTATTGGCTATGGTCTGGTCAATTCTCAAACTACAAAGATTCCTTCTAGGCGCACATTTCATAGTAGAAACCGACCAGAAAGCTCTTACGGCTATACAGAGTAAGAATTTGAAGAGCTCGAGGTCTACTCGATATGCAATTGCTCTTCAACCTTTTCATTTCTCGGTACGAGCTATCCGTGGATCAGATAATGTGATGGCAGACATTTTTTCTAGATGCCCACATGATTCCACCTAACTGTTGGGTCTTGGACTTCTTAAAACATCTAAGTCTATAATAGTTCTTTTCTATATCAAGATAGATACACATTGTAATTTGTAATATAATGATTGTATCACTACTATCACTACGTTCATTGCTATATATTCACCGCTGTTCTTTGATGATTTTTCTTCTTTGTCAATCATGTACTTATAGTGCTTAAATATGAAATTGTTATATGCATTGTGTCATTGCCAGCATTGTAGTATACGTTGGTGGCACCTCCCTAGAAATGCTTTCTCTGAGATGTTGAGATATATTCTCACAAGTCGATCTATGCTTTGACTTTACCTTAATTTGACATTATAAATTGCTCTTATTAGTCATCTGCGCATTATTCGTGCATTGTGAGCCTATTGTATGTTGCTCTCAGATAAAAAAAAATTGCATTTTTTTTTCCCCCCGGGGGTTGCGGTAGTCTGTTACCAACAGATTACTGGTGGCAATGAATATAGAGATATATATATATAGGAAGATATTTATTTGTTTGTATACTTGTTATGTTTGGAAATATTTGGTAATAATATTTTGGGTCTAAGATTAGAACTCTAGTCAAAGGGCGAATACTCATTTTTTGCTTCGAGTGAAAGTAAATATGTAGTTGCCCCACTTGAGTATAGTTGAAAGGTTAACATTAGCGCATGCCCAATGAGACGTTTAGTTGTCGTTGGCGCTTCCGTGATGATGGACGAATCTTGAAGGCTGTCGGACAAAAGGGAGTCCGAAGTTTTTCGTCATTGTGATTGTTTCTGGGGAAAAGAGGAGTTTCTCTTAGTAGACCATGATGGTCGATACTTCTCCCAGAATATATATACTTTACGCTGAGGGAAATGGCGTGTGCTAGTTACTAGTATTTTCTGAACTTAAGGTAAAGAAGGAACATTTTCTAAAACTTTACCTAGGCCTAACGACATCATAGATGTTATATCATCTTTATATATTTGATGGATCGTATGTAGACGATTCCTGTACTAGCAACACTGTGAGTGGACATATGTAACATTTCTTATGGGTATGGAAAACCCAAGATATTAGTTGAGCAAATGAACGGAGCTTTCATTTGTAGTGAGGATATCTTTTTGGATGAACGCCGCTCACTGGGACCAGCGCCATTTTGAACCCCACTGTTGGTCTGTTTGAATTGTCAGTCAGAGAACAGATATATCTTATTACCTGATGGCGATACCAAGAATTACATTGTATTGAAGTCCACTCTTTGTTATTTGAGATTGTCAACCTTAAATAAAAGACCCTGTTGAAGTTAACGTCTAAAAGACTTAGCCTGAAAGACGTAGTCAGCAGAGGGTCTGTAAGGGAGCATTGTGATGACCATTATTATTGTTAACTCAAACTGATGCGATTAGTCAGTGGAGATATGAGACGATAGACAATCAGAACTATATATTTGCTACTATCGTTCAATTATATTTACATGCTATGAGATTGCCAAATTGATGTTGCCATCCATTTGTCAAGTATCCAATGATTTACTGTGTCAACCTGTTCCAATGACTGTCAACCGTGCTGTCAGAGTGTGTGTCATTAAACTGTCTAAAAACGTTTACAGTAGTTCCAGCTATCATTGACTTCCAGCCGTAAGGGTATGAGTGCATTGTTACCAACTTGTCAACTCCACAGAACCATTCATTCCATTCGCGTTACTGACATTCATACTCACACTTAACGTCAACATCCCTTGCCAGGGCCTCAACACGTTCCGGACAAGGCGACCTGTTAACCCACACTGTGTCTAGGTTTGAGTTGACCACTTACTCTCATCAAGCAGACGAGTACATACAAACATTCATTCCATCACTAATACATAAAGAGTGACATTTATCAACGGTGTGAAATATACACTTATCTATGTGATGGCCAGAAAAACGAGATTTATCAACACCCATTGAGGCATATTGGGAATATGGTGTTAGGCCCATATTTTCTTGACTATCGGCACACTAGGGGTGATGTGGTCAGCATCACGCCGGCCGCCTTAACCTTCCCAGAGTTGCTCTGGTACCCAATTGGGGTTGGGTCGACCCAGGAGCCGTTTGCGGCCTAAAAAATATCCCACCTCATCTGGGGATCAAACCATAGACCACTGAGCTAGGAAGCCAGTGCACTAACCATTATGCTACCGCTTTTATAGTTTTGATCTGTATTCTTTATATAAGTACTTTGATGTCCTGTTCTTGTATGTTGTCGCTGGGGCAGTATATGTTCATTATTTTCAGTGCTGCTCTGTCACTATTTATAGTTACACTTTTTCCGTCAATGTTTTCTAAATAAAAAGTTTCCCAGTCTGTTATTTGGTATATTTTATGAACCAAGAATGCTAACCCTCTCCTTTTATTTTCTCGTCTGTCATTTCTAAGAGTGATGTATGCTGGGTTGTTAAATCTGTTTGTGGGATTGAGGTGGGTTTCTTGAACAGCAAAAATTGCTTGCATATTTTTTTAGTGGCCAAATAACGGAGCGAGGTTCTTTTTAGCACTACGGCAATTCCATTGTATTATTTTTATGTTCCTGTTCTCCATTTCTTGTATCTTTTTTAGAGGTAATTTGGTGTAAGTTGTTTTTATTTAGTCTTAGCTGGGTTTTGAACTATGTTTCCTCTGGTGTTTGACAGCTTATGCAATCTTCCCTTGACTTTTCCTGGCTTCTATTCTTACTATTTCTTCTACATCTTTTCTTATCAGCTGCCACAAAGTTAGTTTGAACTGGTCTAATGAATCAAAGAACTGTCGGAATTCCTCAATGTTTTTATCAACTTGTTCTTTCCATGTGTCCTTTTGATGTTGGACTTCAAATATTTCATTTTGTTCTTGTACTTTTCCTTGGCTTTTAATTTGTATTCTTAATCTGTTTCTCTCTATCAGCTCTTCTTGTCCTGCTTTTTGTTCAGTTATTTTGGTGATATCTTGTTTAATTTCTTGGACTTTTCTTGATGCATTCTAATATGTCTTTTGCTTTTTTAATTGCCCTTTCTATCTCTCTTGTGTTTTTTCCTTCTGCTGTGTTGATGTAGCTTCTTTTGTTTCCTTTGTGTGCATTGATGACCTTATTTGATGTGGGGAATTTTGTGGGTCTATTTGAGAGTTTAAGGGAGTTCTTTCTGCTGTTCTAGTGCAATTTTAAATGGTATTTTTTGTTCTGCTGACCGTTTCAATGCTCTTTTGGCTGCTTGGTAAACTGGGCAACCAAGATATTTTGCGCTGTGGTTGCCTTGACAATTTGCACATTTTCTGTTCCTGTTGGCACTTTTGTAGTTAGTATCTTCCTTGGCTTTTATACATTGGTCATATGCGCAGTATCTGTATGTCCAATTAACTGATATTTTGAGCATTGAATAACTGGGGGGATGTAGAGCTCTGTGAGTTTTAATTTGTCATTGATCTTCAGATGTTTAGGAATTTCTTTGCCCTCTTTAGTTACTACTATTACTGGGGTATTTATTTTGTTTTTCTGGATTCTTTGTATTTTTGTACCCGAGTTTTCTTTGGCCATCATGTTCAGCATTTTGTCTTCTGTGAGACTTGTATCTATACTTTTCACAACACATCTTCTAGTTTCTTTGAGTATGTCAATTTCTATTTTAATGCCATGTGGAAGATCTGCCAGTTTTTGTTTAAGCTGAATTTCTCTTAACAGTTGTTCTGTTTTTTCTGTTTTGTTCAGGCTAAGTATCCTACCAGTGACAGTTTTCTTGATTTTTGCAATCGACCGTTTATCTAATACTGTTTCCATGATTTGTAAATAACTGCAGGATTTCTACACAAATACACAGGGTTAACTTACAACAGTAATAGTTATGCACAGCAATGCATTTTATGGTATAATGCTATTGGTTGCTATGGGAATGGTGGCCATGTTGGATTTTATTCATATATTTCAATTCCATAAGGCTTTTCTATTCGTTGAGTTATGATCACCAAAATTGAAATAGAAGCTCATCACTGTATTTTAAACTTTTGTCAGATTAGATTTTTGATAACTTTAGTAGATCAAGAGAAAAGGATCTTTATAGTTGGTATCTAAATATAGTAACACATTTTTAAAAATTTTACATCATTATTTGCAATAAATCAAAATTGTTATAAGATATCAGAAATTGGTTATGACAAAAAGTTTTAACATCCAGTGGAACGTGTCTGCGCCAGGTTTCATGATGATTGGACTAAGAATTAAGCAAGTTATAAGAAAATTAGTAACATAGAACACGGTTTTGAGGACTCAATGGTTTTTCTCTTCACAGGAACAGCACAATATCTTAAGAAAATATTATTTGCAAAATCAAAATACACCTACTTAGAATGTGCTCTAGACAAATGATTTTGACATTTAGATTCAGGAGAACATTAATTAATTATCAGAATATACACGAATCCCAGTTTTTGTTTGTGTCCTATTTTGATATAAAATGCACTGCCATTCCTCCCCTTAAATGTCAATATTATCACAAGGAAGGTGATTCTGAGCTAATACTATTTTAGGATCTTTAACTCACACTTATTTAAGACTTAGCAATCATACACATTAACTACATAGTACTCACCCATACATATTCATGATCTGACCAGGTGTACAGAAGCCACACTGAGCTCCATCAAATCTGGCTAGTCTGTCTTGAATAGGGTGGAGACCAGTTCTTGTGTCACCCAGACCTTCTATTGTGGTAATTTCTAGGCCATCACAGGTGTAAAGTTGAAGACAACACTGGATAAATGGAAACTTTTAGTGCCAGAACTGAAACTCTTGTACAGAAAGAGTTACTATATTTATCAGTGCAATCAGTATACTTCAAATTAACCGTGTGACAGTTCACTAGAAATCTCTACATCTGATGACTTCTGGACCTAGGTATAACAGAAAGTGGTCTATAAACTCAAATAAATGTATCTTACAAAGGTGTTAAAAACTAATTAGTGAACAGCCGATGTAAATTTATAAATATATTGCAACTGACACAGAAGGTAGTAAACTTGACGTCTGCTAGACAACTCATAACTCATTGGTCTGAGGATTAACTCTTACTGGATGTGATGTTTTCCCATGTTTGACAGAAGGAAATGTTTTTTTACTTTGAGTTTTCATATAGCGTTCAAATTTAAAGGTATATTCTTTCCCAGTTTTTTTTAAAGTATGATAATGTTACATATCACTGTTTAAAAAAATGACTGAGGATTATTAAAATATTAGATTGGAGCATATGAAACAAAAAACTTAGTTTAAATATACCAGCCCCAAAAACTGACCTACTGTCAAGAGTTCCTGAGAAAATTTGAGGTATGGATGGGTGAGTGTATGTGCATGCATGAGTGCATGTGTGTGTGTGTAGGCATACACATGCAGGATGTGTGGATTTATATTAAATTTTATATTTGTTTTTAATTCGTAATTACAGGTGATATCATTTTTTTTCACTTTTGAGGTTTCATCATCTATTTTTGCTTTATTTAAGTTTCTCATAATTTATTTCTCAACAATGAGAAACTTATTTCAATATCTATTATTAGATATTTATAGTCTTATTATATGGTTATTCATCATCTCATCTCAACCGTAACCCATCATGGGTCATAGGGGTACCATGGTGGAAGCATCAGCAGACGGGGTACTCCACTGCTCTCTATCCTCAGTAATGCGTACAGGTGTGGAAAAACTGTGCCCTGCCCATTCTTTGATGTTATCAGCCCAGGATTTTCTTTGCCTTCCTCTTCTCCGTTTACCTTCAACTGTTCCCTGGATGATCCTTTTCAAAAGGGAATCATGATGAGTTACATGCCCAAACCAGGCAAGCTTTTGACATTTCACTACTGACAAAAGTTGTTCTTGGTGGCCTGCATATGAGTATATGGTTATTACCTATCATATATTAATGTTTTCTTGTTATATACTGTTTTACGATCCTACATATTTCCCAAGGTAGATCTATTTTGAACACTTGTTCTACAGTAGAGAGAGTTGTTGGCTCGTAAATATTCTAACAGTGGAATCCTTTGTCGTGTATATATTATTATCTAGCTAGACAATCAGTTGTCCTGAAAATGCACTGAAACACAGTTTCAATGTAACAGAATGCTTCTGGCTGTAGTCTTAATTCACTTACAGAGTTGATGGTGTATAATCTAGGGCTGCCAGTGAGGGGGTCTAAGAACTTGACTGTAACCAAACAGACTCCACATCCACCCTCAAAACAGCAACCTTTGGTACCCCTTGAGATGCCCACTTTACGCATGTACTCGAGGAGTGAGGTTGCTGGGTTGTGTTCATTGCCAACTGAAAAAAATGCAGATCACATTTTATAAAACTTGCTGTTATAACCAGTATCTTCACCTTTTTTTTCTACAACTAGCTTCATTACCAACACACCCCAGTCATGATTAATGTTTATAATATACAAACTTTGTTGGCATTATTATAGAACTACCACTTACTATTTAATAACTTTACATTCAAAACTAAATAAAGCCTAACTATTCTACCTACAAAAGAAAGTAAAGATTTTAAAACTCAAAAGTAGCATTTTACCACTTTGTTTTTTTATTGAGGGGTCTTATTTAACAAGACTCCCTTAATTTTACTTGATTAACAAGGGTTAATTTACCATCATAAAGTTTTCCATTGATTGTTAGAGTAATGCTTGCTTTCAAATCTTCCACAGACCGGAACTTGAAGAAGTGACCACAGTTTTCACAAGTACAGGCATAAGCTCCACTCTTGAGGTTTCCTTTCAGTGGAAGATGACTGTAGACAGGAACATCAAATACACTGATCACACAATATTGCACTACATGATGCATCCATAATTTGACATTCTTATGTTTTAATTAATGAAGAAAGATGAACTGTTCAACCTCTGGGTTATAATAAGGATATCTAGTGATTAAAATTGTTGGTAGTGTATTCACTTGACAACATCTGATTATGGCATCATTCATTCTTACACTTTACTGTACAGAAAGTAAATGATGTGTTCTAGTTTTTAGTATACCTTTTCCAACCATTAGGTATTAATATTTGTTCCGGTTATATTTTGCCTGACTATACTATACAGTTCTCAAGGTCTGTCTGTTCTCAACATTAGTTGTACAATTGTGGCCATCAGTGGTACCTATACCTTGTAGCATTATGGCAGCTTGCATAACCTAACAACCTCCAGAGCTATGCCAGCAGGAATATTACTGGCAGGTTCAACCAAGCTGGACAGGTTTGCGCAGGTAGGGGTCAGACAAAAGCTAGCACCCTGGTCCTGCAGGTTGGGGGTTTTACCACAGAGCTGACATCCTTGTCTATGTAAAAAATCTTAATTGTTATAGAAACAGCAACAAATGAAAAAACTTTACTAGAACAAAAGATGAGAAAAAAAAAAACCTTCATAGTGGCCACAAGACTGTCGTCAGGGACAGATGAATGAAAAGAGATAGGGAAAACAGAACTGAGTAAAAAACTTGAAAAAGGAAAAATAAAAACGACCTTTGCTAACAAGCAAAGATTTTTTTTAAAAGCCAAAAATGTTAAGTTTGTGTTCAATTGTCTTTGCATTATTTAATATTTCAGTTATCAGAGTACTTAAAAATCAAACATCAATGCTAATCAATGTTCAATATTGCAACAATTAGTTTCAGGGGGTCTCTGTGGAGTCGAAGAAAGAATTGGACTACGATCCCTCAGACAAATCATAAGAGGCAACTAATTTGTGCTTAAGGCTGGCAACCTTATAAGTAAAATAAATTGTTACAGAAACCACTACAGACAGAGCAAATTTAGTTATCTGTATTTGATTATTGTATATTTAAAAAAGAGAAACAAATTGTAGGTAATCATTTTTAAGGATTATACAACTTAATCGTCGTCATATGTAAACATCCTGTGTCAACAGCTTGCCTTCATATGCATGTGGGCTTCTCTTTGCAAAGGTTACAGATTGCTGTTTAAAGTATATCCCACATAAAGTAAATCTTACAAAAATCAGAAAGTCACCTATAAGAAACAATAATGCTTGCATAAAAATATTTACCAGGTAGAGCACATAGGACATTTGACTATAGATGCCACTTTGAATTTCTCTTTGTCCAACAGTTTTGACGCCATTCTTGTCGTGTTAAATTACGTATGTTTCAATTTATCCGACAAGGTTCATGTCTGAAATAGCTAAATCAAGCCACTGCAGACTGGTGGTTTGTTGATAATTAGTGATGCAGTTAATCACTTATTTTAATTAGAGTTGTCTGCCTTGATCAACCAAAGATGAACAATTGTTTACTGTTTAATAACTTGTTGGTTTTAGTGTTAACAAAATCAGTAATTTAGTGACAGTCATTTTATCAGCAAGAGAACAATGTTTATATGTTGTGAGTCCAGTGAGATTGTTGATATATGTAGTTATTTTAATTATCATTACAGTAGGAGATAACTGTTTATCATTAAAATGACAACAACTAAAACAAATATAATTTTGCACTCTGTTATCAAAGAAATAGTTTGATAGTGTTCTATAATCATAAAGGTTCTATAAAAGGTCATCATGATCAAGGTCAGTGCAGTATTAAATCAGCGTTTCATTTATAAACAATTTAAGGTATATACATAGATAGCCATATGTGTACAGACTGAACTGTAACAATGTTGTTGCTGTTGTAATACTACAAAAACAAAAAGTTGAACTTACCACTGTATATCATCATCATCTTCTTATACAAAATGGATCCACCACTGAGATGGCCCCCTTGAGAAGGTCTAAGATACATGACCTTGCAGCAGTGGTTACCGTAGTAATTTGCATTACAGGATGAGGTTTGCCAGATCCCATGCAGAGCCTCATGTTAGTCACTTCTAATGACATGTCTGAGGTGCAGCAAGCTTATTCTTTCTTTGTCTCCAAATAACAAACAGAAAATGCAGAAACCGCTTTTGAAACCCTGCTTCATGGTGTCTAGGGTTCAGATACTTTGATACTTCATGATAGTAGAAATTCAAAATGCCAGAAAGAAAATAAATTTACATATATAAACATTCATGTAAACATATACATTTTTGCCCTTGGACAGCAAGGGAAAAAAGTTACCTTTTTCCCCTTATGTTCTCATGGTATTACTGATTTGGATTTACTAAACTGACAAAAAAGTTGATCTTTAGACATTCATATCATTTTATTTTAATTTTAGTGCATTTATCTGTGTCCCTGATGAAGACCCTGTGGTCATAACCTAGGTCTGTTGTCTTCTTTATCCCAGTAAAACACATTATCTTGTTCATTCAACTTCTCTTTACTTAGTTACTTAATCGTTCCTCTTCTAACCTGGGGTGTAGAGGTTTGTCAGAGGCAGCACTATACTATCCTATTGGCTGTCTTCCTCCTGGTCTGGTTCCAATCTAGTTCTCGTTTCTTCAAAGATTATCTAATGTTGTCCTCCCAACATACTCTGGATCACCCTGGAGGTCTGGATCCCTGGCTTATGGTCATTCAATCTTATCACTTTACATAGTCAGTGTCCTCTTCATTTTTTTTTTATTACTCATATATTTTACATGAAGAAGTTGCTAGCCATCTCCATGCATGACCTAGCTGCCCCTTACAATATGCTTGTGGCAACAGTGGTTCTATTATTCATCGTCTCATGTGACCAACACAATGTAATTCACAACATCATGATGGTAGTTGTATGTTAATTTTACTAAGTGTACCAACTGTGAAGGTGATGGGGGTAATGAATGTTACTTATAACCAAGACATGCATAATTTTGTGTTACTTTGGACAGACATCTTCCATTTCCTACACCACTCTCTGAAAACAATTAATGAGTAATTCATTTTCCTGTACCAGAAACAGATGAGAACTTTGCAAACGTTTTTATTCCACTTTATATGTGTACTTCTTTTATGTGAGTGTACGTACTTCGTTTCTTTTCTGTGAGACAAATGCGTGTACATACTTCTTTTCTGTGAGACGAGTGTGTTTATGTACTTCTTTTCTGTGAGACAAATGTGTGTATGTACTTCTTTTCTGCAAGACAAGTGTGTGTTCTATACGAGTCTAATATGTAATAAAATTAGAATACTTGATGAGAGGTCACAGCAACTGGATTTGAAAATATAAAGAGAAAAGACAAATATCATGAGAGTAAAACTGCCAGACGGCACTGGGAGATACATCCCTATAAAATGTGGAATTACATATATTTACCATGACAGCCAGACAAACTTGCAGAAATGGATAATGATATCAAAATAATAATTCAAAAGGCAAGAGCTATTATTACATTTGCAAATGGAAACCAAAATAAATAACGAACACAAAAACATGACGTTTCAAATCAAATGTCAAGGTGGTCCTAATGTATGGCTCTGAAAAGTGGATATGAAAAATAGACTTTTATAAATGGGTGCTTCCTCAAAGCAGAAAAATTAAAATAAATGGTATGGCAAGATGACCGATGCAGAACTGATAGAAACAACCAGATAAATAACAGTACAACAGGATGCGATGAGAAGATGCTTGCACTGGTTAAGATACACAGTGAGACAAGAAGTTGCTAGCTTTACAAGGTAATCCTTGTTCTGGAATTACCAGGGTAAGGTAAATAGAGGAAGCACAAAAAACATGTGGCGAAGAGAATTAGACAGTCATGAAGAGAATTAGACATAGTCATGAAGAGAATTAGACATAGTCATGAAGATAATAAAGAAAACAAGAAAAGACTTTGAACTGATGGCACAGGCCAGGAAGTCCTCATGTATATGTTGAAGACCTAGGCTCCATAGGGAGCTGATTGGTAATGAAGTATATGCAACATCATTTTAAGATTCTTACTTGTTGACTTAGATAGTCTGTTTATCCTTAGTCAGCTGACATCAAAGGAGCAAGAATAAAGAGGGTGATGTCATTGATGGTGCATTCAGAGGCAGCTATTAAACAGGTGACCATAGTTGAAAATATATTCAAGAGGGAAGAGTGGAGTATGTCAGATGAGAAGGGGATGAACTACCGGCAAGTCATCATCAGCCTTGGCAGACAGTGCAGAACTTGGGCCAGGGAGGGCAGAGCTGGAAATCGATCAGCTGACAAATTATCATGCTGGGGATGATGATGACATTGGTACACTGATGGGTCTGTAATCCGTGGTGAGAAATCAGGGTGGGGCTTCTCTGCTAGAGTAAAGGGCAGAATCATCGCTGAACATAGTGGGGCATACATGATAACAACCTCCAGTAAGAGAATGGACGTAGAGGCTGCTGCTGCAGCCTTAAAGTGGCTGTCTGAGACTCCATTAACAAGGACATTTATTGTATCAGACTCACAATCCATGCTTCAGAAGGTCCAAAGTGGATGGCTCTGGCATGAATGGAATACCTCCATAGAAGGTTCGATTCTTCAGGAACTGGTAGGGATCTACTGTCCTGGTCATGCAGGGGTACATGACAATAAAGAGCTGACAGACTAGCTTCAAGAGCACCCACAGAAGGTGCATTGGATATGGATAAGGGAGACATACTGAGGACTATTAAAGAATCACTTATTAGAGAATGACACTGCAATTGATGAATCATCAAGGCTAGAATTGCTGGAATTTGGGGTCGAACGAAAGACCAGCAAGGGTGGATGTATGAGAGGATGCATCGAGCGTATGTACAATCACTGCACAACGGGAACAATTAGCATTCATACCCTTCAACATTTGCTGAGGGAGAAGGAGCACCTACGGCTTTGTCCAGAGTGCAATGATGTCAATTCTGATCAACAGTAACAATTATCCCTGGTCAAAGATGTGTAATGATATCCTTTTAATAGCTCTAATTTAAGTGACCTTGTATCTAGGTCCAGTTAGTTATCTTTGTAGGCCTATCAGCAATACTCACATATTATCTAATAAAGTTAATATTTTCAGTACAAATTAACTGATACACCTAATGTCAACAGATATGATTATTTATTGTATTGCACATGCAAAGTGCATGCAAATAACTTGAATAAGATAAAGATAGTCACACAAAGTTTTGCTGTAGGAGAGTGAAGTGTTAGAGACTTCACTATATTAGGTCCAACTTCAACAGGTTGGGTTGAATGTTTCTCTTCCTCGCTGTCTTTGCCTTCCCTAAATCAACAGCAGAGTCAGATACCCATTTACAGCTAGGTTGACTGGAGCATGATGCCATATTCTGAGCCTAGTACCTGTGCCATTAGAGACCAGCCCCCTAACCACTCTGCCTATTGGACGATCAACTTAAATGATAACTTTAAAAAAAAATATTGATATTAATTCAAGATCTCTGACAGTTTGTTTTGAGTGTAAATTTAACAGCAGGTTGTCAGTGTTAAGTCTTGTCTGTGTTACATCTTGACAGTGGTAAGTCTTATTGGTGTTACATCTTATCAGTGTTAAGTCTTGTCGGTGTTACATCTTGTCAGTGTTAAGTCTTGGTGCTACATCTTGTCAGTGTTAAGTCTTGTTGGTGTTACATCTTGTCAGTGTTAAGTCTTGCTGGTGTTAAGTCTTGCTGGTGTTACATCTTGTCAGTGTTAAGTCTTGTTGGTGTTACATCTTGTCAGTGTTAGGTCTTGTTGGTGTTACATCTTGTCAGTGTTATGGCTTGTGAGTGTTAAATCTTGTTGGTGTTACATCTTGTGAGTGTTAAATCTTGTTGGTGTTATGTTTTGTTGGTGTTAAGTCTTGGCTGTGTTGCATATTGTCAGTGTTAAGTCTTGTCAGTGTTAAGTCTAGTCAGTGTTAAGTCATCAGTGTTAAGTCTTGTTCATTTTATATCTTGTCAGTGTTAAATCTTGACAGTGTTAAGTCTTGTCGGTGTTGTCTAGCTGGTGTTAAGTCTTGTCAGTGTTAAGTCTAGTCAGTGTTAAGTCTAGTCAGTGGTAAGTCTTGTCAGTGTTAAGTCTAGTCAGTGTTAAGTCTAGTCAGTGGTAAGTCTTGTCAGTGTTAAGTCTTGTCAGTGTTAAGTCTTGTTGGTGTTACATCTTGTCGGTGTTACATCTTGTCAGTGTTAAACTAGTCAGTGTTAAGTCTAGTCAGTGTTAAGTCTAGTCAGTGTTAAGTCTTGTCAGTGTTAAGTCTTGTCAGTGTTAAGTCTTGTCAGTGTTACATCTTGTTGGTGTTACATCTTGTCAGTGTTAAGTCTTGCTGATGTTACATCTTGTGAGTGTTAAATCTTGTTGGTGTTATGTCTTGTTGGTGTTATGTCTTGTCAGTGTTGCGTATTGTCGGTGTTAAGTCTTGTCTGTGTTAAGTCTTGTCAGTGTTAATCTAGTCAGTGTTAAGTCTAGTCAGTGTTAAGTCTTGTTGGTGTTAAGTCTTGTCAGAGTTAAGATGGTGCATATTAATTAACCTTTTGTCTTTTCCATATAAACGTATTTCTTAGTGACTTAGAAAAATCTGTTCAGATGGTTGTTAAAATTTTTTTAAATATTAACTGATTCCGTACGCAAGATCTTTTAAAAGACGAAATGGCCGACCGCTGTGTCCGCAAGATCTTTTAAAAGACGCTGATTTATTTTGTTGTTTCTTTCTATTCTGATATTTTATACTGCCCGGAATTTATCTCGAACGGAAGTAAACACAAAACTGGGCAAATTTCAACAAGCTTCAACGTCTTTTATTTGCGTTTGAAGGGATTTTTTCACATTTATCTTCATCTTTAATCGTGTTTTGTCGTATCGCCATAATGGCCGAAAACACACAGGATATGTTACTAATATGTGAACAGTGAACAAACTGTGTGATCAACCATAACTTTCTTACTTTTTCTGTTTCTAAATGGATTACCTACATAAAGAGAGCAGTGAAACTGTATTGTGATAACAATTTATGTTACAAGCCTTACGTAAGTCAAAGATTTTTGTTCAAAATTTCAAGTTATCTTTTTTTTCCGTGTACATGTTATCTGTTATAACATAAACATAACATAAAATTAGCTAGAAAGGCATATGGATTTATATTGTTCATCCAATGTACTTTAATTTTATATATAATATGTTATACTTAACTCATGATTAGACACACATTGTCAGTAAACGTAAATTATGTATGTGTAAATTTTTGGGGCTTAAAAATAATTCCGTCCAGAGCTGAAAATAATTACGTACTGAATCAGTTAAAAGTAAAGTTTCAACCGTGTGCTATTAGGGGTCTTGCGCAGAAATATATGCTTTTTGATACAGCAAGAATTTATTTAAGTCTTGTCAGAGTTAAGTCTTGTCTGTGTTAAGTTTTGTCTGTGTTAAGTCATGTCAGTGTTAATCTAGTCAGTGTTAAGTCTAGTCAGTATTAAGTCTTGTTGGTGTTACATCGTGTGAGTGTTAAATCTTGTTGGTATTACATTTTGTTCATGTTAAGTCTTGTCAGTGTTAAGTCTAGTCAGTGTTGAAAGAAGTAGGAATATTGAATAACCAGGCCATAGCTTACAGATGGTGCATATTAATTAGCCTTTTGTCTTTTCCATATAAACGTATTTCTTAGGGATTTAGACAAATCTGTTCAAGATGGTTGTTATAATTTTTTTAATATTAAAAGTAAAGTTTCAACAGTGGTGCTTTCAGTATAGGCAACAGTACGTGATTAGGGGTCTCACGCAGAAATATATGCTTTTTGATACAGCAGGAATTTATTTGTCTTGTCAGAGTTTAGCTATCCCAGACACTTTTTACATTTGAACCAGGCACCAATAAGGAAATTAATTTTAATTTCTCTATGGATGAGTTTTTTTGTTACAAACAAGCCGTAAATATTTATCATCATTACTCTTCAGCTCCCCAAGGATCATAGGCCTTCAACTAACAAGTCTTCCTGTCCCGTGCCATCACTCAAGGTCTTTCCATGTTTTCCTCATTCCTTTCATGTCTTGTCTACAGTTCTCTTCTCTGTGTGCTCTGTGGTCTCCCTCTACCTCTCTTACCCTGGGGATTCCAGACCAAGGACTGCCTTGTAATGCTATCAGTAGGTTTCCTCAGTGTGTGTCCTATCTATCAACAGCATTTTGTCAACTCTTGTTAGTCATCTTGTCATAATCCTTGTATTCTATGCAAATAAGTGAAGTTTCTTACATTTTTGTTTGGTTCCAACTCCCTAACTTGATCTGTTTGTACTTGGTGTGGAAAGTAAAAAGACAAATTATGCTCATGAACTTCCTGCTTGTTCAACATCTATGTAGAAACATTCATGAAGTAATGAAAACTTTCTGACAATGAAATCCAAGCACATGGTTGGCATGTCAAGCAAATTAAAATATGTAGATTAATCTAGTCTGAAAAGCCACAGAAGAGAAACAACTGCAGAAATTGTGGAAAAACTTTTATTTCATCGTCAGTATAACAATTTAAATTAGGGTTAATATGTCTATATATATATGAAATTAATAGTGCAAGGTTATATTATACATCTTTGTGGGTAACACCATTATTATGTCACTCTCCATTTTATATCAAACTGTATGTGAAAACATTCAGAAATGGATAGGAAAATCTTTGCAGAGACACTAATACCAACAAACGACACACAAATGGGGAAACAAATAATAAAGTGTTCAGCTGAAAATAATACCAACAAGGCATTAAGGTTACGAGAAAAATGAATGAAAGAAGTATGAATATTGAATAACCTGGCCACAGCTTATAGATGGTGCATATTAATTAGCCTTTTGTCTTTTCCATATAAATGTATGTCTTAGGGATTTAGAAAAATCTGTTCAAAATGGTTGTTATAATTTTGTAAGTATTAAAAGTAAAGTTTCAACAGAGTGCTTTCAGGCATAGGCAACCGTGCGCTATTAAGGGTCCCGTGTAGAAATATATGCTTTTTGATAGAGCAGGAATTTATTCAAAAGGGGCCTCGCAAGATCCCACTTGCCTACAGCCTAGCATAACCTAAAATTGCCACTGAGTTTTAAAAGTGTTAGCTCTCTCAAACAACAAATAAAACTGACTTGCTGGACTCTCATCTAAATGAACTTCATGTCTTGAAAAATGGCTTACGTTTGATCAATTAAGCTATTCTGTAACTCCCTGTATCATTCGCCTTAATTTCCTCAAGCAAATGTAATGTTTACACTGAATTCTTCATTAATTTATGTGTTTCAGTTTCATTGCAAAAGTGTGCTGAAATAAATACCACTTCCAAAATCTGTTAAGATTAATAGGTGTTAATTTTGAATGACTAATCACGACCATTATAATCGAGAATCTCATTATCATTGTGTAAGCTATGCAGTAATTTTTTTTTGTTACGGTTTTTCTACAGCACTTTTATTAAAAGTTAATACAAGTCACGTAAATATTTATATGCTATAAAAAATCTGCAAGAAAAATTGTTCCCTCTTGGACTTTTGTATAATTAACATGACTCAAATATAAAGCTATTCAACTCAACATACTGCTCTGACAACAATAAGACTAGAAATAAACACTTATTAAACAGCAATTAGACACAAAAAAGTAACACAAGCATGTAAAACTTATCCACTGTTTGTTTCTAACAGTTCTCTTAATTCCTACAACAAATAAAATTTTAGTCTAACAATAATTACATAACGATGTAAAATGTATTAAATCTTAGTTTCTAACAGTTCTCTTAATTCCTACAACAAAAAACATTTTAGTCTAACAATAATTAAACGACTATGTAAAACGTATTAACTCTTAGTTTCTAACAGTTGTCAGTTATTAGTCAACCATTAATCCTCGCAACCAATGACACTTTAGTCAAATAATAAAACTTATCAACTATTAGATTCTAACAGTTCTCAGTTAGTGGTCAACTACCAACAAGAATAAACCAACCATATAAAACTGATCAAATGTTAGATTCTAACAGTTCTTAGTTAGTGGTTAATGATTTATTCCTGCAGCCAACAACACTTTAGTCCACAAAAGGGAAAAAAAATTAACAAATCAAAGTAATTCAGATGCACAAACTGATACAAAGTTATACAGCTGACACATCTAGTTTCCAAATGTGTACTGGGTGACTTCATTCAAGCATGCAGTCTGAATATTCTCAACTGTCGCAGGAGCATCTGCAATCAGATGAAAAAAGAAAAATGTTCTGGGTTATTTTGTGGCTTTAAAGGCACAAGATTCCAGCACATATAAAGATCATCACACAAAAATATAAATAAATAACCAACAGGGTGATAAGAACATTGAGACTAATTAAATGTACAAACTTTCCAGAGAATTGGATTCTGTTCTTTTTCTTTTCTTAACGAATAAAATACACAAGACAATTGATGAGACTAATTACACTGACAAACAACATTTTTCTTTCTTATATAAGAATAAGTGTTCTTAGGTCAGTTTCTTGCGCTGATTTCAAATCTGAAATCCGTTTATCTCTATCACGTCGGGTTCTTAAGATATTTGTGATTAAATATATTTTTGGGAAACCGTTATTTGCTCCGTTTCATTTTTACTATATAACTTATTAAAAATTAATAAAATGCAAAATAATTCTACTTTTTATACCGCTAAAAGATGCATGACATATGTTACAATATGTTTCAAATAGTTACTGTATTTTGAAATAATTCTGAGCGAAATATGGCTTCTAGAAGTTGTAGAAATTCGGCTGATCTGTTCTGTTACGTGTGTGGATATTTTACCGATCGTGTTCACCAGAAAAACTTTACACCATTACTAAAGAAAGCATGTGAACTTTATTTCGATTCGAAAGTTGATGATGCAAATAAATCTTAGAAGCCAAATGCTGTTTGTTTGACTTGTGCAAATACATTGGCAGGTTGGTTACGAAAATCGCCGAAGCATAAGTCGATGCCTTTAAGAGTGCCAGTAATATGGCGTAAACCGACAAATCACGCTACTGATTGTTACTTCTGCTTGACAAATATCCATGGTTTCACTTTTAAAACTAGAAAGTCTGTGGTTTATCCAAATATTGAATCGGTTTCGAAACCAGTGCCTCATGATCCAATCACGTGTCCGATCCCAGTTCCACCAGAACAACATCCTTTGGACGTGAATGAACCATCAGAAAGTGATAGTTTACCTGCTTTAGAAACTAATTCTGACTCGGATTATATACCGGTGAATGATGGTGTTCACTTAATTAACCATTCAGAATTTTCAGATCTAATACGTGATATCGCTCTTACCAAAGGACAAGCGGAATTACTCGGTTCGCGACTCAAAGAATGGAATCTTTTAGCGCCCAATACTCCGATATCTAAATTTCGTCATAGACACAGAGAACTTGTTCAATACTTTGAGATGGATGATGACATTGCTATTGCAAAGATGTAAACGGTCTAATGGTGCACCTCGGTCATGAGCACATAGTCAACGAATGGCGACTTTTCATCGACTCTTCCAAGACTAGTCTAAAAGCCGTGTTATTGCATAACGGACATTTATTTTCATCAATTCCAGTCACCCACTCTGTTCATATGGAAGAAACTTATGACAATATGGCTATACTTTTGGCAAAAATAAAGTACAATGACTACCAATGGCGGATTTGTGGAGACCTAAAGGTCATTGCAATTCTCACGGGCATGCAGACTGGGTATACTAAATTTTGTTGCTTCCTATGTGAATGGGACAGCCGCAACAGACAGAACATTATGCAAGAAAGGTGTGGCCTATCAGGGATCGTATGCAGCTCGGGCATAAAAATGTAATACACGAGCCATTAGTTAACAAAGACAGTATCATTTTACCACCGTTACATATAAAGTTGGGGCTCATGAAGAATTTCGTAAAAGCGTTAGATAAAACGAGCAAAGCTTTCACTTATCTTCGAGAAAAGTTTCCGCAAGTTAGCGGTGCAAAGATAAAGGAAGGTATCTTTGTAGGACCTCAGATTAGGAAAGTTATTGCAGACAAACAATTCGAGAACTTGTTACATGGTAGTGAACTTCGCGCATGGATGGCATTCAAATCGATCGTCGATAACTTTCTGGGAAATCACAAATCTGTCGACTATGTGCATATTGTTAAGCAGTGCATAGATGCATACACAATTATGGGCTGTAACATGTCCCTCAAAATCCATTTGCTCGATTCGCATCTTGACTTTTTCCCTGACAACCTTGGCAAAGTCAGCGATGAACATGGAGAACGATTCCATCAAGATATCGCCGTAATGGAGTCACGTTATCAAGGACGGTGGAGTGTGACCATGCTTGCCGATTATTGTTGGATGCTTCATCGCGATGTACCACATGCCATTCACCGACGAAAGTCGACTGCAAAGAAATTCAAGCCTACATAACTGTTGTACTTCTTGTACAAATGATGTTGTAATACTGTATGCTTTGTTAAAAAACTTCAATTGCGTATTTCTAGAGATCCCGACCTGATAGAGAAAAACGGTTTGCAGATTTAAAAACAGCGCATTAAAATTGACGAGAAAAACATAGAAATGTTAGAGAAAGAAAAAAAAATTTTTTTTTTGTTAGCCAGTGTTATTAACACTGATTACACAAGAGTTAGTGGGGAAATAGACATGGGAAACTAATTTTTTTTAACCTCCAGAGAAAAAACATAATGTGATAATCATATATAATTCAAGTGATAAAAATACACCTTTTTCTCATCTTCTAGTTTATGTCTTCAACTTCGTAGGTATGGACTTGGCTGTAGCTAACTGAACCTCTCTTGCTAGGTTATCTATATATTTCCTCGTCTCTTGTGCTGCTTCTTCTTAGTTCTTTGTTTGCATCAAACTGTATTTACTGAACCTTGGTCCCAGAGTTGTCATCAAGTCTTTCGTAACAAATCTCAAGTTCAGTAGAGTCGCTAATAATAACTCTGGAGTGGAGTTGCTGTGGTAAGTCCAACTCGACCTCAGGTTGACTGACTCAAGTCAACAACACTGCTTGGTCCTGGAACTTCTTTCTGACATCTGCTTTATTTTTTTTTTTCCTTTATCTTACCCAAGTTTCTATTCTTATCCATGCTTTTTACTGGCATTAGCTTTCTCTCCACGTCTCATTCCACATATCTTTCACCTAGGTAGGTGGCTTATTGTGTTTTGTTTCATCTTCTAGTTTTTAAAGTAGCTGATGCTTACTAGATACTGTTAAGGTACATTTTTCTGAGATATCCCACATTAAACTGTTAGCTTTAGATATGTACTGTTGTTGTAGCTTTATTATGGCACAAGGAAGGAACATTACCATAAATAAGACAAATAGTTTGGGTATTAGAGAAGACAGCATTGGACAGGCAACACTGATAAACACAGAGAAATGAAGAAAGGCAGTACTTGAGTCAAAGCACACTAACAGCAGAGGCTGGAGAAAAAATGGAATATAATCTGTGAAACAATATTTATAACAGTTGAAGCTGAAACTTTAAAATGACGAACACAATACATAATGAAATAAACTTTCAAATATGAACTGAATGGGAGGAAAGTTACTGCAGACTAAATGTTCAAAGACTCAGCTCACATTTCTTTTTCACTCCTTATGGAGCATGGAGTCACAAATACAGCTAGCGGCCCCCCCCCCCCCCCCCCCCCCCCCCCCCCCCCCTGCACACATCAATACCCTTTAGCTCCTAAAGGAGCATAGACCTTCAACAAACACATGCCAAGTCGTCCTGTCACGTGACATCCGCTCAAGTTCTTTCCACATTTTCCTCATCTTTTTCACTTCTGTCTCCAGCTCTCTTCTCCATGTGTTTTTTGGTCTACCTCTGCCTCTCTTTCCCTGGGGATTGCAGAACAAGGACTGCTTTGTATTGCTATCAACAGGTTTCCTCAATGTGTGTCCTATCCATTGCCAGCGTCGTCAGCTCTTGTTCCTTACTTACTTAGTCGTTCCCCTTCTACAGTGAGGTGTAGAGGTTTGGAAGAGAGAGCGCCTGACTATCCCATCGACTTTCCTACTCCTGGCCTGATTCCATTCTAGTCCTCGATCTTTCAAAGATTGTCTAATGTTGTCCTCCCAGCGGACTCTGGGTCGTCCTGGTGGTCTGGATCCCTGGCTCTTTGTTTCCCATGCTTGTCGTGGTAGCCGATCTTCTCCCATTCTGCAGACATGGCCAAACTATCTTAGTTGGGACTGTTCTACTTGGGTCTGCAGGGGGTGGGATTTTAGGCCTTGACAGATCGTCTGGTTGTGGACCATGTCTCTTCTTGTTACTTCATCTCTTGTTCCACTAGCACTTATCTGGTTCATGTCATCAGTTCCACATTTATGACTTTGTCATACCATCTAATCCTTCTATTCTATGCAAGCATCCATTTATGAAAGTCCGTAGTTTTTTGGTTGTTCTCCACATTGCAGAGCCATACAATAGGACTGACTTGACATTTGAAGATTCTTATTTTTGTGTTAGACTTGATTTCTCTTGATCTCCATATGTTTCCCAATGCAATGAAAGCTCCTCTTGCTTTCTGTATTCTTTTTCTGATATCACTGTCTGTCCCTCCAACTTTGTCTATATTACTGCCAAGATATGTGTACGATTCTACATCTTGTAGTGGTGTTTCAAGTTCAACCTTGTTATCATTACAGTAGAACTCCATTTATCCGAACCCCATGGGACCGAGCATCGTTCGGATAATCAAATGTTCGGATAATTGGATTACATAATGTATCGAGTACATGTACACATATTTCTAAAAATAATTAACCATCACAAGGAAAATACACTATAAAACATATTTACTTGTACTGTAATAATAATACCCACACTGTATTAGATCACTGTATCACCAAAATCTTTCATTACACTGCCGTGCATGTACTACTTGTACAGTATTATTTATGTTTTTTTAAAAAGAGAAATATTTTCAAAATAACATTACAAACGATTCAAAACCAGGCACAACTTACGTATACATGTACTTGCACAGATGTAGCCCACTATTTAAAATAATGAGGAATCCTCTTTTGCACCAAACTGGATAGTCTCTTTTTGGCTGCTAAGTCCCACATTCTCTTCAACAGCAGAAGCTGTGTAGGACAGCTGTCATCTTCTTGCTCGTACCAAGCCATCGTTGTTTCTAGTGCTACAAAGGCTTCTTCAGGACTTGGTCGACGTTTTGGGTTATCTTCATAATTTACAAGTACATCATGTACTTCTGAGGAGTCTTCATCATCGGTCATTACATGTATTTGGTTTTCTTTTTGCACAAAAGACAAAATTTCTTCGTCATTCAAAAACTGAAAACCAGAATCATTATCATCTTCTAGCCACAAGTGTGCATCATCTTTGTCACAGTCCGAAAATCCGGGCATTGCTTGAAACAGTTCCACAACTTCATTTATACAATCATCATTTGTGTCCACTGCAGTAGTTTCATTGCCTCCTTTTTTCCCAAGCAATCTATTCCAAGCCTTGTTGAGATTATCTTGTGACAGGGTGGTCCAAGCATCAGCTATTGCTAACATATAGCAGCAGTCTTTGAGATTAAGCTTTTAGGAAAACGCCACCACACTTTCTTCATCTTCAGCCAACAATAAACGACGCAGGACTTCCTTCTTGTACATCTTTTTAAACTTTGCTATAACACCCTGATCCATTGGTTAAATCAGTGCTGTTACATTGGGAGGCAGAAAAATTACTTTAAAATTTGCATCAACTGCATTCAATGTACCCGTCTCTGGATGAGATGGTGCATTGTCCAGTAGAAGAATTACTTTTCCAGTTTTCTTTTCTTGTTCTCTCGACCTCTTCACCAATCAAGAAATATTTCACTATTCATCCAAGCACTCTTCTGTGCTTTGTGGCACAATGGGAGACATGTCACATTCTTTAAACAACGTGGTTTTTTGGCTTTGCCGATCATTAGCACCGGTAAAAGATGACTTCCACAGCAATTCGCGGCTACCAAAATTGTTACTCTCTCTTTGCACTTTTTAAACCCAGGGGCAGCTGCTTCGCGCTGAGATGCAAGTGATTTTTGAGGCAATGATTTCCAGCATAAGCCAGTCGCATCGGCATTATACATATCATCGAGTGAATAACCTTCTTCTTCCAAAAAAGCCAAGAATGTTTCTTTAAAATTTTCAGCGGCAGTTGCATCGCTAGATAAAGATTCCCCTTGAATCTCCAATTCTCGTATGCCATGACGAGATTTAAAGTTTCTTAACCATCCCTGGCTAGCCTTAAAGTCAGGAGGACCGTCAAGTTGTTTGTTGAACTGTAGTGCCTTTTCACACAATAGAAAGCCAGAGATAGGTTCCCCTTTGCTTCTTCTTTGCACAAACCATATATACAAAGCCTCTTCCAATTTCAAATCTTTCGCATTTCTCATGGTTTTATGTTTCTTCGACCCATTTTCACTATCCAATTTCGATGCAAAACTCATAATTTTATCCTTGTTACTTTTGATGTCAGAGACGGTAGCTTTCCGAACATTGAAAATCCTTGCAAGTGAAGACACAGTTTCACCTTTTCCTAGTCTCTTGATAATTTCTGTTTTCGTTTCAACTGACAAAACATTGCGGTTCCTTTTATATGCTTTAGGCCTACTGGAAGATGCCATATCGCACAGAGAAATACTTGTACACCAAAATTATTCTGCTGTAGGAGCAGACACAATTATTTTAAGTTGAACTGTCTGTTTAGCCAGTGTTCTGCCTAGAACGCACACGTACACTGGATTGGTAAACCAGATATTAACTGACTTTATGATCTAACTGACTTCCTGTACATAAACGACCGACCATTAGCCCATCCAATCCTCTACAAATTGTTTGCACACATTTGAAGCTTGCCGCATCAAAATATTCAGAAATATAGTCTAACGTGACTGGTGGCGACTGATTTTTTTTTTTCTGGAAAAAGTGTTCGGATAATTGGGTGTTCGGATAATTGGGGTTCGGATAAATGGAGTTCTACTGTACCTGCATTTATTCTCATTATCTTTGTCTTTTCCCTGTGTATTTTCAGACACACTTGTTGTGACCCCTCATCAAGTATTTTCATTTTATCTTGCTTCATATTGTGGTTATGGGGCAGAAGAGCTAAGTCATCTGCAAAATCTACATCATCAAGCTAATTCCACAGGATTTCATTTCCATGTGATGTCGGTGTTTTCATAACTCAATCTATTGCTAGTAAGAAAAGAAATGGAGACAAGAGGCATCTCTGTTGCACTCCCGTTCTAATCCCAAACGGTTCTGTAAGTTGTCCTTCATGAAGAACTCTGCATATCATGTTGTCACAAGTCATCTTTATTAATTTAATGATCTTCATGGAAACTCCATAAGGCTTCATCAATTTCCAAAGTGATTCACTGTCTACACTGTCAAATGCCTTTTCATAGTCCATATATTCGAAGTATAACAGTGAATTCCAATCCAGACTTTGTTCAACTATTATTCTCAATGTAGCTGTCTGGTCTTTACAGGATCTGTTTTGTTGAAAACCTGCTTGCTCATCTCTCAGTGCTTGTCTATGGACTCTTTTAATCTCTCAAGGATGATTCTGTTTAATACTTTTCCTGGTACATATAGTAACATTATTCCTCTACAATTTGTGCACTCTTGTGAGTTTCCCTTCTTATGCAAGTTGACCAGATAACCTTCTTTTCATTCTGCTGGTATTTCCTCTCTCTCTCCCAGATTTGCCAAGCAGTTTGTATTGTATCTCTGTAGAAGTATCAATGTTTTTATGGCCTCTGCTGGAATGCCATCAGGACCAACTGCTTTTCAATCTTTCAGAAGCTTTATAGTTTTCTTTATTTCTTCTCTACTTGTCATTCACAGTTGATTTGTAGCTCCTCTTCTGCTACTTGTGCAGTTTTCCATTGTTCATGTAGAGTGTGAACATTCCAGGAGCCAATTCTGGAGATTTCCCTTGACGAAAAAAGGTTAGTCCACAACCCAGACTTCTTTCGGCTTTCTCTGAGTTGCTGCATGCGCCTCCTTTCCAGAGGACGACCTTCTATCTTGGGCGGCTGAATTGACTTATATTCTGTATTTGACTTGTCCATGTTTGTTGAAGTTTTTGTAGTAAAACGTTTTTTACAGGATGGGGCCACCAGCCCCATGCCCAACCCTCCTTAGTCGCTTTTTTACAAAATGCTTGGTAGGGTACAGTGTTACTATTCTTTGGTCCCCTTTTGGGTGCCGGTAATACATGGGTGCTTTGGCAGAAAGCCTGCATAAAAATTCCCATGCTCCTGCAGCGGTGGTATCTGTAGCAACTTGTTTTACATGATAATGCTACCAGATCCCTGCAGAATCTCATATTAATTTCTTCTTACCACATGCCTAAGGGAGAAGTGTGCCTATTACTTCTTTGTTTCTTTAAGACTTGTGAACTAAATGGGACAAAAGGCAAGCTATAACTAATAAAATAACTTACGGAATGGGAACCACTCGGAATGGTTCAGTTCAGCTCTGGCTGCTTCCACGGCACGCTTGAGAGCAAACAGGATACTAGCACCAAGGCTTACGGGTTTTCTCCAACAGCTGTGTAAAAATAAGCATGAAGGTGACAAGAATAAATACATGACAGAAATAAAACTACATGCTCGACATCTTCAGTTTAGGCATACCCTGACATCTCATTTCAGTCAACACAAATTGGAATAATGTGATTCTCTTGAAAAAATAATTCATATAAAATAACATATTTAACCCAACACGCAGTGGACAAATATTTCTTTTAAATTCTTATAATAATTAGATGTACTTCATTCATCATACTTCAGCTGAATGAGTGAAGCACAAGGTTTTATCAAATTCAGGCGTAGCTTACATGCACAGTGCCATCTGTTCAAAATCTTTCCTTATCTTCTTTATCTCTCTTATGTATGTCTTGACTTCTATTTTATGTATCTTTCTTGGTCTCCCTCAATTTTTCTTAGTCTCTCCCACTATTTCTCTTAGTCTCTTACTTACTTACTCGTTCCTCTTCTACCATGAGGTGCAGAGGTTTGGAATAGAGAGCACCATACTATCCTATCAGCTGTCTTCTTCCTGGCCTGGTTCAATTCTAGTCCCTGGTCCTTCAGAGATTGTTTAATGTTGTCCTCCCAGCAGACTCTGTCATCCTGGAGGTCTGGATCCCTGGCTCTTAGCCTCCCATATCTGCCTTGGCAGTTGATCTTCTCACATTCTGCTTCTTCTTCTTCCGTCCTTAGCCACCGACCGTCAAAGCAGTCAGTGGCCATTACGCCTAGTGGCGTCTTAGGGCAACAGCAGATAGGTTTTCTGTGCCATTGTTTCCCATCACGCCTAGTGGCGTCTTTAGGGCAACGGCAAATCAACCCATTTGCTGTTGTTTCCATAATCGAAGTGACTGGCAAACGGGTGATCAGCCCGTCTGGTTCACATTCTGCAGACGTGGCTAAACCATCTCAGTTGGGACTGTTCTACTTGGGTCTGCAGGGGTTGGGTTTTTAGGCCTTGACATATTGTCTGGTTGCAGACCATGTCTCTTCTTGTTACTTCAACCACCTTCCTCAGATACCTCATTTCTGAGGTTTGGATCTGACTTTTGTGGGTTGTAGTCATTGCCCATGACTACCATCCATACGTCAAGACTGGGACATAGGTGGGGCAGTATACAGCCATCTTCGTTTTCTTACCAACCTCTCTCTTGCTGAGGTATCCTCTATTTATGACCTGAGAAAGTCTCCCAGCTGCTGCTCTTCATGTAGCCAAATCTTCTTTGATGCCTCCCTTCCAGTCTATGACAGCTCCGAGGTATTTAAAGTGGTTGACCTGCTCCAGGACCTGTTCTCCCAGCTTAATCTGATGCCTTCTTTCCTCTTGTGTTATCACAATGGTTTTTGTTTTGGAGCTGCTGATGACCATCCCTCTCTTCTCCAGCTCTCCTTCCAGACTTGCAGGTTGGATTGAAGATGTGCCTCTGATTTAGCAATGAGGGCAACATCATCAGCAAATGCCAGCTCTGAAATATAAACCTGTCTCTTCTTCCAGCACCCCACTGAATATTTTCTTGTCCTCTCCTTACATGTTAGTCTGTCCCACTATTTCTCTTAACCTCTCCCTCTATTTCTCTTAGCATCTCCTTTCATTTCTCTTAGCCTCTCCCTCTATTTCTCTTAGCATCTCCTTTCATTTCTCTTAGCCTCTCCCTCTATTTCTCTTAGCCTCTCCCTCTATTTCTCTTAGCATCTCCCTCTATTTCTCTTAGCCTCTCCCTCTATTTCTCTTAGCATCTCCTTTCATTTCTCTTAGCCTCTCCCTCTATTTCTCTTAGCCTCTCCCTCTATTTCAATTACATCAGCTACATCTGCCCAAACCTAGGATTAACCTGTACAAAAAGAGTCCATTGTACTCTGGAGCTTTCCTGTGGAACAGCCTTCCCCATCATATAAAATGCCTGCCTACCCAATACACCTTCAAAAAAGCACTAATTAACACCGACTAACTACCACCATAACAGCAGCCTTGTCCCTGTGCACATCCCATCTAATGTCAACCTTTATTTTCCTCTTCTCCTTCTTTCACGTAGAAATTTTGTTCTATGTGAATAATTCTCATTATCTCTGTGTATCACGATTATAAGACAATAGTGTATGAGGATTGTAATCAAATGTCACTGCTGTTTAGAAATATGTAACACTGTCATTTGTTTAGAATGTGAGGTTGTGTACGAGTATGAGCAGATATACTTATTAAAAAATATCTGTTAACGCTTTAAGATGTTTTTCTACTATAGCAGTGTGGAGGAAAGGTTTTTTTTTTTTTTGGTTGCACCATGTGCTGATATGGGCAAGAATGTGTTGATATATGTTTTGTATTGGTGATACATGCAAAAAATGCAGATTAATTGTTTACAGTGACCGCATGAGCGAGTATCAGCATACAGAATGAAAGACAAAGGACAGGATGTCAGTTGGGCCTGAGTGTCCAATTCTCAACCCTTTTAGAATAAAGTTTCTTCATTAGCCTGAGGATTCCAGACGAAAGTGCCTTGTAATGCTTCCTCAGCATGTGTCCTTTTAATGCCAGCATCTTCTCCTCACATCCAGTTCCACTTGTATATGTCTGGTTCTGTCCATCGACTTGTCTAAGTGACCTTGTCATACCATTTCAATTATTCTATTCTGAACAAAGTACCCATTTATGGAAGAAGTCTGTAACTTCTGAGTTGTCTTTTTCTCCATGTTTCAGCAGGTTTGCTTTCACATCTGATTTGACATTTCTCATTTTTGTGTTAGACCTGACTCCTTTTTATTTCCATAAGCTTTCTAATACAATGAAAGCTCTTCTTGCCTTATGCACTTTTATTTTGATATCATTCTCTGTCTCTCCAACACTGTCTATGTTGCTGCCAAGTTATATGTACGAGTCCTTCATCCCCTTTCAACTCCCCAAGGAGCATAAGCCTTCAACAAACTTATGTCACATCTTCCTGTCTCGTGCCATCAGCTCAAGGTCATTCCATGTTTTCATGCCCTTCATGTCTGTCTCCAGTTCTCTTCTCTGAGTGATCTTTAGTCTTCCTCTACATCTCTTACCCTGGGAATTCCCGAACACGGACTGTCTGGTAATGTTATCATCAGGTTTCCATAATGTGTGCCTTATCCATTTCTAGTGTCTTCTCATCCCTTGTTGCACTAATGCTTGTCTGCTCTACTTCATTACTAAATATTTTTTTTTAAAATATTGCACTTGTAGTCATAGTTCATTTTTTCCCAATATAGGAAGAGTTTTCACTCCTAATTATACTATCAATAACACTGGTATACACACATTTTGGTGCCTTAAATTTTATAGCTGTTCTTGGGTAATTTTGGGTTGCTGGTTCCAAAAATGTAATCAGATTTTTTCTATCAGCTCTAGTTTTTGAGATAACTAAGAATGACCATATTAGTAGGGCAATTGTTATATAAAATCCTAGAGTTAGGTGCTATCAGTGGCATTTTGACTTAAGTCTGCATTCATATTATATGTAATTACTGTGCATATATTACCAAAAATGTAATAAAACTTTATCACTAGCACTTGTTTAGTCAAAACGCAAAAAGGATCTTTTCGAGGACTTCCTGGAATGTGATATGCCCGGACAGTCACGCTTAAGGGTCCAACAGTAATCTGCCATCATGTGGGCATCCCAAAGTCCCTGGTATCTCTCTTCCATTGTTTTTATATCTTGGTGAAATCTTTCACCTTGCTCCTCACTAAAGTTGCCAAGATTCTCTGGAAATAAATATAAATGGTTATGGAGGTAGTGCAATTTTATGCTCATGTTGCATCCAAGTTCATAAAAACTCGACAGCATGTTTCCAACTAATTCAGAATAATTGTCTGCTTTAAAGTTACCCAGAAAGTTTTGCACAACTAAAACAAATGATGACCAGGCTGTGGACTCTGTTTTGTTCATGGAATCAATAAAATTTGGATCGTTTATTAACTTTCTAATTTGAGGTCCATCAACTATTCCAGCTTTAAGTTTGTCTATGCTCAATTCTGGAAACTTTCTGCATAAGTAATTAAAACAGGTACCATCTTTGTTCAGTGCCTTAACAAACTGCTTCATCACGCCAAGCTTTATATGTAATGGTGGCAGTACAACTCTTTTTCAATCAATGAGAGGCTTATTGACAATATTTTTTTCTCCAACTTTAAATTCATCCCTCAACGGCCACTGTTTCTTTGTCCCCTGCATATCTTTTGCCCTGCTATCCCACAAACATATAAAGCATGGATATTTGGTGAATCCCATTTGCTGGCCAAGCAAGAAGTTCATCATTTTAAGATCTACACAAACCATCCAGTTATGTTCTAAATACTTCAATTTTTCCAGAACTGTGCTTATTGTAGCATACTCCTCCTTCATTGTAGTAGAATGAGCAATTGGAATTGAGCCATATTTGTTACTTGCCGTAATTTTTCTTTGAGAGAATTCTGGTGGATAGTGGTCCCGTTAGAGTGTAGAATGATAGTGAAGGCTCTGTGAGAATAAGGATTTAGGAAAGAAAGATAGCTGATTCACAAGTACTGGGAAGAGTAAGGACAGTCTCTTATTACGACAATATTTGTCTCTCAACACTACTCCTACCACTCTTCTGAACAAACAATTGTTTGCCAGTCTCCAGTCACTCAGGTGCACACACCGATTTGGTGATTCTGACACACAACGTACGTGAATACAGACTACGATAATGAATATGGGTAAGTTATGTGGGTTTGGGCCAGCCGACACAAATGCTAAAAGTTTTATTACTTTTATTTAGCATAAAATCACTTCACAAACAATTATCAATTTACATGCAGAAATCAAAGGTTACAAAACTACAAATGACACGGTGGGGAGGGGTTTTGGAGGAGAAATATCCAATACACCTTTACCGCTTGTATTTAACAAGAAAAGCCCGGTCCCAAAGACGGAGGTGTGTGTGTGTGTGTGTGATGATCAGAGATAGGCAATTTAACCCGACGGTAAATTTAGTACTCTGGGACTAGGGGTTACAGTAATAGGGGGGTAGAGAAAAAACTAGGGGTCTCAAATGTTTTCCCTGTATTCTACAGATTTACGGGAGGGGGAAATAAACACAGTTAATAAATCCCGCTAGGAGAAATCCCATGTAATGAATACAGTACAAAATCAATGCTAGGTCGAACTAATTAAATGGTAGCAAGATCAAATCTCCTTTCATTAAAAAAAAAAACACGCTTGTGAAGGCCTACACAGTCACGCTCACAGACTTACCGAATTGTGGCTTCTGACCCTTTATAGGAACTACACCAAAAAAAACAGCACTAAACATTGGCTTAGGTAAATGTATTTTCTTCCATGTACAGCCCCAGATTAGCGGGTTGTTGAAGTTAACAAAGTGTCCCGAAATCTAACGGTACTGTTTGTTTATTTGATAAAGTTCCTAATGAATTGCACAGGCACTTTGCTAGGTGTGAGGGATGGTGTGGTTCCTAAGATTCGCACAGCTGGTGGTGATAACTTCCTTTTTGGCGTAATGTCACAGACTAAAATACTGAGGTAAGTTCTTCGGGGGGGGGGGGGCAAAATCCGATGAGAATACTAGGCAGACAGTGTTCAGGTAAATCTGTGTTCTCTTTCACAAATAGAGCATTAAATAAAATATTGACTGGTAAATGTTCTGCTCCAGTTTAACTTTAAAAGACTTTATGAATCAGGATTTCTTGGGTTGCTTAAATCTCATGTAAAATTCAGAGAGCGAGACTCATAACAAGTCGCCACAAGTTTAATTTTAAAATGTTCATAAGTCACTGGAGTTATCGACTGTGTTTGGCAGAACTCTGTCTATATTTAATTGCTTGGATGCCAGGTTTAGTGATCATTCTGTATGAAAGAATGAAAAAACATGAAATGCAATAAAATCATATAAAATCTGACGCGCAATAAATTTTACAGTTAGCCTATTTTCTGCACTCGCGTCTACAATTAATAAATTCAAGAAAAGCTCCCCGCTTGTCTAATAGTTAAACACAAATCTATCTATACAGAACTAAACTGTATTAAATAGTTATAATTCCCTTAACGACTGCAAAATTAATTTACGCGTCTATTGTATTAGGAAATTAACATATAGAGGTAACATTTAGTTTGCACTAGAACTTTGAAAATGGGTTTATTTAATAAGTTTAAATTTACACCACAATCCAGTGAAATAAAATGAAATAAATAGACCACTGATCACTCGAAGCTAATGTATAAATTACCGTCTGCACAGAAAAGAATTCACTCCAATAGCCAACAATTTAGATGAAATCTAGCAGGGATTCAACTATATGCTAGTGAATCTTAGAATTCTGGCAAAACGAATGATAAAATGCAGTTTTTCAGAGTCTTTATTTATACTAACTGGAATGTAACTTAAAGGGGTCATGTGAAAATTTCACACCTTTCTTCATCTTGAGAAAAAATCGAGATTCTACGCCGTCGTGCTAACCGCGATGCCCCCCTGGCTTCTGATCTCCGTTCGTCTCAGGCTGCTTGCATGAGGGTGCGAAATCTCTGCGAGAAACTAACTTCGTTAGCTGAGAGTTCCCTGATTCCTCAGATCGTATTGCTTCTACATTTAATTCTGAAGACCAGCCTGCCTTTGATGGGACCGCTCTCCCGAGAAGCTTTGGCAACTCCCACTAGGCGGGGTGACAGTAAGGTAAGGGAAATGAACTGCTGTTAGTTGCTCTAGAAACCGGAGTGAGTCTCTGGCCACGTCCCCTTTGGGCCGCCGTTAAGGAAAAGATTGCTATAAATCGTTCTCAGAGATGGTCGTGGGCGTGATTTAACCTCCCATCAAAGGCCATGCGATCTCAAAAGTTCACAGAAGATAGCAGTCTGCATATTAATGATCCAACGTGTAAAATCCTCGTGGAAATGCTGCATGCTTAATTAGCCCAGGTGCAACGTTCTAGACTGATGAAAAGTTACAACAAATGTTCAGGGGTTCTAATGTTATAGAGAGGGAAATACCCTGTCATCTTAATAATTCAGGTCAGCTGAGTTGTCCGTCACACCACTGTATAAGAGAACACCCTTCAAAATTCTTTTAGAGCTGTCAATGAAAAGTCGCCACTCCTCTGGTGTATAACTTACACCCATTTTGTTAACAAGACCTCCTACATTAGTACAAAACACAAGGTTGTTTTCTTTACAAAAGAATGGAATAAAACCTTGCTCTCTGCTGCAATAAAATGTAACCTTTGTTTCAGCAGTCAGAAATTTTTTTTTCTTTCAATCTTGAAGCCAAAAGTTTTGAAGATTCCTTGGAGAGATATAAATCTCGGATTAGATCATTTAGTTCAAGCTGGTCGAAGCGTTGAGCATCTGAAAAATCATCTTCGAAATCACTATCACTGTCACTTGTCGTTCCACATGCCACTGCTGTCTCATCTTCTAGCAGGGAATCCGAAATCTGACTGAAAGTTGGAATTGGTTAGTCATCTCCGTGTGGAACAGGTTGCCTAGCAGAATCTAAATCTGGATATTTCCACTTTTTGTGATTTTTTTCCATTAATTCCTATAATATTCACAACACAGAAATAACAGTCGTCATAGTGGTTCTGGGGCTCTCTCCAAACCACTGGAATTCCAAATTTAAACATTTTCTTTTCCCACAAGTCCACTGTCGCAGGTGTTCAACACATGTTTTGCAAACAATATGAGGAGCCCAAGACTTGTCCTGGTCACCTAGTTTTACTTTAAAGTAAGCAAAGTATGCCTGTTTCACAAAAACAGTAATATGCTTCCTATGTTCTTCTTTGAAAGTGTACTCTCCACAAATATAACAAAATAAATGCGGTGAAAGAAAACATGCTCTTCTTGAAGATGATGCCATTCTCTGTTAGAAGTGTAATAAAATAAGTAGCATACTAACATGCATGCAGTGGCTTAAAATCTAAAAAAAGGCAATTCTGGGAAGATTCTTGGAAAACTGAAACTGAGAGTAAACAAGCAGTTTTCTTTTGTAAAGGACTAGACAGCAATAGTTTTTTTTTTACATAGCCTTATATAGAAAATATTGTAATAATACAGGGTGACCCAAAAAAAAATGGGGCCGCGCACGCACAAAAAGTGCACGCGTGGGCCCATTTTTTTTTTGGGTCACTGTATTAATGAAATACAAAAATGTCTGTATCTCAATAACTATAGCTGCTACAGACAAGTAAATGTGATATTTGGATTGAGCAGGCCTCATTTATGTACAATCAAGAGTAAAATGTTTGGCACTAAAAAAAATTTTTTTTTTGTAGGGCTGTGTAATGTACTTCATTACTGTAATATAATCATAAATCAAAGTAATCAGTGCCTAGGGGAAAAAACAGTGATTACAAAAGAACAGGTGTATAATGCTGTTAACACTTACCTTTAGAGCCAAGAACTCCTGTAGGATTTGGAGCATTTCTTAAGAGTTTAGCATTGAACTTAATAGGCAGGTCTTTCCTCAAGGGAGGTTTGTATTCCTAATGATGATTTATTCATGTTATAATAATAATCACAACATTTGTTTTAAACTAACGAATATGACATTGTCAAGTTCACTGAAAGGAACTATCAGAACTTGTAGATCTAAATTAGAGTGAAGTCACCACACCAAAGTTGTCAACATAAACAATTATCATTGATAAAACATAGAGACAATGATAACTGCAGGTATAGTATGAAAGAATTGCTAGGAAAAACTTGGTCAGTAAGACAGGGTTTATGAGCCGGTGGTATCAAATTTGAAAGTATCTTACAAGGAGCAGTTTTACTACACAGACAAGCACAGGTATAGTATAAAGAACTAGGAAAACGGCTTGTGTTATGACAAGCAGTTTTACTGTCTTAATTAGGGTAAGGTAAAGGATCCCGTTACACACCCAATGAGGCATATTGGGAATATGATGTTAGGCCCATATTTTCTTGACCATCAGCATACTAGGGGTGATGTGGTCAGCATCACGCCGGCTGCAGTAACCTTCCCAGAGCTACTCCAGTACACAATTCATGAGGCTGGGTCGACCCCGGAGCCGTCTGCGGTCTAAAAAATCCCACTTCAACTGGGAATCAAACCACGGACCACCAAGCTAGGAAGCCAGTGCACTAACCACTGCGCTACCGCAGCTCCCATTTTAATTAAGGATTGGATTAAAAAAGAATAGACAATAGGAAATGGTAAACTAAAATCTAAATGCACACAAAAATTCTCTACGCGAAATACTTTCTGCAAATCTAATTTAGCGCAATACAAAATCATGTCCCAAATATAACCACAAATACTTGTTTATGGTTGAGAGGAAGATGCCTAAAGAACATGAGGCACAAATTGTATTTTTACAAAATGAGGAAGAAAAAGAAATGATACAAAATTACGGAGGGAAAAAATTAGAAATTATTTGTATAAAGTAATAAAACTAAATGGAAGACATTAAAAGTAATAAAACTAAATGGAAGACATTAAAAGTAATAAAACTAAATGGAAGACATTAAAAGTAATAAAACTAAATGGAAGACATTAAAAGTAAAAAATGATAGGAAACTCTTTACAGAGCGATACAACAGGAAGCAATCTGATCATCAGAAGAAGTCCCCCGTCCGACAAGTGTTTCGGCCCGATATACTCCTTTACACTCTAAGGGGGAGGGGGCGGCAGGCCCACTTGGGTCATAACCCAAGCGTCTCAGCCTCCTGTTGTCTTGTATCGAAAATGAACCCATTTCACTTATGGTAGCAACTTTAAAATCCACAACTCCGCCAGCCGTGGAGGCTATTGTGAAAGTAACAAAGAGAAGACAAATTATTCCGTTCATTCCGTCGCACATCACAACTAAGGACACACATTGAGTCACCTACGCGAAACCGATGAGTCTAGCCACTGCACGCTAGCCACTGAAATTCTGTGCCGGACACCCCTTATAATATATGCCGCCTGTTGCCCCTGAGTCACAGCCTTTTCACCAAAAAAATCAGCGTATTATGGACTTAGAAAAATTTTGGGGTTTTCTGTATCGCAGTGCTTATTGTCATGATTTCCATAGCCCATTGCGGTTCCAAAGCCAGCCTGATGCCTTTTCGGCAGTTTCACTAAGCCTCTTCAGTGCCTTTGTTCTCGACTGTCCCCTCAGCCCCAACAGTTTCAATAAATCATACACTGACGCAGCCACAAACCCTCTTGCGCCCACTTCAACAGCCATGACCCTTGCAGTGAATCCATCGTGTCTCAGATCCGCGGCCAGATCACTATACTTGGCCGCTTTGAACGAATGTTGCTCGTCTAATCTGGATTCAAATGGCACGGTCAGTTCAATCAGTATGACGTGAAGTGTTGCTGAAGAATGAAGCACTATATCCGGCCATCTCCGCGATTTTCTGATACTCTCTGGATATGCCCCTCGTCCAGGTAGGTCTACCGCCATCTCCCAGTCATTTGCACAGTCAAGAAGAGATGGTAAATTGCTACCAGGTTTACTCGGTTTGGGGTTTGCTGACTTTCCTGCCCTCAGAAAGTATGTATTTGCGGTGCTCGGCCTGGGTTTGCTATTCACCTTCATCCTTGCCAGATTTATTGTTGCAGCAAGCTCATTTAGCACTTTGTTATGGCACCAAGTGTATCGCCCTTGCCCTAATGACATCTTACATGCTAAGAGCACGTGTTCAAGTGTCTGCCTCCCCTGGCACAGGGGGCACTGCTCATCATCCAACTTTCCCCATTTAACAAGGTTGGTAGCCGACGGCAGCAGGTCATACATTTATCTAACAACGAAGCTGAGCCTAAAAGGTGCCATATGCCATATATCATTCCATGTCAAGGACCTCTGCAGGGCTCCTTCCCATGTAGTCCATTGGCCTTGTTGGACCTGCTGCACTGCTTTTTGCAACCTCTTATCATTCTCAGTTCCTCGTATTTCCTGAACTACCATGTCTCTGCGCTCCCTGCTTGATGCCTTGGACCACCAGCGGATGTCTCCATGACCAAATCTCCATTCCTTGCTTACAAGCTGGGTTTTCCACGCATTCTTCAGTAAACGGAGCAGTCGTTTGAGCACCTCAGGGCATCTCTTATACACCACATATGGAACACCATTAGGACCTGGAGCTGACTTGCACCGAGCTTTCTGGACAATGCTTTCTACCTCTTGCACCGTTGGGGGCTTGGTGTTAAATTCAGCTCCTGGCTTACTTGGCCATTAAGGGCTGCCATGCTGCTGAGCGGCTCATCTTTGCGACCATCTGAATATGTCATTCTAAGGGGTTTAGCGTACCCGACAGTGGCTGCTCAAACAGTTCTTTGGCTAAGTTGAAGGGCTCCCTAAAGAATCTTTCCCTATCCCTTCGAGTCTTCCTGCACAATCTTTCTGCTCTACAAAGGGCATTATGTTGGCCTTTCAGGTGCTCCCAAACTTGTCGTAACCCTTCCTTCTCTGTGGCAACTGCGTTCTTGAACAGTTTTCGGGCATGCTTCTTCTGTTTCCTGATTTCTTCTATTTTAATTTGTCTTCTACTTTTTCGTGGTGGGTTACTTTCCCTTGCCTCCCTCACTCCGAACACTTTGCGACAGTGCAGATATATTATGTCGCCGAAGATTTCCAGCTTCTTCTCCAAAGTTATCTGCTTCAGGTTGTTATCCAACTCTTTTGCCAAGGCTTCGTCCAGCTGTTCCCAAAGCCCTTTTGCACTGGCAGGTGGAAACTTTATTGCATCTCTCTTCCCGTCCAAGAAGTGTGTGAGATCATCATCTGGCAGATCAACTTGAATGTACTCAGCACTGTGAACTGACTCCTGGCTGCGTTCTTCTAATGAAAATAAAATAGTAAGCAACATCTGATGCACAATGCAGCCTGGGCCAACAGAATTTGTGGGACTATTTCTTGACTTTTAGTGCTCTATAAGTTGTCCTTCATGAAGAACTCTTTATGAAGGACAATTTACAGAACCCTTTGATTTAAGAAATGGAGCTTGGCAGTGATCTTTTTTATCACCATTTACCTTGTCACTGGATTATGAACAAATTTAATGTTGAAAATGGAATTCAGTGGACTTACAGAACCCGTTAAGATAAGATGATCTGGATTCTGTCAATGATATTGCTCTTCATTTTACAACCCATACTAATGCAAGACAACATGTTAATACTTGATGACAGGCAACTGTGACACCCGTGTGTTACCGGGGCCCGAAAGGGGAGCAAAGAATAGTAACACTGTCCCCTGCCAAGCATGTCGTAGAAGGCGACTAAGGAGGGTTGGGCATGGGGCCGGTTACCCCATCCTGTAAAAAAAATTTAAACCACAAAAAACTTCAACAAATATGGACAAGTCAAATAAAGAAAATAAAACACAGCCATCCAAGACAGGGGAAGGTCCTCTCGCGGGGAGGCATATGATGCAACACAGAGAAAGCCGAAAGGAGTCTGTGTTGCTGACTAACCTTCTTTCTTCTAGGAGAACTTCCAGATTTGGCACCTGGAATGTTCGGACATTGAACGAACAAGGGAAAGTGGCACAAGTAGCAGCAGAAATGAGGGAATACAAAATCGAGGTTCTGGGAATGGAAGGGGGTAGACAGGAAGAAACTCATCACAGGTGAATTGGTGCTGTCCTCAGGACACGAAGACGAAAGTTCACACCACAGTGAAGGGGTAGCTCTTATGTTATCTAAAGAAGCACAGAAAGCACTCATTGAATGGGAAGCTGTGGGACCCAGAATAATAACAGCTATTTTCAAAACAGCTAAAAAGAAAATTCATGTCAATGTCATCCAATGTTATGCACCAACTAATAACAAAGAAGAGTCTGTGAAAGAAGCATTTTATACTAAACTACAGGAAATTATGGATAAAGTAAAAAGAAGAGACATCACAATTTTGATGGGTGACATGAATGCAAAGATAGGTACAGTCAATACTGGATTTGAAGAAGTCATGGGAAAACATGGGCTAGGAGTAATGAATGAAAATGGAGAACTATTCGCAAACTTCTGTGCTTCAAATCAACTGGCTATAGGAGGAAGCATGTTTCCACATAAGAGAATACACAAGGCAACATGGATCACCAGACCATAGAACAGAAAATCAGATCGATCATATATGCATAAAGAAGAAGTTTAGATCATCATTGCAGGATGTAAAGGTATATAGAGGAGCAGATGTGGCATCAGATCACCATCTTCTGATAGCCAAAGTAAAAATGAAACTCAAGAGATATGCAACAATGCAAAATTATAGACAACAGTTTAATGTAGGACAGCTAAGAAATCAAGAAACAAGAGACAAATTTGCGGTCACAGTATCCAACAAATTCCAAGTGCTCCAACAGTTGGAAGATGTAGAGAATACAGAAGACTATTGGCAGCAGGTCAAAACGGTATGGAAGGAGACATGTGAAGAAATACTGGGGAAAAGGGAAAGACAACAAAAAGCATGGATAACAACAGAAACCATCAAAAAACAAGAAAGCAGAGTTAAACACAAGCAAAACCAGAAGTTCCAAAGCCAAGGCGCAAGAAGTGTACACAGAAGCAAACAAAGAAGTAAAAAGAAGTATCAAAAGAGACAAGAGGAAGTATATTGAGGAGTTGGCAAGAGAGGCAGAAGATGCTGCAGCCAAAGGAAATATGAGAGAACTGTATAGCAGCACAAAGAAGCTAACAGGGAAATACAAGCAAACAAGTTGCCTCATAAAAGATAAGAATGGGAAACTGCTCAGCAATATACAAGAGCAAATGAAGAGGTGGACAGAATATTTTGGGGACCTTCTCAATAGACCAGCTCCACAAAACCCGCCGGACATCCAGCCAGCAGAAGAAGAGCTACAAATTAACGGTGAAAGACCAACGAAGGAAGAAATAAAGAAAGCCATAAAGCTTCTAAGAGATGGAAAAGCGTCTGGACCTGATAGCATTCCAGCAGAGGCCATCAAAGCAGATATCGACACGGCTACAGAGATGTTATATAAATTACTTGGTAAAGTCTGGGAAAAAGAAGAGATACCAGCAGAATGGAAGGAAGGATATCTGGTTAAGTTGCCTAAGAAGGGAAATCTACAAGAGTGCACAAATTATAGAGGAACAATGTTACTATCAGTGCCAGGAAAGGTATTGAACAGGATTATCCTTGAGAGATTAAAGGAGTCCATAGACAAGAAATTGAGAGATGAACAAGCAGGTTTTCGACAAAACAGATCATGTACAGACCAGATAGCCACTTTGAGAATAATAGTTGAACAAAGTCTGGAATGGAATTCACCACTATACATCGGATTTGTGGACTACGAAAAAGCATTTGACAGTGTGGACAGAGAATCACTTTGGAAATTGATGAGGCATTATGGAGTTCCCCTGAAAATCATTAATTTAATAAAGAAAACCTATGAAGACATGACGTGCAGAGTTCTTCATGAAGGACAGCTTACAGAACCATTTGGGATAAGAACAGGAGTGCGACAGGGATGCCTCTTGTCTCCATTTCTTTTCTTGCTGGCAATAGATTGGGTTATGAGATCATCGACAACACACAACAGAAATGGAATCCAGTGGACTCTGACTAAGCAGTTGGATGATCTGGATTTTGCTGATGATTTGGCTCTTCTGTCCCATAACCGTAATCAGATGCAGGACAAATTGAAAACACTCGATGAGAGGTCAAAGCAATTGGGTCTGAAAATACACAGGGAAAAGACAAAAATAATGAGAATAAATGCAGGTAATGAAAACAGGGTTGAACTTGAAGAAACGCCAATACAAGATGTAGAATCATACACATATCTTGGCAGTAATATAGACAAAGTTGGAGGGACAGACAGCGATATCAAAATAAGAATACAAAAAGCAAGAGGAGCTTTCATTGCATTGGGAAATATATGGAGATCAAGAGAAATAGGATCCAACACGAAAATAAGAATCTTCAACTCAAATGTGAAGTCAGTCCTATTGTATGGCTCGGAGACATGGAGAACAACAAAGACAACAACCAAAAAGCTACAGACTTTCATAAATGGGTGCTTGCGTAGAATAGAGGGATTAAAATGGTATGACAAGGTTACCAATGTGGAACTGATGACAAGAACTGGACAAGTGCCAGTGGAACAAGAGATGAGAAGAAGACGATGGCGATGGATAGGACACACACTGAGGAAACCTGTTGATAGCATTACAAGGCAGTCCTTGTTCTGGAACCCCCAGGGCAAGAGAGGCAGAGGAAGACCAAGAAGTACATGGAGAAGAGAGTTGGAAACAGAGGTGAAAATGATGAGGAGAACATGGAAAGAACTTGAGATGATGGCACGTGACAGGAGGACTTGGCATGTGTTTGTTGAAGGCCTATGCTCCTTTGGGAGTGGAGGGTTATGAAATGAAATGAACAGGCAACTGTGACTGGTCTAAAAACATACAGACAAAGATTATTAGAATAAATATTGCAAATGATAGCCAGAGTGCACTTGTACAAGCATGTAAGTTCATACTTATATTTTAATGCCAACATGGACAAAGATGGAAGAATGGAAAGTGATATCGTAATAAGAATACACTAAGCAAATGGGGCCTTCATTGTAATGGGAGTATATGGAAACATAAGGAAACCATCCACAACATAAAAATGAAAATATTCAGCTAAAGTGTGAAGGCATTCCTATTGTATGGTTCAAAGTCATGGAGAATTGCAACAACAGCCATGAAATTACAGGCTCACGAACGGATCCTTGTGCAGAATAGTTGGTATGACAAGATTATCAATGTGGAAGAACCCGATATCAGTGGAATAAGAGGTGAAGAAAAGGCGCACTATTAGATAGGAGACACAATAAGGAAACCAGCTGATTGCATTACAAGGTAGTCCTTGTTCTTGGATCCCCAGGGTGAAAGAAAAAGAGGAGAATCAAAAACAGATGGAAACAGGAATTTAGAAACAGGCAATAAAGAAGATGTGGAACGAGCTTGAATGGATGGAACAAGACAAAATGGCTTGGTCTGAACTGATTAAAGGCATGTGCTCCAATAACAGCAGCAGAACAATGATGATGACAATAGCAACAATACTGCTAGATGGATGCACATCTTTCATGTTTGACGATATCAACAATACTGCTAGACGAATGCTCATCTCTCATGTTAAAGAAACATGAAAAATGTAATTCAGCCTAAGTGATGTCAGTGGTTTTAGAGCACAGAGCTGCACATTCAAAGAACAATAAAGAACTTAAATGAGGCTACTTTAAAAGAAAGAATGGGACTGGTAACGTCATCATGAAAAACAAGTTGCTAAAAACCCCACCCCCACAAAGACACAGGAGATGATTTGGTGGCCCCATGCTCCAGAAGAAGCACAAAGAGAGAATGATAATGATGACATTAAGAGATAATTTATTTTAAAGCAACAGAATATCCATAAAGAATTAGTCAGATCTTAAACTAGAAGAGGAAATAAGCAACTACATACAATATTAGAATCAGGTTTCCTGTTTAAACAAAATTTGAATTCCTTGACATTCTTTGCTGCAAGAATACTTTTTACCAATCTGGTTCTTCTTGATTCATGTTTAATCTCTTTTCTAAGTTCATAGAAATACAATCCACTTTACCATGTCATATCTTCTACGGACAATTAGCAGATGGCAAGAGAACAGTTGGGCGACCACAGCTGAGGTTCAAAGATGTGTGCAAGAGAGATAAGAGGGCACTGGACATGGATCCAACAACATGGGAGGATGAAGCTGCCGATCGCACTAAGTGGCGATGCTATTTACAGCGCCACCTCAGATTGGGCGAAGAGAGGCTCACACAACAAGCAGAGGAGGGGAGAAAACGTTGAAAGGAGCACCAGGAAAATAAGCAAAGAAAATTGTCAGTCAATTGCTGAAGATCCAAAGAGAAGATAGTCATTCTGATTGGTATTAATTATATTTAGGTTTTAAGACATCATTTGTTATCAATACATTTCATAGCACTGAGCAGCATTACTGACATTTGTATAAAACTCCACTCACACCCATACATATTCATCACCTGACCTGGTGTACAGAAACAACACTGAGCTCCATCAAATTTGGTCAGTCTTTCCTGTACAGGATGGAGACCACTTCTTGTGTTACCCAGACCCTCAACTGTGGTGATTTCTAAGCACAGTTGAAGGCAACACTGAAAAGCCAGAAACAGAGAAACACTAATGAGTATAACATAGTTATGCTTAATAAAAACAGAAACTACTGCAAGATACAAGCAGCTAATATGATAACTAAAGAACAATGCTATTAACATGAAGGTTGTGCATGGTGATGGCAACAACATCATGTAAAAAAAACCTGCCTTAGGAAACAACTGCAAGAGCATGTGACTTCTTGGAGCAGGCTTCCTTCAAGGGAACCAACTGCAGTGGTGTCTCCATAAGGAGCACAACAGAAAATGATAATGATGATATTGTACCATCCCCTGTGTAGTTTTCAGGGGGTTCAAAGAATGAGGTGACTAATATGAGGTTCTGCATGGGGTTGGAAACCTCATCACACAAAACAAATAGCTGTACAAACCACTGCTGTAAGAGCACGTGAATGCTTTGTGCCTTGGCTCAGACTTCCTACAAGAGAGCCAGCTGTGGTGATGGCTCCATGCCCCGTAAGCAGCAAAACGTGAAATGATGATAATGAATAAAATCAGTGTTAACACTTTTTACCCCATTAAAAAAAAACAATTACCAGTATGTCTCCTGCTGTTACATTCATTTTTTAGGCCGGGTCGTATAGACACAAACCCAGTGGCATAACTACAATGTAAGGTGCCCCCCAGCACAACATAAGTGGGGCCTTCTCTATGTAATGGGCTCAACAACCTGATCAGTATAAAGTAAACATGTAAACAGTTGTTTCTTACTACTTAATTTCTACTATTAAAAACAAAAAATTATCAAAATATTTTTTGTCTTAATATAAATAATCAAATAATTTGTGATGTCATCTGTTCAAGTCTCTTCTGACCACTAATTTCTGGTGCCCATTTCAGTACTGGGGCCCCCAGGGCATGCCCTGTCCACCCGCCACTGCACAAACATTCAACATATCTGACACACATAACAAGACGATTTGTGTCTTATACAAGTTCATGAGATACGAGACATAGTTCTAACCAGCTATTTACTACTTTTTCTTCTTCTTTTTCTTTGATCCTTAGCCGCCGACCATCAAAGCAGTCAGTGGCCATCACACCTAGTGGCGTCTTGTAGGGCAACAACAAATTTATTCCACTTTGCTCAGTTGGTGGCCATCCTTCGTACAGTGCCCCAACTCTGGTTCATTCTTTGCATCTCAGCCTCCACAGTCCTCAGCCAAATTGTTTTTGGTCAGCCTCTCTTTCGTTTTCCTTCAGGGGTCCAAAGCATAGCTGTTCTTGTGATGGCATCAGGATCTCTTCTAAAGACATGGCCAACCCAGCTCCAGCGTCTGCCAGCTATGATGGTGTACATGTCCTCTTGCTTGCTCCGAGTAAGCAGATCTTGGTTGGTGATGGTATTCGGCCAAAAGATTTGATGAATTTTTCTTAGGCATGTTGTGTGAAAAGAGGACAATTTTGACATTTCTTTCTCTGTAACTCTCCAGCTTTCCACACCATGGAGAAGCACAGAAAGCACACAGCTCTGATATAATCTTAAGCTTGTGCTGTATTGAGAGGATTTCCAGATGTTGTTTAGGCTAAAAAAAAAGGCTGTTCTTGCTTTGTTTATTGTTGTTGATATCTTTGCTTGCCCCACAGGTGTTACTATGCATCCTAGGAATGTGAAGGTGTCTGTCTGTACCAGTTGCTGATTCCTTACTGATATGGGCTCAGGGTTGCTCACATTGAGTGTCATGACCTCTGACTTCTTTAAATAAAGCTATTTACACGTGGACTATATTACTTGGTGGTCATGGGAGAAATGAGAAGAAAATGTAAGAAGAATCAATGGCTGAGCCAGACTCTTCTGTAATGAAAGAAGAGAGTGACAGCTCCCAATGAGTTGGAATCATCCATATCATTAAAAGAGTTAAATGAATATCTATTTTCTTAACAAAACACACACACAAATTACAGTGGTTGATTATAAACTTTTTTAACTTACAGAGTTGATGGTGTATGTTCTGGGATTGCCAGTAAGGGGGTCCAACAGCTAAACTGTAACCAGACAGACTTCACATCCACCCTTGAAACAACAACCTTTGGTACCCCTTGAGATGCCCTCTTTATGCATGTACTCTAGGAGTGGCTGGGTTGTGTTCATTGCCAACTTTACATAAAAAAGAACAAAAATGTGTTCAAATGAACAATTGAATCCTGGATTGCAAAATGAAAAAGCACAGTTCACTGCATACAGTGGCCGTAATTTTGTCATGCCACCCCCCCCAAAAAAAAAAAAAAAAAAAAAAACCATGTTTGTCATTTACCCCATAACTAAAAGGGTGTTAGTGCTTTAAATATAAGACAATTACAAAGACATCACAAGTATACATATATATGCACTGTGCCATAATAGCTACAGCAATGGAAAAAAAAAATTTTACCCTGGGATAAACATATTTTATTTAAATGCTGGAGACAAGAATTTAGGAGTCATTTTTAATGATAAAGAACATGTTTAAACTCAAATTTCAAAACCGCTTTTGAAGCTCTAGTGACCAGAGCTACACTTGGGGCACTACGACAACCTGGAATTTCTGCACTCCTGATTAACTCAATGATAAACTTTAGCCTATCACTAATAAAATAAACAGACAAAAACCACATCTTCGCCACAGATAGCTGCAGCAGAAAAGGAGGGCAGACAGTAATCCATGGGTATGATTCTTTGGCTCACATAAGAATATTAACAAGGATTACAAATAAAATAGAAGATATAAAAGATGTGTTTTTGAAAACAGATTGGACAATATCATCAGCACTCACAAATACAAATCCATTTAAAAACATACGAATATACCAGAGGATAATCAGTTACCTTCACATGTTGGCACAGAAGGGAATGAAAAGGCTGATGACAAGTCTAAGAAAGGGATGAACAATAAACTAAATAAATATAAGGGTGGGCAGAACAGAGATCAAAAGCTTGATGTCAAGAGTTTACTATTGTTTCTAGCCTCAAAATTTTAAATGGAAAAAGAACTATTGTTCCTTGCTCTACCCTTGACAATACATTTAAGATCAACAAATATCAACTACGTTAACACATCTTGGAGACAATAAAAAAAACCACGGCACAACACCAAGACATAGAAGTATCCCAACTATCTGAATATAATAATCTCCACAAAAGTTTATATCATCAACAATAATGCCACATGGTTACAACCAAATACGGAGTATAGTAGACTCTAGTATGATTGTCTCTGTCTCAATAAATAACTTGTTGCTAACAACAACTTAGCAAACACTGACACTACTCTGCAAAAGATATCAGCTACAACTTACGCACCAACATACAATGGCATAATTATCAACACAAAAATCACCAACAATACACTAAGCCAGGGGTTCTCAACATTTGTTTGTTCATGGCCCCCTACTGAGCCTTATTTCCTCATAGTCGCTGTTAGCTGGAAAAAAGGTGCTTTGCCAGAAATATGACACTTACTGTGGCCCCCTAGAAATTTGCCATGGCCCCCCCCTGGGGAGCCATATGGCCATGTTGAGAACCACTGAACTAAGTGACAAACCATTTATATGGCAATCAGTTCTCAAAGCATCAACAACAACATGACTGGATGCTGGCATTCACTTCAGCTGTCCCAAATCACTGCATGCCCACACATGGCCCTGCAGTTACTGTACCCATGTCTTACCACTAAGACAACTCACAGGCCAATCTCTTTGCCCTAGCTTCCTCATTGTCTCACAAGTAAATCAAATTTTGTTCCTTTATTCAGACATTTCTGTCTCTCACACGATCCATGACAGCTTTCCCCCACAATACACCAATCCAACTTACATACACTGACAACAGTTCCTTTATGAACAAGCAAACTTTATGCAACAAATCTCCAAACTTTTCTTAGTTCACCGTGTGCTCACATTTGCACATCACAAACAACCAACCTAGCTCCATATGGAACACATGTTCCTGACACCCACGACGATAACTGAAGATGGGACAACAGCCGGGGATAAACATCTAAAAGGAAAACACAAACTTTTCAAAGTTCCAATTAAAACATACTAAGTATCTAGTGAATAGAAAATTGCCAGCAATAAGAAACTACTCACACTACAATTGGGAACAGGTTATTTTAGGATAGAAGAATCTTACAGTACATAATGCCAGCAAGACACTAACAGAGGGCACTTCCTACTAAAAAATGTAACGTGTGATTAAAAAATCCCGTTTTAACAGTACTTTTCAAGCATGCAAAGGCACCAACAACGATATAATATATTTTAAGAATAGGCCTAGGGAACTGTAAAATATATAGTCAAACAGTATAGAACAGGATCAATAAATTAATACATTTTTATAGTTACTAACAGTATAACTTTAAACAAAACACAAATTTTCATTTATCTTAATACACAATCTAAGACACAGGGATGATGCCATAAGTTGATGACAGCAGCTGAATCTACAATCTAAAACTGTTGACACTATTTTCTAATTATAACTCATTAAGAGTTGAACATAGTAACACCAGACGGCGGGGCAGGCAAAGACATCATCATCAGAATGAATAAGGCAAGAACAGCCTTCTTTAGCCTAAACAACATCTGGAAGTCCTCCCAATACAGCACAAGCACAAAATTAAGATTATATCTGAGCTGTGTGCTTTCTGTGCTTCTCTATGGTGCGGAATGCTGGAGAGTTACAGAGAAGGAAATGTCGAAATTGTCCTCTTTTCACACAACATGCCTAAGAAAAATTCACCGAATCTTTTGGCCAAATACCATCACTAACCAAGATCTGCTTACTCGTAGCAAGCAAGAGGACATGCACACCATCATAGCTGGCAGACGCTGGAGCTGGGTTGGTCATGTCCTCAGAAGAGACCCCGATGCCATCACAAGAACAGCTATGCTTTGGACCCCTGAAGGAAAACGAAAGAGAGGCTGACCAAAAACAACCTGGCGGAGGACTGTGGAGGCTGAGATGCAAAGAATGAACCAGAGTTGGGGCACTGTACGGAGGATGGCCACCGACCGAGCAAAGTGGAATCAATTTGTTGTTGCCCTACAAGACGCCACTAGGCGTGATGGCCACTGACTGCTTTGACAGTCGGCGGCTAAGGATCAAAGAAGAAGAAGAAGAGTTGAACAGAATATTTTTCTTCATTAATTAAAAAACAAGAATCATTGGCGGATCAAAAAGGATGGCAACGGGGCAATCACCGCTACCTTGGGACTGTGAAAACCTTTATTTCATTTAAACTGCTCCAGTGTTTTTCTCCCCACTTGGAATTTCATTGTAAGTAATCGTTAGGTCAGACGACGGACGAATTAAAACATGTCTCGTACTGGACAATGGTAAGTACCCTAAAGTTTACAAATGTAATTTGCAAGTAATTCTACATCGTGGGACAATGAAAGACAATAAAGAGAACTGCCATACAACAATGAGATAAAAGATGGGCCAGGGGACTTCATTCGAGCCGGAAAAACAGGACTTTTTGACAAGTGGCCGATAATTTCTGTATCGGGCAGCCAATCCTAAATAAAAAAAATTTTATGATATAATATAGCCTAAAATATGTATAAATTTTTATCAAATTGTGTCTAGCCTATTTGTAGTTGTACCTTACTTTTATGTAGGCCTAGCCTAATTATGTTTACAAGTTTTTTGTTTAAATAAAAATGAATATTTTTTAGTTACTGTTTAATAATACTATCATGTTTAAATAAAAATGAATATTTTTTAGTTACTGTTTAATAAAACTATCAAGTTGTCACCTCAATCCTAATCCTAAAGACGTAGGAGACTTATTTTGATGGCATTGAAGAACACGTCCCACTGGTGTTCATTTCCACCACTGAGTAGTTAGGCCTAACTGGAAACCGTACAATAAACTCAACTTATTGTAACTTTGCCACTGCTCTACATATAATCATATCTGAAACAAATACATAAATTGTTTGCTACGTTTAAAAATAGTTACGCCGACGTTTTTCCTTTCAATTTGCACGTTAATTTACCATCGTAGACCTTCCCATTAATTGATAGAGTAATGCTTGCTTTCAAATCTTCCACAGACCGGAACTTGAAGAAGTGACCACAGTTTTCACACAAGTACAGGCGTATATCCATATTTCAGGGGAAGGTGGCTTGAAAGAGACAAAATAATTAAATTAAATATCTAACTGGAAACACCAGAACTTTATACCCCCCCCCCCCCCCCCCCCCGATATTATTTGTGTTTGGCGTTTTCTTTAGTTTTATCTCGTTTTTGTTTGTTTGCTTTGGTTTTTATTTTATTTTTATTGTTGAGACACAAGCAAAATTTGTAATTTTGATTTGCCATATTTACAATGATTTTCATATGAGATGCCACTTTCCCGTATTGGCAGTTATTCATCTTATTTGGAATTGAAAACAATATTTATCTTAATTATAACCCATCAGAGGTTGAGCGGGATATTTTTCATCATTAAATTTAAAAAATAAAAAGAAAGAGAAGCAGCAAACTAACTGAGATCTTGAAAATTGTGTAAATATTTCTTGCATTCAGGTGACCACAAGAAAATTGTAGTGTAAGAAATTAATTGTAAACAAAACTTTCGTAACGCTGTAAATATAATTTAAAATCTTGCGCTAGGTGTGTCAAATTTATATTTGTCATCCATTTACTATAGGTACGTAATTTTGCAATCAAAACTCGCAAAAGTAGGTCAGTGATGTTTATTACTGGTAATTTTCCATCTTCATAAAGGCAACTTAGCATCTCTGATTTCAGTAAACTTTCCTTTGCAAAACTAACCAATAAAATATTATTATGCAATCTGTCCCAACACGTGTGATTACGTCATTTGTTTTTGCATGTATTTCGTGTGAATTAGCTTAGTAGCTACCGGTAATGGAAATGCCATAGAGTCTTTGCATTTCTATACATTCATTTGCTCAAAACGGTAATGATTTTTTTTCATATTTGTAGTTCGATGGGTAATATACTGGTGGTACGAATACGTGCTTAACAGTGTCTTCTTTGACATTTGTCTTCATGGTAAATGTGCCTGAAGAAAACAGAGTCTTCTTTGACATCTGTTTTGACATATCAAAGGGAATAGAAAAGTGAAAGGGAATTAGTCCTTTATAGGTGACATACTGTACGACAGACTAACAGAGACCAATTAGGAACATCCAATAAATATATAAGAAGAAAAAAGTAAACAGACGAAACTACAGACATGCAAGTTTTAGGATTAGGGTTAGAGATAAAGATTAGGGTTAGAGATAAGGATTAGGGTTAGAGATAGAGATAGAGATAGATAGATTACTCGTATCTTTTTTCTCCGCAGTGAATATGTGTAGTTATGTGTTCTTTCGTAGCAGTTAGGGATTATGTGTAGTGTTGGTATTAGGATTAGGGTTAGAGTAAGGATTAGGGTTAGAGTTAGGGTTAGAGTTAAGGATTAGAATTAGAGTTAAGGGTTAGAGATAAGGATTAGGGTTAGAGATACGGGTTAGAGTTAAGGATTAGGGTTAGAGTTAAGGGTTAGAGTTAAGGGTTAGAGTTAAGGGTTAGGGTTAGAGTTAACGGTTAGGGTTTGAGTAAGGGTTAGAGTTAAGGATTAGGGTTAAAGTTAAGGGTTAGGGTTAGACCATTAGAGTTAAGGATTAGGGTTTATGAATAGAAGTTAGGTTAGATAGGGTTAGGATTTAAATAACGATGACAGACTAGTACTACGTCCTTTGTATATCCATCTATCTCCCTAGTTAGGGGTTGGGGTTAGTGTTAAGTTTATGATTTTTTTTACACACAGACGCGCGCACACAAACATTTTGCACATTCATCTCCTATTCACTCTCCTATGATTGACACATTCATATTACCTCAACAAGTGCATGCCACACCTTTCTTGTCAAATCTCTAATTGTTCTAGTTGTAGCACAAGATAGGTAGCTGCACTTAGAGGTAAGCTATATTGAATGATGTTCATTACGTGAATTCTCCGGTTTTAATTTTTCCCTTTTTCCCGAAAGGGTAAAGCATTGGGTAGTGTTGGGTGTTAGGGTATAAGGGTTAGGATTAGGACTCACGTTAGGGTTATGGTTTAGGGTTAGGGGTTTATGGGTTAGAAGTAGGGGATTAGAGAATTCGAAGTTTAGGTTTTAGCAGGTAATTTCTTATTACTCGTACCTTTTTCTCCGCAGTGAATATGTGTAGGTTATGTCTTGTTTCGTAGGAGTTAGGAGGATTATGTGTAGTGTTGGTATTAGGATTAGGGTTAGGCTTAAATTAATGTCCGTTAACCCTAATCCTACCCTAATAGTAACCCTAAACCTAACCCTAATTGCTACGAAACAAGACATAACCTACACATATTCACTGCGGAGCAAAAAAGTACGAGAAATAGGAAATTACCATTATATATATATATATATATATAGTGTATATATATATATATATATATATATATATATATATATATATATATATATATATATATATATATATATATATATATATATATATATATATATATATATATATATATATATATATATATAATAATATATATATATGTGAGTATATATATATATATATATATATATATATATATATATATATATATATATATATATATATATATATATATATATATATAATATATATATATATATATATAATATGTATATATATATTATATATATATATATATATATATATATATAATATATATATATATATATATATATATATATATATATATATATATATATATATATATATATATATATATATATATATATATATATATATATATATATATATATATATATATAATTAGGGTTAGGATAGGGCTGGATGGGTGTGGTTAAAGATTAGAGGATTAGAGTTTTAGGTTTAGAGGTTATTAGGGTTAGGATAGGGTTCGGGGTTTATGGGTTAGAAGTAGGGGATTAGAGAATTCGAAGTTTAGGTTTTAGCAGGTAATTTCCTATTACACGTATCTTTTTTCTCCGCAGTGAATATGTGTAGGTTATGTCTTGTTTCGTAGCAATTAGGATGATTATGTGTAGTGTTGGTATTAGGATTAGGGTTAGGCTTAATTAATGTCCGTTAACCCTAATCCTACCCTAATAGTAACCCTAAACCTAACCCTATTTCCTGCGAAACAAGACATAACCTACACATATTCACTGCGGAGCAAAAAAGTACGAGAAATAGGAATACCAATTAGAGATTATTAGGGTTAGGATAAATGTGCTTTAAACGAGAGTGATGAGAATATGCCAGGAGTATAGTTGAAGTCAGTAGGGGACGGTGATTCCCAATACAAAGAAGTGTGTTGAAAATATAATTGAACAGTGTTATAACGGGAGGACTCATTCCCCGAAGTTTATGGAGTGGAAGTTATGATCTGTAAATATTAAACATACCGGGACGCTCAAATCCCCCGATGTTGTTGGAAAAGGATATAAAGAATATTTGATATGCCTCAGTAATTGAAAATTGACAGAAAAGGAGGTATCTAATAAGATTGACTTCCAGAATATTTGACAATGCAAACCAAATTAAAAAATAAAAGAACTTCCACAGCTTTATTAAAACGAATGAATCCTAGACAACAAACGAGGATTAGAGTTTTAGGTTTAGAGGTTATTAGAGTTAGGATAGGGTTGGATGGATGGGGTTAGGATTAGAGTTTTAGGTTTAGAGGTTATTAGGGTTAGGATAGGGTTGGATGAGTGGGGTTAGGATTTCGGGTTTGGCGTTAAGGCAATTAGGGTTTGAGGTTACAGATTATATTTTAGGGTTAGACGTTAGGTTAGAATGAGGGTTTGGGGTTAGGTTTAGGCTTATGGTTTACCCTTGGAGGTTTTTCCCTTTATGGTTCAGAAGCAATATTCTTTGCACAAAGAATACCCCACGTCTTCTGAATGGAACAAACTTAAAGTGGAAAAATTAATTATTTTATCATATTTTAACAATTTTGTCACTTGCACTTTGTCTTGGTTCTTTTTTTTCTTTATTTCTGGCCATAGGTTTGTGATGTGATCAAGCAAGGCATAGTTTCGTCCATGCGTGTCATTCTGAGCTCAGGTAACCATCGCTGACCATAAACGGTAATCGGGAACTGCTAGGAAAGGGGGTTAACCAAACACCTATTGTCCATTCGTTCACCCCTGAAGGAAGAGAAATGATCCGTGCCGATGGCATGGACGAAATTAGATACCTGCTGGTGATTCAGAAAGTACCAACTTTGCTTTGTTGCGGAATTTATTTTAAAGGTACTTGGCATTATAAATCAGTCTTTGATCCTCTGAACCGGCTTTCCTACATTACATGCAGACTTTTCTTTTGTAAACAGTGGTTTCAAATAAGAGTGTACCGGGTATCAAACAATTTCAGTGAGGAGACCCGAAAAAACACCAGACCACGAATCTTTATCAATATTTAAGCAAGAGACTCTTTCCTGAAATCTTAATAAATAAAAACTTATATCGTCGTGAGGAGGAGAAAAGGGTGGTAGTCTTAAATTAAAATTAGGGGTTGTGATTGCCTTCTTCGATGAACCATTACTATCAGAATCATGGGAAACATGATGTTGTTGAAAACGAAGTTTCTCAACCTCAAAAGCTTTCTCCCTTTCAAATTTTGCCTCCTCGGCAGCAATTTCAGCTAAACGAATTGCCTTTTCATGTTCCATTTTCTCTCGTTCCGCAGCGATTTCTGCCATACGAATTCTTTCTTCCTTATTTGCTTTTTCTTGCGCCATAGAAAATTCCCTTTCTTCTCTTTCTTTTTTCTCATTTCTTTCTCTTTCTTCTTTTGCCTCTGCTTTTTCCGTTAATCGATAATGATGTTAATCTTCTATCACGATTAATACGCGACCGAGTCTTATATTTTGCTAATTCTGATGCTTCAGTCGCGATTTCACATGCGTCCACAATGCATTGGCGTAGATCTGTGACATATTGGTGACTAGATTTCGTAATCGTATTATCATCATTTGTTATCACCAAATCATGTAAGATAGACATTGGTCCTCTTGGATTAGCCCCGAAAACTACTTGAAATGGTGAGAATCCGGTTTGACGATTAGGAACTTCTCTATACGCAAAGAGAACCGCTGGTATCAACTGGTCCCAATCATGGGGAAACATTGTTGTTACTTTGCCCAACATCTGTTTTAATGTAGAATTCCAGCGTTCTACAACTCCGTTTGATTGCGGATTTAATCTGGCACTCAATGTATGACGGATGTGAAGCACATCACAAATTTCCGAGAACATACCTGATCTGGCAGTCTTAATATAGGATACTGTGAAAAATGAGTCTTAATGTTTTGTAATGCATGGTTACATTGTTCTGTCCAAACTACTTTGTTAGGCATACCTCTTTTAGTTAGATCAGATAAGACAGCAGTCAAAGGCGAGAACCTTGGAATAAACTTGTGGTAAAAATTCACCAATCCTAATAGACTCCGTACTTGCTTCTTTGTAGTTGGAATTGTAAGATCAAGTATGCGTTTTAAATTAGATTCATCAGGCTGTATTACATGTCTGCCAATTTTGTGTCCTAGAAATGAAATTTCATTGAATCCAATTTCTATTTTGGATGGACGGGCTGTGAGATTGTGTATTCTTAGTGTCAGGAGTAAAGATTGTATACCATCTACATGCTCTTCCCATGTGTCATGAAACATGCAAATATCATCTATATAAGATATTAGGTCAGAACGGTTCCCAAATGCATATACGAATGGATTTGTCTTTCTTCCGTACTGCCACCATCGGAAAACAAAATGGAGAATCTGATGGAGAGATTATCCCCATTTTCAACATATTGTCGACCTCGCTGTCAACCTGCTGTCTGATATGCAAAGGAATTGCATACGGTCGTAACTTAATAGGAGTGGGATCCGATAATTTTATTTCGTGAGACATAATGTTAGTTCGTCCAGGCAGATCAGATAATACATCTTCAAAAGATTTCAATAGATTGAGAATCTGATTCTTCTGATCTGAAGGTAAATCGTTACAAATGATTACATCCTTCGTTGTGTGAAGTATTGTGTTGGTAGTGTATTGGGGTGTTTGTTTAGACATGTATACATACAATATATGTATAAAAAATATAAAAAATCGATAATGTTGGATTAGTAGGGGTTTTCGAAGTGCCTTTTTTGTGTTGGCGTGGGTGACGATGTAGCTGGCTGGGTGGGTTAGGGTGGATTTTTGTGTGAAGTATTGTGTTGGTAGTGTATTGGTGTGTTTGTTTAGACATATATACACACATATATACATTCATATATACGGAGATGTGGTGACGTTGTCAGGATGCATCTGTGGTGACGGTGGCTTAGGTTACTAAGGGGTTTTTTAAGGGAACGGGTATTGCTTTTTGGCTGGCGGTGATGCCTCATGGGTGTGTGCTGGGGTGTAGCTGGTGGTTGTATGTATGACGCAGGAGTGAAGTGTTAGATAGAAGTATATAGTTAATGATCTCTTTTAAAAGAATACTTGAGTTAAAGAGGAAAATATAAAAAGCGATAATGTTGGGTTACTAATGGATTTTTTGAAGTGCCTTTTTTGTGCGAGGGGGAGGATGACGATGTATAGTGGGGTGTGTTGGGGTACTGTCTTATCCAGTACAAATATCATCTGCCACGTTTCTCCGTTCTTGTTATCACCATTTCCGAGTAATGTTTCATGTTGTCGAGGCTCGTTGCAAGCCGGCTGATGGCACGCAATAGGAGGACTGCTTGTTTTTTGTTGTAGGCCTATGATCGATGACTGTAGACTGAACAGGCTTGTCGTATGAGGTCTGTTGCGAGATTATTTTCGCTTGTAAATTTTGCAATCTTGTTTATAATGTTGTTTTTATCCAATACTGTATTCGTATGAAAGTTGCTGTCCATGGTTATTTCTTTACGTGCCTTGCAGACACCATATCCTGTTGCCAGGATGAAGTCCAGTCTTTACCAGGTTGGCACCGCAGCCCCAAAGCTTCTGCTGGCCAGGTCCCACGTCGCGGGTCATCATGGGTTGGGCAGTTTGGGAGAATGTGTTCGGGGGTCTGGATTCCAGTTCCACATGGGCATTCATTTGTGTGGGATATCCTGAGGTGATAGAGATTTGCCAAGTAATCTGCAGTGGCCAGTTCTCAGATGGAAAATGGTGATCTGTTGGTGTCTGTTTAGATCAGTGGTTCCCAAAGTGGGCGGTACCGCCCCCCTGGGGGCTTTGGAAGGGTCCAAGGGGGCGATACGGAAAAAATGGGCCAGAGGGGGGCGTTCAGTAGTAAACAGTGGGCGTTTAGTAGTAAGGGGGGTTCAGGATTTGACAAGCTAAATTCAGTACGTGCGGGGGAGAAAGGAATTGTGGATTTGAGAGACAGCATCAGTGAAGCGGGGACGATGTGGATGGTTGTATTACTAGGATCATTAAGCAAGGCATAGTTTCGTCCATGCGTGTCATTCTGAGCTCAGGTAACCATCGCTGACCATAAACGGTAATCGGGAACTGCTAGGAAAGGGGGTTAACCAAACACCTATTGTCCATTCGTTCACTCCTGAAGGAAGAGAAATGATCCGTGCCGATGGCATGGACGAAATTAGATACCTGCTGGTGATTCAGAAAGTACCAACTTTGCTTTGTTGCGGAATTTATTTTAAAGGTACTTGGCGTTATAAATCAGTCTTTGATCCTCTGAACCGGCTTTCCTACATTACATGCAGACTTTTCATAAATCGACTGGCGCTGTACGTTTCCCGTCTATTTCAACTTTGCGCTGGCTATGAGCAAAACCAACAAACTTTCTCAGCTTTTCTTTTGTAAACAGTGGTTTCAAATAAGAGTGTACCGGGTATCAAACAATTTCATCCAGTCGATAAGGTAAGTTTTCTTACTTAAATTTTTTGTTTGTTTGCACAGAGCTAGCACCAGTTTTACTAACATTAATTATTAATTAAGCAGATACATTTTAATACAGATTTGCCGTATATTGAATATTTCTGTTCAATCCATTATATTACATCCTTTTAATTTGTTACCGGGATCTCCACACTTTGTAGTTAGGTTACTGTCTCTCAATTTTTAAATCTGAAGACCTGTCAATATAGTGCGTTATTTTATATTTTGTTCATATTATATAACTATTATTATACTTTATGAAATGATTATTGGGTTACTTCAGTGTTGGTGTGGCTGTTGCTAATTGTGTTTGTTTTTTCTGATTGTTGTATTTTTCTCATTTATTTATGGCTATGGTTAAGAAACTTTATAAAATAGACGAGTAAACTGGTAACACCATCTGTGTCAACATTTTTGTAAAGCCACTTTTAAATCAGCTTTTGTTGTTTACTCGACGAACATTTTTCTATCTGCAAAATTGTAAAATCAATTCTTTGCTCTAGAATTCAGAACAAATATGGCAAAAGCAGAACAAACCAAAAAGAAGTGCAGACAATACAGCGTGGAATATCTGAAATATGAATTTATTCCAGCACTAAATAACCAACAACTGCCAATGTGTCTATTATGTGAGAGGGCCTTTTCAAATGAGGCGATGAAACCTTGCAGACTACTTGAACATTTGAAAAAAATTCACCCAGATAAAACAGATAAAAGTTTGACATATACTACTGGACAAAAGTTAAGAGCCACCAAGAAAAACTCCTCTATGGACCAATTAAATGCAACCAGGTGTAAACAATTTATTACAAAATAAAGTTGATTCATCCGTGGAAAAGATCAGTCAAGGTGTTTTTTAATAATGTGTGACTTACTAACAAAAAGAAATTCAACTCACTTTTTCACCTTTTGAACTAGTAAGTGCATGTTGCAAAAACCACGAGTTTTTTTTTTTTTTTTTTTGCAGAAACGATGGCAATTTTTACGTGCGTGTTAAAGTGACCCAGTTTTTGGAAATTTAAAAACAATTAACCTAGTGCACACAGAAATGTGTTTTTCTTGTTTCAGAAGAGTTTTTCTTGGTGGCCCTTAACTTTTGTCCAGTAGTGTATTTTCAGTCACTTCGTGAAAACTTTCAGAAACGTAAAACAGTCCGTGACATGTTTGTCAACACTTCACAACAAAGCTGTGATGGTTTGCGAGCATCATACAAAATTTCATTGCTGATAGCTAAATCTGGAAAGTCTCATACAATCGCAGAAAATTTGATTTTGCCAGCTATAAGGGAGTTTGTTGGTACATTTATGCAAAAGTCACCTGAACAAATAATTATAGCAATTCCGCTCAGCAATACCTCTGTTCAAAGAAGAATAGAAGAAATGGTTGAGAAAGTTGAAAATACATTGTGCAACATACTTAGGACAACAGAATTTGAGTTGGATGAGTCAACTTTGCCTAGCAACGAATCTTTGCTTCTTGCCTATGTTCGCTTCGTAAAAGATGAAAGCTTGGTTCAAGAGTTGGTATTTGCTAAGCAACTAGTAACTGATACAAAAGGAGAGTCAATATTTCGTGTAGTAGAGAAATTTTTCAAAGAGAAGGACATCCCGCTTACTAACATTCTTGCTTGTGCAACAGATAGGGCACCATCAATGATAGGTTGTTACCGCGGGTTTATCGCTTTCTTAAAAGAAGCTGTACCTGGTATATTTACAATACAATGTGTAATTCACAGACAACATCTTGTCGCAAAAAATCTAAGTGATCGGCTTCACAAATCATTAAATACTGGTATCACAGCGATTAACAAAATTAAGTCCCATGCTCTCAATTCTCGACTATTTCGAGAGCTTTGTACTGAGAATGATGAACAGTTTGAACGTTTGCTGATGCACACAGAAGTCAGGTGGCTCTCAAAAAGAAATTGTCTGAGACGCTTTTATGCTCTTTTTGAAACTGTGGTAGAATTCTTCAAAGACTCGCATGCTTCGCTCAGTACAGACCTAACGAATATCAGGTAAGACATTGCATATTTGTCAGATTTATTCACAAAGTTTAACGAAATAAATCTACAACTGCAAGGAAATGATATTAATCTTATAAAAGTCAAATCTGTCGTCTCCACGTTTCTGGCCAAATTAACACTATTCAAACCTAATATTGGCCGTCACGAGTTAATCTAATTTCCCAGCCTCTTAGAGTTGGAAGAGAAAGACAAAATACCAGAGGGTAATCTTCAAGTATATTGTGCACATCTAGATATGCTGCATAAAGACATGTCTCAGAGGTTTCAGGGTCTTCTTTTGATCCCAGACTGATTCCAGACTGGATAATAAATCCATTCCTGGACACATGCAGTGAGGAACTAGGAAGGGTGGAAGAGGAACTGATATCGCTACAAAATGACGTTGAGCTTAAGCCAATGTTCAAGAAATCATATCAAGACTTGTGGTTGCAGAAAGAAATCTCTGAATGCTACCCTGCAGTGTGGGGAAAGGTTAAGATGTTCTGTATTGCCTTTCCAACATCGTATTTAGTAGAGCGTGGTTTCAGCGCGGTTGTACAACTTCTTTCTAAGCAGAGAAACAGACTGTAGATTACTGAACGTGGGGATCTGAGACTCCTTCTAAGTAACTTTCAGCCTGATGTTGAGAAGCTGATATCACTACACCAGGCATATCCATCTCACTGAAGTTAAAAATGAAGTAAGTTTGTTACTAATTTACTTTCGCATACTGCTGTTTGTTTTACAGCATTAAGTAATTAAGTTTTTCTTTTAAAATTAAGTTAATAAATAAGCGTATCTGTAGCTTTATATTACAATGCAATAAACTGAGTGTTGCGTGATAAATTCTCGCAACATCGTTTTATTTCAATATCTATTTTATAACGCAAGGGCAACAACTGCTTGAAATTTATAGTCACTTTTCTCGGTAAGCATTTGTCTTCTCGCGTTGGTATCGAATGCAGTTAAGTTTGAGCTGTGGTCATTTTGCGCTGGACTGCGCATGACTTGTCTTGCTTCTTGGTCGATCGGTTTCCGCCCACCACTAGTGGAGTGAGCGATTTGGAATGGCGAAAGAGATGCCTCGTTGAAGAGGGGATCTCCGCTATTTTTTTGTTCTGTCAGGAATGTGAGAGTCCTCTTATGGATATTTCGTTTATTCGAGATAATACCTCTAGTGTATTTGCACATGCCGGGAGGCATAATATTTCTGTGTATTTCCGGAAGGCAAGGTAAATTAACATTTTCATTAACTCTATCGATTTTTGGTCGTGAACGATTTCTGGTTCATAGCCTGTCTTCGAAAGTCGTCGTCACGAGATGTTTTCCTAGCTCACATGTCGCTGTATTGTGCTGCATCGATTGATGCAGGTTCCAAGGACCATTACTTGCTACTTTGTTAAATGAACTAGGTTTGAAAAACCTTTATTATCTAGAGGATATTTTTGAGGACATTATTTATACTTCGGCAGACGTGTCTGTCTTGCTGAAGTCAAACTAAGGAGAGTGAACTGATCTCATACATCTGGTTATCTCCTGGCTGTTATAGAAAAGGATGGAGTTTTCCACCTGACTACATTTACAGCACTTTGAAATATAACATGCATCTGACTCATCATTGTAATGCTGTCTACCGTCTATTGCTGTATTGAATGTTGCTGTGATAATGACTGTTTGATGTGCCTACATATTCGCGTAACCATTTTGTCACTGTGGCGTCCACAATAAATAATGAAGAAAAACGTCAACGGCTGTTACAAGAATCATTGACTTTATACGTCGTGAGTTTACCGACGTCCTATGTGGATTGCCCTGTTATTTTTGTATGAACATTGTTTGACTGAACACATCTGCACACTACACAAAACCAGACATGCGGATACCATCCATCATCATATGGCATCACGCATCATTTGGTGGCCATAAGCTGGTTTGATTCTGGTACCAGCAAACACGGGGTCCCTTACCCACTTCATTTTCAACAAGAATTCATCAGCATCCTTCAAGAAATTAACATTCTTCAATACAGTCAACATCTTCAAAATTTTCAAAGTACTCGGCGTTGCCCGGTAAAAGTCAAAATTTCAACTTTTTGACGGAAACAAGAATTTGACAGTACCCGGCGTTGTTACATGTTGCCGGATAACTCGGACTGCTGTTATCTTTTACGCAAGTCAAGCAAGTTGCTGCTGTCAAGGTTCCAGTGCTGTCGTTTTTGTGAAGGTCAAGTGCCGGTTGAAACGGGTTGTTTTCTGAAGAAGGCCAAGTACCGATTTCCATCAACTTACTTTTGGATTAGAAGGTCAAGTGCCGAAACAACTCAACACACAGTATTTCAGAAGCTCTTGTACCATCGTTTTAGCAGTGGAAGCAGTTCAGATGTGCCATCATCGTTGGAGCTTCGCTCTTTAGGACGTTGATTGACATCCGTTTTTTCTGCTGTTCTACGATTGGAAGCCTATAAGTTAAGTGGCCTGTTTGTATGTAAACTGTGCCCTTATACTTCTGCTGAGTCTTCTGTGTATCATCTCATTCTATATGTTATATGTTTATATGTTATTCGTATATTTATATGTTTATATTTCAGCGGGTTCTCGGTTGGGTGGTGTCTCCGTTAGATTATGCCACGTCATAGAGGTCGTCTATTGTGAGCGTTTTCTGTAAGGTTTGCAAATTGCCAATACTGGAATTTGCTAAGCGACTTCTGTTGCTATTTATGTTAGCTGTGATGACATGTTTTAATATTGTTTTCGTTATTATTTCGCATTCTTTAGTTTTGTTTTGATTTGTTTGTATTTGTTAGCCTACTCTTGTCTATAATTTAGTTTCATACAACATTTTTGTTTATACACTGTGGTGTCATGTATTTTGTTTAATTCTATCGCAGATATCGTCACATTTTTTGTGATATTTCATTAATTTCTGCTTTATTTTTAGTTGATTTCTGCGAAAGTTTTTGTATTGTTGCTGATCTTTGTTATTGTTTACATTGTTATTGTTTACATTGTTTGTATTGTTTACATTTTCAATGTTTACATTCTGCATGTGTTTACATAGTCATTGTTTACAGTTATAGTAATTAGTTAATGGGCTATGCTAATGCACTGTTACTACTACACTGATGATAAATGAATGATGAATAGTGTCGTGCACTATTGAATGAGAAGTGCACTTATGATCAAGAATTGAGTGCTGATATTTCATATACAAGTTCTTTGATTGGAGACTTGTTTCCCACAGAGACTGGGATAATATAATGTAATGTGAATATACAAGTGCTTAATTAAGACTTGTTACACTTAGGTTTGAAATAAATTAGTTAATTATTTCAGGTTTTGGACTCATATGTTAGACAACATGTCTACATTTGAGCACTTTATTGAGCAGGGTAAATTGCTTGGGAAGACTGGTGATAAGTTAGAAGAATTTGCAACTGCTCGATATGATAAAGCAATGGAAGCTGAACAAAAGAAACTGCATATGGAAGCTGAACAAAAGAAACTGCAGATGCAGGTGGATGAAAAAAGATTCCAAATGGAAATGGAAAAACAAAAAAGGGAATCAGAAGCTGAGGAAAGAAAACTCCAGCTAGAAGCTGAGAATAAAAGACTTGAAAAAGAGGCTGAGAATAAAAGACTTGAAAAAGAGGCTGAAAATAAAAGACTTGAAAAAGAAGCTGAAAATGAAAGACTTCAAAAAGAGGCTCAGGCTGAGGAAAGAAGATTACAGAGAGAGTCTGATGAGAGGAAAGAGAAAGCAAAAATGGAACATGAAGAAAAGGTCTTAGCTTTAGAGTTGGAAAAATTGAAATTGACAAGCATGAGTAATGGTAATGATTCAAACAAGGGTTCATCTTCTGGTAAGGCTAATAATGATACTTTTAAGATTAAGTTACCAACATTTAGTCCTTCCAGTGATGACATAATGTTCTATCTGGACAGATTTGAACAAGCATGTACAGCTCATAACATAGACAAAGCAAAATATGTTTATCAGTTATCAGGGATACTGACAGGTAAAGCTCTAAGTATATTAAATATGGTGGATGAACCTGACAAGAACAATTATGAGGTTGTCAGGGCCGCTTTGTTAAAGAAATATCAGCTTAACGAAGACGGCTATCGTCTACAATTTAAAAACATGTTACCTGAAAATGGAGTTGAATTCTCCGAGTTTATTGCAAGAATACGCATTACTTTCTCACGATGGGTTGAACTATCTAAGACGGAAAAAACTTATGAAGGACTTATGGACTTAATACTTAGAGACAAAGTCATGTCGTCTGTCAATGAGTCTTTCCTTGCTTTCCTTCATGAACGTAAACCTAAAACAATAAAAGAAATGGAAGATTTCTGTTGCCAATACGTAACTGCGCACCCACACATAACCATGGGTAACTCTAAGGTGAAAAAAGGTTTACCAGTTGCTTCGGCAGCTCCGTATGGTCAAAACTTTGCTCGTAGATTCCAACAAAATTTTGATAGAAAGAGCAGCGGTAATTTCTGTCAAAATCATGGAAACCAATTTCATGGTGATTCTTCTTCGAAGAATTGGAGACAACCTGATAGTGGTCGTTACTATCATCCTAATAATTATAGGCATTTCAAAAGAGGATATGGTAATAGAGGTTATTCCTGCCGAAGACCTCAAAACCAAACAAATAGATGTTCGCATCAATGTGAACATGATAGTAATCGTGGAAACTGGAATTCGAACCAGGATAACAATTACAATAGAGACAATAATAACTGCAGAGATAATAATAACTTTGATAACTTCAGAGGTAATAATAGTCGGGGTAGATCTCAACACAAAAAAAAGAGATATCAGCAGGCTAATGCTGTACAACAGGAAACTGAGGGAGCCTGTAATCATGTTGTTGATAGTAAAAACTTTGACGCTGTCACTGGTTCTGCTTTTGACTTTGAGAGAGCAAACAAATGCCCCCAATGCAGTACTTTATTCGAACCGGGTACCATAACTACTTTGAGTTGTGGTCACCCACTTCCCGCTCTTCCTGCTGCTGTTGCGCATGACGGGAGGGGTTCTTTAATTCTACATAAGGGTCTTGTTAATGATACTCCGGTCTCACTACTTTTCGATTCCGGATGCACCACTATTGGTGTTAGACAATCGCTTGTAGATCCATCTTGTGCTACAGGAAGGGTTATTAAATGTGTCACATTTGGCGGCACTCTAGAAAAATATCCTACTGCTGTAATTCGCATTGCCACTCCTTTCTTTACTGGAGATGTGCATGCTTGTCTCTTACCTAATCCTATTGCGGACCTTATTATTGGTCGTATTCATGGAGTTAGGGAGTGTACCCCACAGCAGATTGCTGCTTGGGAAGATAATAACATGCAAGCTACAAATGCAGTAGTTACAAGAGCACAAGCTCTACAAACACCCGAAACTTCACTGAATAGTGATAATGAAGTTGATAGCCAAGATAGTCACTTAGTAATTACTCGTGACTCTTTCATAAAATTGCAAGAAGAAGATCCTTCTTTAAAAAAATTCTTCGTTCTTGCGAAGAAAGGTGATCCGAATCAGGATACAAATAGAAAATCTTGGATTGCAATGAGAAACGGCGTACTTGTACGTATGGTACAAGATTCGACTACGTCGGCACATTCGCAAATTCTTGTTCCCAAGAGCATGAGAGTCCAAATATTACAACATGCTCATGACTCGCAATGTGCTGGACATATGGGTTTTGCCCGTACGAAGTCGAGAGTCCTTGCGGCTTTCTTTTGGCCTTTTGTCAATAAGGACATTCGTATTTACTGCCGATCATGCAAGGTATGTCAGGAGGTCAAATCTAGAGGACCACGACATGCTGCGCCTATCCAGGCTGCTGACATTCCTATTCGGCCGTTTCAGAAAATGGCCATAGATATTATTGGCCCTTTTAAGGTCAAGTCGGCCAGAGGACATCAGTTTATCCTTACATGTGTCGATATGTGCACACGTTGGCCAGAGGCTATTCCTCTTAAGAGCATATCTACTACAGATATCGCAGATGCTCTTTGGTTGATATTTTCTCGCTTGGGGTTCCCCAGAGAAATATTGTCAGACCATGGCACTCAACTCATATCTGACACTATGTCACAGGTAATGTCTACCTTACATATTGAACGATCTCTCAGTAGTATCTACCATCCTATGTCTTTATTACACGATCTCATCACTGCCGATGATATTAGCGATGAAACTCAATCCTCATATGAGTATGTCATTGCTCTTAGACAAAAGATCATTGAGGCATGTAAGCTAGCAACTGCTTCATCAGAAATTGCTAAAGAGAAGGCAAGGCAGTTTGCTAACAAGAATAGATGTCTACGACAACTTTGTCCAGGTGACAAAGCATTCGTCCTACTCCCCAGTAGGGAAAATAGACTTCTTATTGCATGGAAAGGTCCGTATGCAATAGTCTCTCGGATTTCCGATGTTGACTATGTGGTCGATATTGATGGAAAGCATAAAACTTTCCACATAAACATGCTTTCGGAATTTCACGAACGTCCGGACTATTTGCTGCCTATTTTCCAGGCAACGGATGATGCTCCTGCACCTCACGGTCATTATTCATCCCTGTCTGTCATTCAGGATGAGGAAGCTACCTTCTCTGATGTCAACCTTCCCCTTCCAGTGGTTCCATTACATTCCACGGAATCTTGGAAAAACGTTTCTGTTTCTCCTAATCTTTCTGGTGACGAACATCGACAAGTCTCGTCGATGTTACAAACATTTCAGGATGTTCTCACTGACATTCCTGGACACACAGATGTCATAGAACATGACATAATTCTTACCGACAATAATCCAATTAGGGTTAGGCCGTATCCTATTCCTATACACTTTCAGTCGCAAGTGGAAAAGGAATTGGATGAAATGATTCAATTAAATATAATTGAACCATCGACTTCACCATATTCTTCTTCCATGGTTATTGTCCGGAAGAAGGATAAGAACATACGAATTTGTGTTGATTATCGCAAATTGAATCAGGTCACAAAGTTCGATGCTGAACCGATGCCTTTGTTAGAAGATCTACTGATTAGACTTTCTAATTCTAGATTCTTCACTAAACTTGACTTGTCTAAAGGTTATTGGCAAGTGCCTTTAGCAGAGCATGCCAAACCTCTTACTGCTTTTTCTACACCTAGGGGTCTATTTCAATGGAATGTTATGCCTTTTGGTCTCATGAACGCCCCTGCCACTTTCGTTCGCATGATGCGTCGAATTCTGTCACATCGTTCGGATGTCATCGCATACTTAGATGACATCTGTCTCTTCAGTGATACCTGGGAAGATCACTATTTAGGGTTATATGACTTACTGTCCACTCTACGTGAGAATAATTTGACAGCAAAACCTTCTAAAGCTTTTGTTGGTTTTGGTGAAATCTCTTTCCTGGGTCATCGTGTTGGTCATGGTCTCTTGAAGACAGAAGACCACAATACTTCCAAAATACTGAACATCTCTGTTCCTAAAACGAAGAAACAAGTTAGGAGTCTCTTAGGTTTAATTCAATTTTATGGGAGATTTATTCCAAATTTATCTTCGATCATGGCACCTCTATCAACATTGTTGAAGAAAGGTTCGCCTAATCTGGTCCGTTGGTCTGAAGAATGCCAATCTTCACTAGACCAAATCAAGAATATATTTTCTTCTCCTCCCATCTTAAGATTACCTACTCTTGATAGGACTTTTGTTCTTCGGAGTGATGCTTCATCCACTGGGATTGGAGCAGCACTGATGCAAGAATATGCAAATACTCTGCATCCTGTTATGTACATTTCTAGAAAACTAAATGCGGCAGAGAGGAACTACTCGGTTTTAGACCGTGAGTTGTTGGCGATGGTTTGGTCAATTCTAAAACTACAAAGATTCCTCCTGGGCGCACATTTCATTCTAGAGACTGATCAGAAAGCTCTTACAGCTATTCAGACTAAGAATTTGAAGAGTTCGAGATCCACTCGATATGCTATAGCTCTTCAACCTTTTCACTTCACGGTACGAGCTATCCGTGGTGCGGATAATGTGATGGCTGACATTTTGTCTAGATGCCCACATGACTCCAACTAATACTTCTGTCCTATATTTCCATATATTACAGAGTCATAACACACCTATATTTCTACAATAGATTAGCACATCTGTACTTACTTTATATGTACACACTATCGTGCTTTGTTGTCATCTTCTTCTGTTCGTTTTTTAAGATGATAGAGGAGGACTGAGTAGTTAATATAAGGGCCGTTAGTTTACTAAACAGCCACAATTATTAATAATGTATTGTACCTTATGAAGCATATTAGTTATTAATTAGCATTATATTGCTTGTACTTTCTCAGAATGTCATTGTTGAGCTGAGGACTTACCTTACTAGTATCAAGCATGACGAGTTCTAGATTGTGTACTTACCCTCGGAATACCAGAGCATATGTCCTGGATCGTCATGTAGTTTAACTTTACTATGTACTTATGTCATTACATGTCAAAGAATGTACTATTTAAATTTTCCTATCAGATTTGTACATCCATTTTTAAAGACAATATTAGAGTATGCTGTTTAATGATGATTATAGTAACTTGCATACGTATATTGTGTTTACATGCTAACGTGATGTGTGTTGGTGACACCTCCCCGATGTGAATATTTTTTGAGACATATTTATTTTTCTGTTGAGGTATATCCTCACCAGACACTCTATAATTAGCCTATTGTTTGGCAATTTAGTTAATTATCAGCGCATAATTCGTGCGTTTTGAGCCGCTTATCGCATGCTCTTTGATATTGAAAAAAAAATATGTTCCACATTTTTTTTTATCGGGAGGAGGTGGTGATATGTTGCGTGATAAATTCTCGCAACATCGTTTTATTTCAATATCTATTTTATAACGCAAGGGCAACAACTGCTTGAAATTTATAGTCACTTTTCTCGGTAAGCATTTGTCTTCTCGCGTTGGTATCGAATGCAGTTAAGTTTGAGCTGTGGTCATTTTGCGCTGGACTGCGCATGACTTGTCTTGCTTCTTGGTCGATCGGTTTCCGCCCACCACTAGTGGAGTGAGCGATTTGGAATGGCGAAAGAGATGCCTCGTTGAAGAGGGGATCTCCGCTATTTTTTTTGTTCTGTCAGGAATGTGAGAGTCCTCTTATGGATATTTCGTTTATTCGAGATAATACCTCTAGTGTATTTGCACATGCCGGGAGGCATAATATTTCTGTGTATTTCCGGAAGGCAAGGTAAATTAACATTTTCATTAACTCTATCGATTTTTGGTCGTGAACGATTTCTGGTTCATAGCCTGTCTTCGAAAGTCGTCGTCACGAGATGTTTTCCTAGCTCACATGTCGCTGTATTGTGCTGCATCGATTGATGCAGGTTCCAAGGACCATTACTTGCTACTTTGTTAAATGAACTAGGTTTGAAAAACCTTTATTATCTAGAGGATATTTTTGAGGACATTATTTATACTTCGGCAGACGTGTCTGTCTTGCTGAAGTCAAACTAAGGAGAGTGAACTGATCTCATACATCTGGTTATCTCCTGGCTGTTATAGAAAAGGATGGAGTTTTCCACCTGACTACATTTACAGCACTTTGAAATATAACATGCATCTGACTCATCATTGTAATGCTGTCTACCGTCTATTGCTGTATTGAATGTTGCTGTGATAATGACTGTTTGATGTGCCTACATATTCGCGTAACCATTTTGTCACTGTGGCGTCCACAATAAATAATGAAGAAAAACGTCAACGGCTGTTACAAGAATCATTGACTTTATACGTCGTGAGTTTACTGACGTCCTATGTGGATTGCCCTGTTATTTTTGTATGAACATTGTTTGACTGAACACATCTGCACACTACACAAAACCAGACATGCGGATACCATCCATCATCATATGGCATCACGCATCACTGAGCAATTAGTTTTACTGTATTAACAGTTGCACTTATTTTTCACTCTTTACATTTTTTTATGTAATGTGGAAAAATGCAGGGGGGCGCTGGGGTCATGCCCTGGGAGCCAAGGGGGCGGTGACCCAAAAAAGTTTGGGAAACACTGGTTTAGATGGTGGATTGGGGTCATCTCTGCTGTATACTAGGGTGACCAGACGTCCGGATTTGCCCGGCTTCCTGCTGCCCGAGTGAATCATGCGACTTGGTACGCCCTACAGATGTGGATGCCTCTACACATACTACATCACATTTGTAAACATGACGTTCTTTGAACATTACTTTGTGAATCAGTGACATTTTGATTAATGAACATATTTAATAAGTTTAATTAGTTTAATATAATTAACTAAATATTTTAATCCTAATGATTACATCGGGTAACAATCACTCATTTTAGATAGTGATACGTCATTGGTAGTTATTTAATGATACTACTCATCTTTAGACACGGTTAAGTGTGTTGATAACTTCAAGTGTTGTATTCATATTTTTTGATTTTTGTCACTTCTCATTTTTTAATTTTTATGCATTTTCATCTTTTCCTTTAAATTCATGTATTACCATGTCTTTTTATTTCTTATTGCATTTGGGTTCAATTAATCATCCTTTATGCTTTGATTTTCTTTCATTTTTTCCACATTGTTCCAAAGTTTTTCAATTGTGATGATATGCTTTTATGCATATTTGTTGTTGAGTTGAGTTGAATTTGATTTTGTTCGTTCACTCTCCTCTTATTGATTAATATGCCTCTCTTGCATTATTAGTATTATTAGTATAAAATACATATTTGTAAACTTGTTTCACCTCTCCGCGGTAATTAAAGAAAAAAAATTTAATAGAATTAAATTTTTTGCGGACGGTAGGAAGGAAGCTGATGCCTCCTTTTTTGTATCCTTAACACTCACGGGTAGTCATCAGGGTCTACTTCGGTTGAGTGAGTACGCACCAACTTATGTTGATGTTTAGTTTTATAAATGTCTTCTGTCACGCACGAATATGCACAATTTGGTGTAGGTGAATTCGTGCGCGCTTGTGTCCAAGCAAACCAGATGACGTCAGAGGTTGAAATGGAAGCCGCATCTCATATTTCCAGACAGAGAGTCTGTTGATTTGTTTGTGTACCCATCATAATGGGGCAAGTATATTTCTGGGACAGGACTTCTGAATAGAAGCCCTTGTCGGCTTACCCCTGCGTAAGTCAGTGCCAGTGATTGTTATAATTGAATGTATTTTTAATATGATTTCCAGTGACAGTATTAGACGTTGGTATCTAGCTAATCCCTTCTCGTTCAGGAGGGGTTATAATGGATCAACTTGATACTGAGCTGATAGTATCCTAAGACTTTGTAGGATTTAATGCTCTGTCAGGGCGGCTCATTGATTTAAAGTATGGAAGCGCCGTCATACGTGACACGGCGATCACGAGAGATGAACCAAGTATTTTAATTAACTTGATGCTGTATTATCATATATGGTGGATGCCAGGATCATGAATGTTTACAGACACCAGAATTAACATGTATCAGGACAACGTTACAGGTCCGAAATAGACATAAGAAAGATTTGATTGTACCCATGACCTTAGAAGCTTTATCACTAACGAAAGGTCAAAACCGTTAGATTGTTTGAAGAAACCATGAGCCTACAAGCACTATATTTCCTATCATTGATCCATGCATTTTTATGAACTGTGAAACCACTATGAACGTACTGTCTCGTATAATCTATTGTCTATGTGATTCGTCCAAAAATAAATATGTTGTTGCCAGTCGACATAACGAGTTCGTTCACACCCATATTGGCACTCGTTGACGTGCCTGATTGTTATTGAAGTCCTTCCTTCACGTTCCAGGAAAGAAACATTCGCGTTATTATTTTCCAGTCCAAATAGCATCGCCCGTGTTGGACGGTTGTCACTACGACACAATCAACATCCTCTAGTCAGCGGTTCACACCCGAAGAAAAGCGAGGCTACAATTATGCGGCGGATTTTTTTTTAATGTTGAAAAATAGTCTTCATTGGATCCGATTTCCGAGTACAGAATTAAGAATTTTTATCTCCGCAAAATCGATCGCGCAAATTGCCAACAACACTGCCGTAAGTTGTTATGTTGTTTAATAGTTTACTATCATATTTTAACCCAGGTTAAACACTGTTTAGGTTTATTGGCATTTGCTAGGGAAAAATATAACAGACAAAACGGCATGAATAAGAACTTGGGGCTAAATTTAGTCACTTATAACTTTGTTGTCTATTGCAAATTAGAAATAATATTAACCTTAGTTGTACTGCTTTTATATTTACTGCAATTTGTTTATTATGAAAAAATACACGAGTAGTATAGAAATGGGTTTGTTCAAATTAAAACCTCGTCTGTTGCATTTTACAAATAATTTCAACTTTAACTTGGAATGTACCATTGATTAATGGCATTATATTATATTTGTATTACAGATACCCGCTCAAAATGCCAAAACGGAAGTGTGTGTTTATGGATGAATTGAAACAAAAATTCAGTGCTTTTCCAGTGGTCGACAAGAGTATGAAGCAGAATGTCTTGTATGCAGAGGCTGCACATTTGTATCGGTAACAAATAAAGGTGCAGCCGATTAAAAAAAAACAACATAGAAACAGAAAAGCACAAGAAATGGACTAAATATTTTGAACAATCGAAATGTCGAATTGCATTCAGAATTTTTAAGACTTGGACAATTTATTTTTGCAATTCCTGGGTACAACGCCAATGTTGAGAGATGGACAATAGAAATGAACAGTACAATTTCAAGGAGCTTTCATGCTCGGATTTCTATGCATATTTAAAACGTAACCCAACTTTGTTGAAGATTTTATCATCAGAAAAATATAAGTAGGCACGAAATCAATGTGATTTTATTAGCTTATTGTTTGAATGTTCCAAAACATACTTTTCGTCCTACTTTTTAAAAGTATTGTCCTCCCTTGTCCTTTTTTTTGTGTGTTGAATAATATGGTCACCCTACTGTATACCCTTCCTCCTTCCACTGATTTTTGTACTTGTTGTGGATTATGGTTTTTACTTCCCGATAGGGCACAATGGGTGGCTGTATTGTTCATTTTACCACAACTTCTTGATAAAGCATCTGCTCTATTTCCAGCAATTCCACAGTGGGAGAGTAACCACTGAAGGGCAATGGTTGATGACCATTGGATGATGTTAAGCTCAGATCTGATCTCATTCATCATGTTATAATTTCTGGTGTTCTGTATTGATTCCAGTAATGATCTGCAGTCAGTGAAAATTACTATCTTAGCAGGTGGCTGTTGTTCTGATCTGGTGAGGATTTTCCGAGCTTCTAGTAGTGCCATAGTTTCTGCCCTGAAATTGGATGAGATCTTCCCAGTTGGGAAGGTCTTTAGGAATCTTATAAAAATGCCTCCTCCACTATTCTTTACTGCTCCCTCAGCGGATCCATCTGTGTATGCGCGTGCCCACTCCTTCGGGTAGTACTTTTCTCCAATCATTTCTTGAGCCAAAGTTTTTAGTTGTTGAGGTCAACAGGACAAATGGAAAAATATAGAGAATATGTGACACTCAGAACAGAAGCAAAGAACAAAGTGCTAGCAGCAAAACAGAAGTCCTGGAAAGAATTTGGAGAAAAGCTAGAAAAAGATGCACAAGAAAACCAGAAATTGTTCTATAAGACCCTAAAGAACATGAGGAAGGAAAAACAATGCCCTCTCAAATTTATAAAGGACAAGCAAGGCAAATTGCTTACTGCCCCGAAGGAAGTAATGGGAAGATGGAAAGAAGATTTCTCAGAACTCCTGGATGGTGAGCATGGTGAAGCATCAGAAATGATAAACACTAGCACAGAAGAGAAAACCAATGATGGTGAAGATGACATAAAGATGGAAGAACTGAAGGCAGCACTGGAGAAAATCAAGATGGGCAAAGCAGCAGGGCATGATGGTATAACACCAGAAATGGTTAAGTTCATGGGAGCATCAGGTGACCTATTACTCTTAAGGGTTTTACAGGCAGCGTGGTACAACAAGACCATACCAAAGGATTGGGAGATTGCCATCATAACACCAATTTTCAAAAAGGGTGACAATCGACAGTGTGGAAACCATAGAGGCATATCCCTTCTCAGTGTCCCTGGTAAAATCTACTCTAGAATCCTAGAGCAGAGACTCCGACGCCTAGCTGAGCCACAATTGGATGAGGTCCAGTGCGGATTCCGAGCAAACCGAAGTACTCAAGACCTAATCTTCACACTCAGACAGCTGAGTGAAAAGGCCCTTGAGTATAAGAGTGAGATGCATCTTTGTTTCATAGATCTGGAAAAGGCATTTGACAGGGTCCCCTGGAGCAAACTTTGGGACTGTTTGGCAAGGAAGAATATTCCAGCACCTCTGATTCATGCTATACAGAGCTTCTACAAGTCTTGCAGAAATTATGTGAGGACAGCAAACCATAAGTCGGAAGAGTTCAGGACCACCACTGGTGTAAGACAAGGTGATATCCTATCACCTTACCTCTTCATACTCCTTATGGATGAGGTCATCAAGGCATGTAAGGAGAGAACAAGAAAGTATTCAGTGGGGTACTGGAAGATGAGACAGGTCTATATTTCGGAGCTGGCATTTGCTGATGATGTTGCCCTGATTGCTAAATCAGAGGCACATCTCCAATCCAACCTGCAAGTCTGGAAGGAAGAGCTGGAGAAGAGAGGGATGGTCATAAGCAGCTCTAAAACAAAATCCATGGTGATATCACGAGAAGAAAGAAAACATCAGATTAAGCTGGGAGAACAGGTCCTGGAGCAGGTTGACCACTTTAAATACCTCGGAGCTATTATAGACTGAAAGGGAGGCATCAAAGAAGAGTTGGCCACAAGAGAGAGGTTGGTAAGAAAACGAAGATGGCTGTATACCGCTCCATCTATCTCTTCACATGTAACCACACGTCTCTCTTATGCTCTGACATATTCTTATGCTTCTGCCTTGGTGTATCTTAAATGAAATTGGCCTAACCGCCAGGGGTGTATATTTACCAAGTCTATCTTCTAAACTCAAAACTATTGGCTGTCTACTGTTCTTCTCATTTACCTAAAAGTTCATCGACAGGTTTTGTGTAAACTCTACATACCTGGTATCTCAAAATACACACATTTTCTCATCTGGAAACATTGACATCTCGTCCTCAGAATAAATGAACACTGTCATACACAAACATGGCAAATATCAAGATATACGTCTGGATGATAGTTCAGCTTTTCTGCCACCGCAGAAGCAACCAATATACATTGGCTTATCACCCGATGGAACTTCTACTCGCTACCACATCTAGAAGCTAACTCTATCACATCTGGGAGCAACTTCTTCTTCTTCCGTCCTTAGCCACCGACCGTCAAAGCAGTCAGTGGCCATTACGCCTAGTGGCGTCTTAGGGCAACAGCAGATAGGTTTTCTTTGCCATTGTTTCCCATCACGCCTATTGGCGTCTTTAGGGCAACGGCAAATCAATCCATTTGCTGTTGTTTCCGTAATTGAAGTGACTGGCAAACGGGTGATGAGCCCGTTGGTTGGGAGCAACTGATTTAGTCTAAATTGTCGATTTACAACGACGACTATTTTCAAACACTCCAGAACACTTTGTCTGACAAACAACTCTCCACTCCATTCAAAACGCATGAATTACGATCACCTAGCCCATCTCACGACATAAACAAAGGCATAAGCCCTGTAACTAAAGAAGGAATGTAAGACGTATTTTGTCCCCCATTTACATTCAATGTATTCCTTCCCTTTGATTATAAATTAGACCCAGCTAATATCAATCATTAAAATCAATCTCATAAAAATACATCTAACGGAATTTTCCTTCTTAAACAACCTAACAGCTACTAAGGCCCAGTGTAAACTTAGGAAAGGATGTACAGATGCTTTGTTTACTTTCAGACAATTAAGTGAACAAAACTACTGAATACAATAGACAACTAAATATAGTAGTTATAGATCATGAGTAGATAAGAGTTTTTGATAGAGTTGACAGCGAAACAATCAAAGTATTGATCAACAAAAGTGGAAACTATTAATCAAGCACTTATTGGATGTGGTACCCCAGTGACCAAGTGTTTTAAGACTGATGATGACACAAAAAAACATCTCAGTTTCAGGCAACAAGTAGAAAGATAGGACAACAGTTTTAATGCATCACACCTCAACTGTTGGTGTCATCTAATACACAGTAACAGAAGACATAATTCAGTATGATTACCTTAAGTGACAGCATTAAGAATTACCGAGCAGAACAATGCATAATTCAATGATCTGTAACCTATAACATCACTACTGACCAAGGCAACAGTGGGGTCAATACTTTGGATCTTGGCATTTCCCTGAGTGCTGAGTACAGGAGCTGCATAAAGTTGACCTTGTCTGGGAGCCAGGTCAGCCACATACTTAATTTCCCCGGTAGTCTGAAAGTTTCATACAGTCACTGGATTTAGTCCATTCAATCAGCAGGAAATGTACATGAAAAGTTTTATAACCATAAAACATTATGGCCCACATAGTTCCTGGGGAGGAGAGGGTCTCTTAAAGAAACAAAGAAAGATCTGAACTACAGAACCATCAGGCATATCATACAAGGTGACTAAAATGAGGCTGTGCATAAGGCTAGCAACCTCATCATGTACAACAAACTGCCACTGAAATCACCACTAAAAGAGCATGTGACTGTTTGGTGCATGCTTCCTGCAAGGGACCAGCTGTAGTGTGTGGCTTCATGCTCTGTAAGGAGTGCAAAGAAAAATGATGATAATCATACATACAGATAAGGTCAAGTCAAAATTATAATCACAGCAAAAATTAAGAAGGAATAGCTCGAAGTGTGTATGGGATCTTTGGAAATGAGCAATGGAAAACTGGATACAAGAAAATGGTGTAAAACATAAATAAATTAAAAGAGATGAAGGAGATCATGGAACATAAACGAAGAAAGTAAAGATAGCAGAAGACCCTATTTAATCACACTAAATCAATCTGCATTAGATAATCAATGACTGTCAAAAATTAAAAAAAACAAGATGTGAGAGGAAAATTCAAACTAAAATACTACACTAATTTTAAGAAGCATGTTGCCAGCTGGCTTTCATTATGTTTTCTTCCTTTTTTCTGTAAATTTCTGTAGTAGAGTTTCTCATACTGAATATGTTTGGAAGAACAAGTTACTTACTGCACCAATTTATTAAAATTAGATTTTCTGTTAAGAATTTTATGAACTTCCTTTCGCTGTTTGCTTTAGGCCTTATCATCTTACCAGGTTGAATGCTGTTAATTTCATCATAGGCTTAGTGGCTGGGTAAACTGTTGGATCATCTGTTCCATAGTCTTGAGTTCCAGTCATCACTGGTCTAACTAGGTCAAGGCCACCACTTGCATAACGTGTGGTACATTTGTTTTGACACACACCCAGGACAAACTGTAATATAAATGCACACAGTCATACAAAGAAGCCTTTTAAAACAAAAGTAGTTGTTTAAAGTTGACAGGAGTAATATTCCCAATATGTCTCAATGAGCGTGTAACAGGATCCTTTACCTTTACCCCTCCTTCATCTATCACAATATTATGAGGCATAATCTTCCAAACAGGCCTAGGTCTTTCCTGTGGCTTCTGACATTACGAAACATATTGAGTTGGATCCTGAGTTCCAGTTTCTTTCCCTGGCACTTTATTCAGGCTTAGCATGCATTTAGAGGACCCTCACATCTGGTTTTAAGTTAGTAAGGGGAAAAGAGAGGGGGTGAGGGGGTGGGGGGAGGGGAATACTGTGAATTCCCTATCTTCCAGGGTGCTCTCCAAAAATGCTGATCTTGCTCTTGACTGTGCTACAGTTCTGGACTCTCCCAAGGAATCCTCACATCCTGCACACAGGCACTTCCCAGCATCCCTCACCTGCTATCCTTCAATTTTAGAATCCTCTTGCATGCAGCTAGCCAGTTAAAAGCCAGATTTTAGTCTGATGCTCAGGTGATTCCCCTAAGCTTAGTGTGCAATTTTGGGTTCTCAACATGCTGCACCACAGGAGGAATTGTGATGCTGGGTCAATATAATCAATCCTTGCTATTCACATGTTCTGTATTCACGGATTCACTCATTCGTATGAGATAAAGTGTAGCCAATTTTTTGATATTCATGGGCCTCGTGGGTATTCAAGGCAAAAAATGTTGAGATGCCTACCATGCATCAAGGAGAGGCTGGCTCCTTGTACTCATGGCTTTTGTTGTGCTTACACGTGTCTTTGTCGAGCATCTTTTCATCTACATTTTTGCAGTTTTATGCTGTTTTTTTTTTATTTTTTGAATTAATAACGGCAACCAAGCGTAGTGCAAGTGTGTTGGTGAGTGTGCCTAAGAGCAAGAAGGTTGTGATGAGCCTCAGTACATGTGTTAGATAAACTTTTTTCTAAGATGTCTGTATGAAATTTTCTTTATTTCTTAATTTTAAATTTTCTGTATGAATGTTTTCAATGTTTGTTTTCCAGTGATTTTGTAATAATGTGTGTGTGTTTGTGTGTGTATGTTTGCATGTGGGTGTGTGCATGAGTAGTGACAGTATGAGTGAATGGGTGAGTGAGTGAGTGAGTGAGTATTGCTACACCAAAAGATTGTACATACTGTACTATTACAAAGAAAACTGTGTACAAAATAAATTTATACAATGTGCACTATAATAAATAACCTGTTTTTTTACAAGAAGGGTACACAAAATGATGAGTTTATGGTGATCGGTTGCAAAAATGTATGATGATCAGGGTCCCGTAGGAACCTAACCCCTTTTTTCCCATAGGATCAATGGTTCCGTATTCGCGGATTTCCGTACTCACAGGGTTTTCAAGAAACCTAACCCCTGTCAATAGCAAGGATTGACTGCACCTCATAGCTTCATCTACTCCATCTTATGACATGTAAATTGGTTGAATGGTTGTTATAAAGTAAAGATATATCACTGCTGTTCTTGTAATGATAGTAATTTAACCTGCAACATCAGTTTGGTAAGATCAGGAAAGAGATGACATTATGAAGTAGACAAAGTGGATTATGAAGTAGACAAAGTGGATATTAACTTGAAGGTTTCATGAATTAAATTTACAAGTGAACAGTTTTTATTACAACTCAACAGGAGTTTCTCTCATGTGATATGCTTTCTTATGAACATTACTCAGTCTTTTTTCCACTTGCACTGTTCATCATGTGACCTTTTATTATATTGTATTTTATTGCACTGTGAAATATGTGGACATCACTAGAAATCAAACCCACAACGAAAAACAGAATATTTAACTCAAATGTCAAGGCAATCTTATGGCTCTGAAACATGGAGAACAACAAAAACAACAAACAAAAAGTTACAGACTTTCATAAATGGATGCTTGCGTAGAATCTTTAAGATTTCTTCTTCTTCTTCTTCTTCCTTGTTCGTCCTGAAAAGGATGTTGTTTGCACTGTGCCCATTTACAGCAAAGCTGCGATATTTGCGCCTTTTGGCCGACACATCTGACTTCCACACGGCATTTTTTGGGACCGGGTTAGCCTTCCCTCTTTGATCCCTACTCTCTCAGCCAGACTGCAGTGATGCAGCCTGTTTCCAGGACTACCACGTGGAGGTGGAGTAGGGTCTTGGTCAGCTCTGGTTCGCTGACCCTGACGCAAGCAGTCTAGCTATGGGTCGCTGACTGCATTCTCTATTGTTGTGTCTTTGGGTCCCTGATTCTTTAAGATTTAAATTGTATGACAAGACCTAGGCACAGTAGAACAAAAGATGAGAAAGAGATGGTAGCATTGGATAGAATGAACACTAAAGAAACCTTTTTTGTAGCATTACAAGGCAGTCCTTGTTCTGGAATCACCAGGTTTAGAGAAGGAAAATTAAAAAAAAAACACACATGCAGAAGGGAACTAGTAACAGACATTAAAGGGTTAAAGAAGACATTGAAAGATCTTGAATTTCTCAGAAATTTCTTTGTGTAAATAATTTTCTTATAATTTGATTATTTATTCATTTATTGACATGGTATTTGGTACTTTGAACTACATTATAAAACTTTTGTCAATATAGATTTCTGACATGTTATCACCATTGTGCTTTATTTCAAAAACTGCAAAATGTGCTACTACTTTTTAACACTAAATTCAAACCTCTGTAGATTGGCATCCACTAAAGTTATCATATATCACCACATATACTCACAACATAATGATGAGCTTCACAGTTAAATTATATACTCATAACTTTAAAAAAAAAAGGTTTAGTGTTTTGAAATATAGCAATAGTTCAATATTGTTCTTTTTTGCACCATGCACAGTACTATAAAACTCTTTGTTATACGTAATAATTGTTGTTCTTGGTCTAGTTTGTGTATGTTAACTGAGATTCTGAAATTATTTCTGAAAACACCATTTTACAGTAATACCTCCAAAATAATCAACAACCATCCATCTGTAAACTACTGTCCTAGGCAGAATAAAATTATAAAGGTAAAATTAATCCCTTAACACATAGGCTACTGGAGTGAAGTGTCGGATATTTCACTGTACTAGGACCAGCATCGAGGGGTGGGGTGACCAGTTCCCTTCCTCACTGCCTTTTCCTTCCCTAACTCAAGAGCAAAGTCAGGTACCCATTTAAAAGTTTGATAACAGCTGTTTTGCAGATAGGAATAAAACATGTAATATGAAAACTATACGCAGTGACTAATTTCCTTTAAATTAAAAACTGTACATAAAACAAAGAATTCCACATGTAAATAAAAAAACAAAAGCTCAGATTCTTTTCTGAGCACTAACAAGTTTTCAGATCGCTAATGTGGAACTGATGACAAGTACCAGACAAGTGCCAGTGGAACAATAACTGAGAAGAAGATGTTGGAGATGGATCGGTCACACCTTGAGGAAACCCGTTGATAGCATTAACAGGCACTCTTTTTTCTGGAATCTCCAGGGTAAGAGAGGTTAGAGAGAGACATAGAGAAGAGAACTGAAGACAGACATGAAGGGCATGAAGACCTTGAGATGATGGCATGGGACAGGAAGACTTGTCATAATTTTTTTGAAGGCCTATGCTCCTTGGGAAGCTGAAAAGTTTTTGATGAACAAGTATCCAAGCCACCTGTTCTAGCCTCAGTATTGATTCTAACATTTTCTGTTGATATCATTATGAAAGCAAAGATGGGTGAAATACTGATGTTTTACCAACCTTGTAGAACTGTCCAATAGCCAGTGATTTACGATATGTTGGACTGGCCAAAGTAGGTCCAGTATTTGGAACAATCTCTCCCGAGAGAATATTCAGAGCACCTACAAAATGTAGAACAAATGAGAGGCTGTTTGAAGAAAGGTCCAAGACAGCACAAAAAGAAAACTTTAAGGTAAATTTCAACATTATTGTAAGTATGTAATTAAGTAAAACATACAGACATGATAACAAAGCTTGCAAACCTCCAGATAGATGTAAAAGATCTGACAACAGTAAGGAACATACACTGGGAACTTTTTAAAAAAAATGATATAATGTAAAGACGTGTTATATTTCCTTACCTTTCCTCTTTGTATGGTGAAAATAGCACACTTACTTGACTGACTTAGTCATTCTTCTAACTGGGGTGTAGAGGTTTGCCAGACAGAGCGCCATACTATCCTATCAGCTCTCTTCTTCCTGGCCTGGTTCCATTCTAGTCTCGGCCCTTCAGAGATTGGCTGATGTTGTCCTCCCAGCAGGCTGTGGGTCATCCTGGAGATCTGGATCCTTGGCTCTTAGTTTCCCACGTCTGTCATGGTAGCTGATCTTATCCCATTCTGCAGACATGGCCAAACCATCGTAATTGGGACTGTTCTACTTGGGTCTACAGTGATTGGGTTTTGAGGCCATAACATGTCTGGTTGCAGACCATGTCTCTTTTTATTACTTCAACCACCTTCCTCAGATACGTCATTTCTGAGGTTTGGAGCTGACATTTGTGGCTGTAGTAATTGCTCATAACTTGCATCCATATGTCAAGACTGAAACACAGGGGGAGTGGTATACAGTCATCTTAGCCTTCTTGCTAATTTCTCTTGTGCTGAGAAATCCTCAATTTAAAGCTTGAAAAAGTCTCCCAGCTGCTGCTCTTCATGTGGCCAACTCTTCTTTGATGCTTCCATACCAGTCTATGATAGCTCCAAGGTATTTAAAGTGGTTGACCTGCTCCAGTACTGTTCTCCCAGCTTAATCTGATGCCTTTTTTCCTCTTGTGATATCACCATAGTTTTTGTTTTGGAGCTGCTGATGACCATCCCTCTCTTGGCCAGCTCTTCCTTCCAGGCTTGCAGATTGGATGATTGAAGATGTGCCCCTGATTTAGCAAGTAATAATAATAAGAAATGGGTAAAAGTTGGAGAGCACCATATCAGTAGTATCCGATTTTTTTTTTTTTAAATCTCTTTTCTTACATGAAGAAATATGTCCCGTTCAACTTCTGGCAGGTTATAATTAGGATATATAGTGTCCATAATTTTAGATAATATGTTCAATAACCAATATCTGCTTTTGGCATTGTCACGCCTTCCAGTTACTGTAAATTGAGTACATGAAAATTTCCAAATTGTGTGTGTGTTTGCATATCCTCTGCAGAAATGCACATGCAGTTTTAAGAGCAGAAAATGAAACAGATCTCCACTAATTACTAAACGCAGTTATAGCCAACAGCACCAACACAGTTTTCATGTTAAAAATTAAGCAAACAGAAAGAATATTTAGGTAAACAAATTAAATAAAAGAAAGAAATAGTCCAAGAATGTGAAAGATGTGTACACTGAAAACACAAGTGAAACAGATTCAATACATCTGATCTATCATAACAACCAAGGGCATGAAAAGTAATTAAAAATACAGCTGAATAATGATACCCAAAACCAAAGGAAATGGAGATATATGATAGCCAATGCAAAATGGCATGGTACATGATGATGATGTTTATGAAAAGGTGTCAGAATAGATTTTCTGCTTTTCTGAATCAAGCAGAAATTAATTGCCTTTACTCACTTTGAAGTACAGAAGGGTCTCCCAGATTTTTGTTCGCCAGGAAGGCTTCAGTTTGCACTGCATGTACCTGATCCCATAGAAAGAAATTAGAAGTAGGTCAACAGGTTTTAATAACAGCTTTAATTATGCTGCTTCACAATAAAATTTTCCATTGCAATCGAAATTTTATAATGCTTTCATTAAGTAAGGGCACACCCATTTAATAATGTCCTATCCAAAGGCATCTTAGATAATTAGGGACTTTCTAAGAGTACCCTTTGAATCAATTAAAAAGAAGAATATCTAATGTAGAACCATGTAGGTCTAGTTTTTCATTACCAGACCTAAGGGTCTTTTATGTTTGGACATGCGCCCTAATATAACCGACTAGGTTGAAAGGGACACCCCTCGCCAAAACGAGGCAAAACTTTATTTTTTTTAAAAAAATGTAGAACCAATAATCATCATATTTTTCCCTTCTGCTCATAATGAAGCATGCAGCTACCACTGCATCTGATCCCCTTGCATGAAGGTTGCATCAAAGCACTCACATTCTCTTGTAGTGGTGGATTGTGTAACAACTTTTAAACATGATTAGGCTGCCAACCATATGCACAATTTCAGGTTAGTTGTCTCTTAGAACATTCATGAAAAAGCAATAGTCCAATTCTTTTTTCATCTCTATGGAAACCCCAAGGAATGAAGCATAAATTACAACTGATTAAACCCAAAAAAAAATAAAAAAGATCAGAGCATCAAGGATATATTCATGTACACTCACAGTTGTTAGATAGAATCCTACAGAAAAATAAATCCTGGGTAAACATGGACAGAAACCAGCAATAGTCAGCAAATAAAGCTGGAAAAGACCTAGGATGTAATAGGCACCCCGGGTGGTATCCCAGTTGTCTCTGAGTAGATGAAGAAAGAAAAGAACATCTGCTCCTTCAGGCATGTTACATGTTGTGTATGAGGCAGTCAAAGGTCAGGGGATAACACAAACAACTTTGCCTTACTTTACATTTAATATTTTTATGTTTTATTGTTTATTGTCAGTGCTGTACTCTTTTCTCAGTGCATATTCTTGACTGTCACCAATCTTTCCCATCTATCTAAATTCTGGATTGAATTCCTACTGCATAATGCTGCTTTTAATGAACTTTCATTTCCATTTACTGTATTCCGGTTCATACGAACAACCAAATACACTTAATTCAAAAATGACAATACAAATTACCAACAAAAACAATGCTATTAGCATAGAACAGAGCCATGAGAAACAAAGATTAGTGAAACAATAAACAACAAAACATCTCATACAGCAACATAGCCACTGGGACAAGAATACACTAAAAATAAAAACAACAACACAATAACAATAATAAAATCATAACTAGACAAACAAGTATACAGCCATAAAATAACAAGAACACTAACCAGTTGACTATTGATGCCCTGTATGACAATGGTGGGCTTGGACTTGACCAGATAGTTGTTGTTTGTATCCACTTGAAAGTTAAAGCCAGATGTGACATGAGCATGACACAGCTGAAAATGAAAATTGTCCTTCTATAGTCTTACATAAATAATTATTATAACTGAGGCACAAAAATTACAATTGAAAATTCAAACAATAATTTTTTTCTTTCCACTTTTTTGCCAGGCAATTGCAGCATTTCATAAACTCAAAAGTATTTTTATTTTTAAACTAAACATTATGAGTTTTTTTAACTTTTAATTTCTTGACCTTCTTTTTATTGACCATATATTTTTAAAAGTGTCAAATCAGATAGGGCCCCCGTGTAGTTTTGGGGGGCTCTGAGTAGAGGTAAAGAAAGACCAGGTCTACTGCTATCTCAAGCATGCTGTAAAAGGTGACCAATATGATGTTGTACATAGGGCTAGCAACTTCATCAAGCAAAACAAAGTCTGTGACAGTACAGGTGGTACTAAGGGGAGCTTAGTAGTCAGACTATCTCCTTAAAGGTTAAGAAGAGTTGTCTCTTTTTTTTTGTGTGTGTGTAGTATAGTGGCCTAGTCTTCTAGTTCAGTAGACTCGCTATCACAAGAGTTGTTATTTCCTAGAAGAGGTTTTACTGACCCAGGTTCTTTTGGATCCCATTTATGATGGAGACCTTGTGGTTAGATAAATATTCAAATTGCATAGGCCTACAGATAATTTCAAAAATGGCGACAGTCAAGTAAGTACTAAGTCAGGGTAGTACAAATTTTCAGCTTTTATTGGTATAGGTTCCAAATCCGGAGTATTTTCCAGAACATGCTCATCTCAATTCACTATGGTTACTGATTTTAGATTTTTCTTTTTTCAGATAAACAAACAATCCTTTGTTCGTTCACTCTCTCATTCAATTATCTCAAATATGGCGTTCCTTTATGGGGATCCTTTACATCGTTCTTGTGTTACTAATTGATTAGCCTTCTATATCTATTTAGTTGCAAGGTGCTATCAATTTCTAAAACCGTTTTTTTCTTTTCTCAAGACCTTTCAACAGTCTATGTCACAATCGAGAAAAACATCTTAGTCACTTGCTTACCTCGTGCAAATAATGTACGACATACCTCATGGCCGAGTAACACTCTGATCTGTAAATACCAACTGGTTGTATACAAAATCGTGAATCAAATTCAATGACGAAGTACAAATATTCTCCACTGACGAGACCTGAGGTTTTTTTTCTAACCAGGGGGTGGTCACAATCGCAAACTGCATCGCACATACTGTTAGAACACCTTATATGCAATGGTCATATTTGTCTTTTCTCTTCTCCAACTCGAGTCAGACCCTCCAATTCTTCAATACCCTGGGATATATATACCCAAAAGCAGTGCCTAGCTGACTACTAATGCATGTTTTCCATTCATTGGTAGACTGGAATCCATTGATACATGGCTTATGATTGGTCTTCCGGTCTAACTTGTGTGTACTCACACAAGGTTTGATGATGTCAGAGGTTCTTGTTATACACAAAAGTGTATTGATGTCATCGTTTTATAACTAGTGTTAATTTGACAAGCTAGTCTTTATCTAATACTATTTTCTACTTAATGGTAGCACTGTTAGCGCTTAAGTAGTAGGAGTAGGCCATCCTACAGAAACCACAACTGCAAGAGCATGTAAATGTTTGGTACATATTGTTATTGCTCATCAGAATTGATGTCACTGCACTCTGGGCAAACCCAGAAGTGCTCAGTCTCCCTCAGAAAATGTCAAAGGGTATGAATGCTAATTGTTCCTGTTGTGCGTTGGTTGTAAACACGCTGGATGTATTCTCTCACACGTCCATCCCTGCTAGTCTTACGTGTGATGCCTAATTCTGGCAATCTTAGCCTTGATGATTCATCAATTGCAGTGTCAGCTTCTAATTGGCGATCATTAATTGCCCTCAGTGTCTCTCCTTTATCCATATCCAATGCACCTTCTATGGGTGCTCTTGAAGCTAGTCTATCAGCTCTTTCATTGCTGCATTCCCCTGCTTGACCAGGACAGTAGATCCACACCAGTTCCTGAAGAATATTTGTACATGCTTCCTACAAAGTGATAAACTGCAGTTGTGTTCCATTCCCTGTATGCAGCGTTAAGAGTAATGATGATGATGAAAGCAGATAGTTATATTAATTACTGTAGTCTGTGGGAAGTCTTAGTTGTCCGAATAATAAAGTCAGAGGTACTGTATTTGGGCAGACGCATCGAGACAATCACCTTTCCCTTCAAGTCCACAGACAAAAACTCTACTAGTGAGTACTGCTTGCTTACTCCACCACCATCCACTGAAAATATTTTCATACAAACAGAATGGTTCTAAAGAGTGTACAGTTCATAGCCACAGCAGACATAAGACTATTTTAACACTACAGTCTTTACAAACTTATCTTACTTACTAGAAGTACAATAATTAGCACAATTTGCTACAGGACAAATGTCAGAATGTTACAAATGTCACTAATTAAAATAAAAAAAGAGCTTAGAATTAGTAAATACAGTAAATAAATAAACCAACTACACAAAGCACCACCATTAATCAACACCATAGTTAGTACATAGAAACTGAACAAAAGCATCCAGAAACATAAAAACAGTAAAAGACAAAGATAATGACAATAAATGCAGCAACTGATAATACTCCACTTGAAGAAACATCACTCAGGATGTGGGCTCATACATGTATGTTGGCAGCAGTATTCACAAAGTGAGAGAAACAGACAGTGATAACAAAATAAAAACACAAAAGTCAAGGGGAGGTTTCACTGCAATGGGAAATACATTGAAATTAAAAGAAATAAGTCCAACACAAAAAACAGAATCTCCAACTCAAATGTCAACCCAATCTTACTGTATGGCTCTGAAACATGGAGAACAACAAAAGCAACAACAAAGTTAGACTTTAATAAATCAGTGCTTGAAATGAACAGAAGGTTTTAACTCTTTCAATCCCAAGCAAAAAATTGGGTTTGGCTCAAACAAAAATGGCCACCCCGGGGCTTTTTTTTGTGTTGTTGTTTGGAAAAATTTTTTTTTTTAATGTTCATATGCATAAAAGCACGAGGTATTTAACTCATTCCCCCCCAGGCTGTTTTTGGGTTTTACCCAGGCTCGAAAATGGATACAATTTTTTCAGACAGGTGAGGTTTTAAAAACAGACAGTGGACAAATACATAAGTTCAGTAGGTAGTTGTGTTATACATTTAAATGTGTGAAATTGACTGGAGAATCTTATGAATTGCTTCATATAATTAATTAATATGAATAGGTGTGTGTTATGTCTTGTGAAGTGTAGACTTGATTTAAAAAGTGTTAAACATTTTTTTTTTAATTGTATACTTAAACTTAAATATTTCAGCTCCCAATAAATGTATGGCAATAAAATATTAAGAATATCAGTGCACATTTAGTTTGAAACATATCTAGAAACTTTTATCACTATCACTTCATAGATGTAATTTTTATGATTTTTTTTCTCAGAACCACATATGTTTGTAAAAACAACCGCTCAAAATGTGTGCAATTTTTCTCTTCAGGTTATATTAAAAAAACAGGCAGTAGATACACATATTATTTAACTAGGTGTTTATGTTATACATTTAAATGTGTGAAATTGACTGGAGAATCTTATGAATTGATTCATATAATTAATTGATATTAATAGGTGTGTGTTATGTCTTGTGAAGTGAAGACTTGATTTTAAAAATGTTTAAAAAATAAAATAAAATTGTATACTTAAATTTAAATATTTCAGCTCCCAATAAATGTATGGCAATAAAATATTAAGAATATCAGTGCACATTTAGTTTGAAACATATCTAGAAACTTTTATCACTATCACTTCATAGATGTAATTTTTATGATTTTTTTTTCTCAGAACCACATATGTTTGTAAAAACAACCGCTCAAAATGTGTGCAATTTTTCTCTTCAGGTTATATTTAAAAAACAGGCAGTAGATACACATATTATTTAACTAGGTGTTTATGTTATACATTTAAATGTGTGAAATTGACTGGAGAATCTTATGAATTGATTCATATAATTAATTGATATGAATAGGTGTGTTATGTCTTGTGAAGTGTAGACTTGATTTTAAAAATGTTTAAAAAATAAAATAAAATTGCATACTTAAACTTAAATATTTCAGCTCCCAATTAATATATAGCAATAAAATATTAAGAATATCAGTGCACATTTAGTTTGAAACATATCTAGAAACTTTTATCACTATCACTTCATAGATGTAATTTTTTTTATTTTTGTTCTCAAAACCACATATGTTTGTAAAAACAACCGCTCAAAATATGTGCAATTTTTCTCTTCAGGTTATATTTTAAAAACAGGCAGTAGATACACATTTTATTTAACTAGGTGTTGATGTTATACATCAACATGTGGGAAATTGACTGAAGAATCTTGTGAAATGCTGTAGATAATTATTTGATGTAGGAAAAGAGTCTGTCATGTTATGTGAAGTGTAGACCTAATCAAAAATAACTGGAAAAAAGATAAATAAACTGTACTCACATATGTCAGCTCCAGTTTAATCCATAGCAGAAAAATCTCAGAATATCAGTGCACATCCATTTTGAAACACAACACATTTTACCACAATCACTTCAAATATATAATTTATATGATTTTTTTTCCTACACCACAAATTTCTGTAAATACCAAACAACTATGACTAATATTATTTACACCAACTATATTCTATCATTTTTGGTTTGACAATGTGCTTCCACTTTGGCCTGAGAAGATAAAGGAAAACCTTGGATTATACTGCTTATATTGCCATCTGCCTTTATACCCTATTACCACTTCATTCAAACTGAGATTTTGGAATGGGTAAAAGGCACTCTGAAATTTTTGCAACAACATGTTCATAAAATCTTTTCTTTTCCTTGTGAATTTTCATCAGAGGCATGAAGCATTGTATGATATAATGCTTCAAATCTACTTCTTGAAAACATTTGAAGAAACCAAGGAGTATAAAATTCTGCAGATGTAGACCAGTAGTTGCGAATGCATGGTCTTTTCTGAATCCCAATATTTATTAGGACAGCAATAAACTTATCAAGTTCATGGCGTGTGACTTTGGTCCACCGAGAATACAATGAATATTGTTTCGCAGGGTTATTTTGAATAGATTTGAGTCTGGTATAATCATTGATGCACTGGAACATGAAATCTTGAACCTCATCTGTAAACAAAACACTGAAACATTTCAGTGGGGTTGACAGGTCAAACCCCTCAGTCACACCTGGTGTTCTCTTTGGACAAAATCGAAATGCATTTTGTGTCATCCCCTCAGCAATTTCTAACCACTCTGGGACATCTTGTGAGGATGCACCTGCCTCTAGACTTGTGGCAGTTCTCATAGCTTTACTTTTGGTCACAATGGTGTTTTTGCCTCTTTATCCTTCTCCTTTAGTGACTGAAAGTTTTGCTCTTTTTATACCAGCCCTACCTGATGCATGTTCAATCAGCTGATCGACATCGCCCTCAGAATGATCACTTTCATGAATATTCTGACACAAAGTCTTTACAATGCCTTCATTGGAATTACTAAACCTAACTTCTAAAATCCGTGTCGCTCGAGTTATCTTCTGTCCACTGAGAAATTAGCGTCGTGCTTGCTCAGCCAAAAGCAGGTGTTTAGAAGAAGATTCTCGATCCATTTTGTATGTAAACAAAGAAATAGAAATGGATCTAAAACACACAATTTTAGCTTCACAAATTTGTTTTTCGCTCACAAACGTCCATAAACATGTCCTAGATGTAATGAAATGATTTAAAAACCAGCTAGTTGCTAGGTATTTATAACTTTTCGTTCAAACTCGACATATATCACACTGGTGCGCCATGCGTCATTGGTCTGAAGATTCTCGATCCATTTTGTATGTAAACAAAGGAATAGAAATGGATATAAAACACATAATTTTAGCTTCACAAATTTGTTTTTCGCTCACGAACGTCCATAAACATGTCCTAGATGTAATGAAATGATTTAAAAACCAGCTAGTTGCTAGGTATTTATAACTTTTCGTTCAAACTCGACATATATCGCACTGGCGCTCCACGCGTCATTGGTCCAAACGGAAGTCCTATCTGGCACGTGGTGCGCCACTGTGAACGGAAAGAGTTAAAAGAAAGTACTTCCTGTCAGAAATGACATTTGGGTTGTTAAAATTAGAAAAAAGATCTAGAAAGGAGCAAAAGATAAGAAAGCCGATGTAATGTTGATCAGGCCAAATGGGTCTAGAAGGAAGTACGAAATATCAGCTTTTGGGACTTAAAGAGTTAAATAATATGACAAAATCACTAATGTGGAACTGATGACAAGATATAGTCAAGTGCTAATGGAACAAGTTGAAAAAAAAGGAGACACTAGCACTGGCTATGACACACACTGAGGAATACTACTGATATCATTACAAGGCAGTCCTATTTATGGAATCTACAGGGTAGGAAAAGTAGAGGGAGAATGAACAAATATACGGTGAAGGGAACTGGTGAAGAGGCATGAAAGATATAAAGACAGGAAAGGATCTTGAATAGATGGCACAGGACAGGAAGGCTTGATATAGATTTGCTGAAGGCCTACGCCCTTTTGGGAGCTGAAGGGATATGATAAAATATAAAAGGTGTACAATGAAGATTTTATTCAGGGCACAAGACCAATGAAGAGCCATGGTAGAGCAGTGGTTAGTGGTCCATGGTTTGATCTCCAGTTGAGGTGGGATGATTTTTTTAGACTGCAAACAGCTCTGGGGTCGACCCAGCCTTATGAATTGGGTACCAGAGTAAATCTGGGAAGGTTAAGGTGGCCGGCATGATGCTGACAACATCATCCCTAGTGTGCCGTATGGTCAAGAAAATATGGGCCTAACACTATATTCCAAATAGGCCTGATTGGACATGTAACAGGATTCTTTACCTTTTTTTCTTTCACAAGACCAATGAAACACCTAAGATGAAGACAATGGATGGTAATAAATTGGACCTGAAAGAGTGGGGAAATATAAATGAAAATGGGCTGTACTTGCAGCAAAGAGAAATGACTCTTCCAGTGTCAAGTAAAAAGTGGGTAGGCCCAAGCAAATATGGTATGTATTAATAAAAAAAAATTAAAATATTACCTGAACAACCTCGCATAACTGAAAAAAAAAACTACAGGACTTACAAGCTTTGATACATAAATTAGGGTGGCCAGACGTCCGGATTTGCCCGGCTTTTTGCGCCCAAACTGAGCGTCCGGCCGGATTTTTTTTATTATGTTGAAATGTCCGGCTTGTATGTGATTGTCTAAATTACTCACGTGAAAGACACCATTTTTAACAATCTTTACTGGAATCCGATTTCTGAGTACAGAAATTCTGTCAGAATTAATAATTTTTATCTCCGCAAAATCGATGGATCGCGCAAATTGCCAACAACACCACCGTAAGTTGTCATGCTGTTCGATAGTTTATGATAGATTACTATCATATTTTAACCCAGGTTAAACGCTGTTTAGGTTTATTGGATTTGTTAGGGGAAAATATAACAGACAAAATGGCATGAATAAGAACTTGGGGCTGGATTTAGTCAATTATAACTTCGTTGTCTATTGCAAATAACATTAACCTTAGTTTGTACTGCTTGTATATTTATTGCTATTTATTTATTATGAAAAAATACACAAGTATAGTAATGGATTTGTTAAAATTAAAACTTCGTCTGTTGCATTTTACAAATAATTTTAACTTTAACATCGAATGTACGATTGATTAATGGCATTATATTTATGTCACAGATACCTGCTCAAAATGCCAAAACGGAAGTGTGTGTTCACGGATGAATTGGAAAAAAATTGTTAGTGCTTTTCCAGTGGTCGACAAGAGTATGAAGCAGAGTGGGGCTTGATCATTTGTGTAACAGTTTTCATAAAGATGTGAAGCTCCTTTATTCCAGTTGTATTGAATATTTAGATAAATGGACAAAGCCATTAGAAGATTTTGCAATTTTTTTCCAGGATGACCTTGCATGAAGTACCTGTGTGGAAAGATGTGGAAGCCTCATTGCAGTATCTAAATGATAAAGGCATTCACATTGATGACACAAAATGCTTTGACCAATTGAACAAGTTAAAAAAATGTTTGGAAAGTCATATCAGTCACGAAGAATTCAGTCAGCTACTGGCTCATCAGAAATTGACTAAATATTTTGAACAATCGAGAAATGTTGAACTGCATTTCAGAATTCGTAAGACTTGCACAATTTATTTTTGCAATTCCTGGGCACAACGCCAATGTTGAGAGACTTTTTTCACTTATGCAAGGTCAATGGACAAAAGAAAGGAACATTTTGAGTGTAGATTCCATTAAAGGCACTCAACTTGTGCAGTACAATTTCAAGGAGCTTTCATGCTCTGATTTCTATGCATATTTAAAACGTAGCCCAACTTTGTGGAAGAAGATTTTATCATCATAAAAATATAAGTAGGCACAAAATCAATGTGAATTTATTAGCTTATTGTTTGAATGTAAAAAAAAAATGTTTCAGCGTCTTGTAGTTATTGAATAAAGGTGTCCTACTTTTCAAAAATATTGTCCTCCCTTCATAAAGATGTTGGTCCTAAGACCAAAAAAGGCATTTGTCTTCCTTTTTGTGTTGAACAATATGGCCACTCTAACATAAATACAATTTCCTTATCTCCTATTATAAAATTATACAAGCTTGTTATATGTTTGTTGTAATGCATTTGGAGGTCAATACCAAAAATATATTTAGTGTCAAAATTTTCTAATTTTTATAATTCTGTTTCACATATGCATATATTTTCATGCATGATTATTGCCAGATTTAATTAATGTTTGTTCAAAGTACAGATTTAGAGAAACATCTCTATGTGCTATCAGAATATCATTAGCCAACAAAATCTAGCAAACAAATGAGTACATGGATAATGATTAGAAAACAAGAAAACAAAACTAGGAATAAATGCTAAAACAATGAACCAAAACTTGTTTACATATCAGCCCGCTTAAACTAACTAAAGGAATTACATAACAAGATTGATTGATAACTCTTGCAACCTTACCAATAGTCAGTTGTGTTCCAACTGTTTCAAGTATAGTAAAGACATCAGAGGCAAAATCATTGTGAAGATTCTTCAATGCTAAATTGCCTGCCCAAGAACTCAGCTGAGTAATAAATTTAAAATGGTTAATTTTTCAATAAATTACAATTTTTGGGCATATAATGAGATATTGTTGTTGTTGTTGTTTAACTATGGCTGCTGAGCTTCTCGCTCTTTTGCAGCCAATACCAAGTTGAAGACTCCTTGATATTATTTACATTGGAGATCTAGGCTTTTCCTGTGGCTTTTCTGCCACTCAGAAACGTGCTGAGTTGAAGTCATGAGCTCCAGTTTCTCCAGCTTGGCTTGGATTTAAAGGATCGTCACATCTGGTTCCAAGCTAGCAGTAAAAAGCGCATGGCATACTGTGCATTCCCCACCATCCAAGGGGGCTCATCAACTATGCAGAGCTAAGATACTATACTCTGGTTCTGGGCTCTCTCAAGGAATTCTCACGTCCTGCACAGAGCCACTTCTCAGCTCCCCCTGCCTATCACTGGGTCCATAGTGAAATTCTCCTGCATGCAGTCAACCAGGTCAAAGCCAAAGAATCACATCTGGGGCTCAAGTGACTTGACTTCTCCAAGCTTAGTGTGCAATGCTGGGTTCTCAACATGTTTCACCACAGGGGGAATCCCTGGAAGTGTGTGATTAATTTCAAGAGTCAATGAGGGTGTAATTAGCCTCATTGGCAGAGGTTCACTTCCACATTTGTATAATGTAGCATTGTGCATAGCTGGTGGTCATATAAAGATGACTCCAGATATGCCTCCATGCATAAAATGAGGTATAAAATGTTGCTGGAAATCATAAATGAATATATATGGACTAGTAGACGATGCTTTGTTAAGTGAAAGGAAAACATCAAGACACGGGTATAAAATAGTCTTTCAGACTGTACCATCAAAGGAAACGATGCTAATTGTTGGAGATCCATTTTTAGCCAACTTTCATCATGAACTTATACCAACCCGAATTACTCAATAAGTATTCTAATTAGAGAATGACTTTCAATTCAGAAAGCATTAATATTTGTTAAAAATAAGAATAGTATACTGTCTAAAAATGTAGATTTAAATCTGATAGCCTACGTCATATCTTCTAGATCAGGGGTTGTCGGCAACCTAGGTGATTTGGGATCTACTTTAGTAACACTGAGCCCTCAACAGAGCTACCATATATATATGTATGTATGTATGTATGTATGTGTGTGTATGTGTGTGTGTGTGTGTGTGGGTGGGTGGGTGTGTGTGTGTGTGTGTGTGCGTAATTTAAAAGGGGGAGAGGGAAAGGAAGGGGATGATAACCTTACAAAGAAAAGATCATGTTCCTATCCCATACAGTTCACAAATATATTTTAGTACCCAGCTCAAGAGTTTTCATTGGGAATGTGGAAAAAGTACCTCTGATCCCGGGGACATTGGAATTTTAAATGCTGGAGGGAGAGGTCTAGTCCAAGATTTACCTAGTTCAAAAAGTCTTTTTTTTTTCCCCCCTCAGTCACCTAAAGATCTACCAAATCCTCCACTGGGATCTACCAGTAGATCAGGATTGGCTGGTTGCCGACCCTTGTGTTAGTTGAATAACTCTATGACAGTGCTTCTTAACCAGGGGGTGCATGCACCCCCTGGGAGTGTGAGACCCACCTTCAAGGGGTGCGAGACATGACAGATAATTTAGAAGGCGAATCATCATTAACATTATTTAATACACAGAACTCACATGTATTTGTCCAAAATAGAACAAAGACAACGTGAATTCAGTAATGAATCTTAGTCACATTTTGTAAATAACTTTTTCTCAAGACATACTTGTATCTCGTTTCTCAATTTTGGCATATTTTGTGAGCTAGAAGATATGGCTTAAATGTAATAAAAAAGATTTGTTTGTTGTTTTGTGTGACCAGCACTCCATGCAACATATTCTTGATTACATTTTTATTTCCATGGGACTATCAAAAATTTGCCATAATATAATTTTTGTCCATGTGATTGTCATTTTTTAAACAATGCTAACTAAGCCAAGTTATCTACTCACTCCACTGTATTTAAACCCTTACATTTCTAATACTAGAAGATGCGGTGAGTCCCAGATGTGTGACAAAGGCTTTAGCATAGGGCAATCCAGGGTCTGTGGTCTTCTCAAACGCTTCTTTCAGAGCAGTTAGAGAAACATTGGCCCCAAATGTGATATGATCACTTGGGGTCAGCTAAGGAATAAATACACCAACATTAAGTATAAAAGAAAAAAAAAATGAATGGAAATAAGAAACAAACAACCAAAATAAAAGACACAGTCAATATCATATTTCAAAGCTTATAGATCTTATTGTTGTTTTCTCCTGAGGTCAAATGTTGATTAAAAACTAACAATAATATGCATTAAAAACATTTAAGAACATTTTAAATAAAATCACGAAAGTATTAACATACTGTGTATCATTCAAAGGCCACTATTTCAACTCCTGTTTCACATTTACCATTGAAAACAACATGTTAGCATAATTTTTGCTTCTCACATCATAATGATGAAAACAAAAAGAAATCAACTGATTTAAAAAATATTATTTGTAATGTACGTAGAACACTTAACACATTAACTACAGAATTGGAAAACATGCTGTGGTGTAATTAAATTTTGTTCTCAATTTCACCCTGTAGGTTTATGCACAAATTAAACTGTAGTTTTCGTAATTGCTTACAGATTTTTAGCAAATTATACATCATTTTAAAGATAAATGAATGTACTATTACAAAAAGCTGAAAAAAGTATGTTTACAGGTATGGTAAATATTATTAATAATATTAATTGATTGAAAGACAAACAAAGTTACAATTTAAAAAAAATTAAATTAACTTACCAACATGTTTCTTATTTCTAAGGCAGTTAATGCCTTTCTGTAGGTGACTATCACATAGTATATCCATTTACAAGAATAACAAGCCCAAGGACAGACATACTCACTAATATTTACACTATTGGTAGCTTACATAATCACACCTACACCACTTCCATAAAATCTCAAATTTTGCATACAAACCTGGTTCACGAGTTGGAACGAAACAAAAACTATTTGATGTTTCACCCTCACTAACTTGCTGCCGTTGTTTTCGTTCTTTAGTTACCTTATTTCTTGCACCATGTGTAACTCTAATTGAGGTCTTTGCTATTTTACGGACCTCCGATGGCCGAGGACTTTCAATATTTTCACTATCATTACTGCTTGCACCCCACTACTATCAAAATTACTTTTTCAATCAATGTGCACACCGTTTTCACTCTTGTCCTCGTTGCTAGATCTATCTGTCAATTGTTGAAACAAATTTCTAGCTTGTTCAGCTGTTATTGGAGATGTACAAGCATTTTTTGTGGTCCTATCACTAGTTTCCTTGGTAAACAGTTTTACACGATTTGGTAACTAACCCAAAAAGTTGAAAAATATGAACATAATATCAATGTCCCAGTGTTCTACAACAACCATGCTTTGGGAATTTGTTTTCCGGTGGCAACTTAAAATCTCGAACCAAATCAGAAAGTGTTTCTGTACATTTTTCATTCGTTTTATTACTAAACATAGATCGACGCTCGATGATGGGATTTCATACGCCGGTACCACCGGCTCGCGGTAGTTAATGTGTTAAGATCATATTAAATAAAAGTTGAATAGTTACATCAACAGTGTACAAGTCCTGGACTCCCCTGATATCAATGAGTACGTTAAAGTTCCATGGTCCAACTTCACCAAACACTCCTAAAAAAAATGCACTAGTTATTTGTGGAAAAATGTAAACATCAGGTCTAATGCAGCAGCACAATTTTAGCTGCTTCTGTGGACTTCATATATATATATATATAATAATAATAATAAATTCTTTAAGCACCAAACATGGCGCATAAGGCAGAAACCAGTGCTCTCCAGGTTGTACGTTGTGACGCCACTCCTCTTAGCTCTTGCACATTGTTTAATCCCAACGTTCTTCCTTCTCTTATTATTGTTCTTCTGAGTGTTTCTTTTGGTCTTCCTTTTTTCCTCTTACCCTCAGGAACCCAAGTGAGTGCCTGCAATGGTATTCTGTTGTTTTGCATTCGTAGGACATGACCGATATATGACCATCGTCTTTTCCTTATATAGTTGGAGACATATTTCTGCCTAGAGTCTTCTCTTATTTGTCGATTAGTCTTGAATTCTTTCCAACTGATGTTCATGAGTTTTCTAAGACATTTGTTCTCGAATGTATTCAGCTTGTTCTCCAATGATTTTGTTATTTTCCAGCTCTCACAGCTGTATGTTAACACTGAGATAACATTTGAATTAAACAGACGAAGCTTGGTATGTATATTCAATGATCGTAATTTCCAAATGTTAGATAATCTATTGAAGGCGCTAGCTGCCAAAGCAATTCTAGTATGAATTTCTCTTGTTGTGTCACCATCCTGAGTCATTTTACTGCCTAAATAATTGAAACTTTCAACTTCCTGTAGTTTTTCCCCGTTCAGGATGATATCAAAGGTCTCGTTAGAAAAGTTAATAACTTTAGTTTTAGAGGCATTTATTTGGAGACCTATTTTAACCGAAAGATGACACAAATTATTTACTGCTTCTTGGGATTGTCTGGGTGTTGAACTTAAGAATGCTAAATCATCTGCGAAATCCAGGTCCCCCAGGAATTTTCCATTTGTCCATTTTATACCTAATTGTTCATTGTGGGTATAGTTTCTCATAATCCAATCAACAGCTATTCCAAAAAGTAGTGGTGACATAATACAGCCTTGTTTCACCCCTGTTTCTACTGTAAAACATTCTGTATTCCCTTTTATATATATATATATAGTTTCTAACTGCTACAGTAAATAAGAATAAATATAAAAATTGAAGGTACTATAAATGCTCAATAAACACCTGCCAAAAAAAAAATAAAATTTTTTTTTCTTGACTGCCTGAGATCCCTCTAAAGCGATATATAACAAACATCAAAAACATTTTGACAAAAATTGACAATATACTCTCATATCTCATTTAGAGAAAAATGCAACATATTGATTGTAACTGATTAAAAATATTAATTTTGAGGTGTTTTCTAAACTTCAGATTCTCTACTATCAAACAGTATAGGTGACATAAGTTAAAATTGAACACAGCACTGACCTATTCACAAACATCAATATTATGCTGAAAGTGAAACCAAGTTTGACCTCTCGGGCAATACTGCATGCACAGAAGCATAACTTTTCTTCAAATTTTTCAATGTTTAAATTTTTGGCACAAATATATGCACTTTTCTTGTGATCCCAATATCTTGGTATCTCAAAATGATGACATGATTTATACTGATTATTTGTGTACCATGTCACGAATGCATGACTCTCCAGTGTTTATGTTTATAAAAGCAACAAAATTTACTGGACAAATTTCAGTAACTCATAAGCTAAAGAAGACATTACATTCATTCAATATTAGCACAGAAAAACACGATGGCAGGGGAAGAATGACATTAATGATTATAATGATGGCATTGATGACACATATCAGCTGTTTATTATCATCACTATTACTCTTCAGTTTCATATGAAGCATGGATCATGAATCATTTCATGCCAAGCCTTCCTGTTCTCTGCCATTTATTAAGAGTTCTGTCCATGACTCCTTTATTATTTATAAATCTGTCTCAATTCTCTTCTAGTGTTTTTGGATCACCATTTTTGTCTTTGACCTTGAGGACTCCAGAAGAAGACCTGTCTTGTAATGCTATCAACTGGTTTCCTTAATGTGTGATCTTTCTAACACAAATATTTTTTCCTCAGGTCTTGCTACAATGATCTTTGTCAGATTTTTTGCTATAAATTGTTGATCTTGTCATGCCATTTTGATCCTTCTGTTCTGAACAAGAACCCATTTATGAAAGTGCATAACCTCTTGATTATAATGACCGCATCTTTGATACAACCCAGATGTTACTTCATTAAAATATACACATATTTTCTAGCAGACTAACCAAATCCTGTGTTTCCATAGACCAGCCTGTAGTTCTGACCAGCATACTGCTTCAGCAGGGGGTACAACTCTGCAAGAGTCACGGGCTTAAACCACTGAGCTTGGTCATTGACAATATGCAGGGGTCTGGGCACACTATTCTCATATCTGATGGTCGTGCCGTTTTTAGCTTGGGCAGTACAGTGACCGACACATGCCTTGCCTGTCTTCTTGCATAACTTGCCATTTAATTCCTGAATTTAAAATAAAAGGGAAAGAAAAAATGACCTGCATTTGTAGCAGTCATACAAGAGGTGTTAAGTTTCAAATAGTTCTGTTATATTTGTTAGCATAAAAACTTACAAGATAATGCCTATTTATATAATTTGCTGATCAATAGAGCCTCAAACATCACAAAAAAAGTACAGTACCTCTATATCAATAACTCCTCCCTTCTCTTTCAAAAAAGGTGGGGCATCAGAAGCAAATGATTTCATGGCATCCAGGATTGATCTGTAGCCTGAAAATCAATACAAAGAATATTATGACATGATTAACTTTTAAAATGTTAACTATGCCTAAAACAATTGATCAAAATTCAACTGTAATGTTGTCAAATGTCTACTAAATGAGGTACTATATTGTTGAATAAAAATTTTAAGGCATTAAATGAATTACAACATTATCACCATTTTCTTTCTCACTTGCTTTGGAGCATGGAGCCACCACTGTATAGTGGATTCCTTGCAGGAAGCCTGGACAAAACATTTACACGTTCTAGCCAGCAGTGGTTCATGTAGCAATTTGTTTGACATGATGAGGTTGCCTCGCATTAGTTGCACCATTTATGACATACCTGAGGGTGCAGTAATCCTGTTAGTTGCACCATGTATGACATACCTGAGTGTGCAGTAATCCTGTTAGTTGCACCATGTATGACATACCTGAGTGTGCAGTAATCCTGTTAGTTGCACCATGTATGACATACCTGAGTGTGCAGTAATCCTGTTAGTTGCACCATGTATGACATACCTGAGTGTGCAGTAATCCTGTTAGTTGCACCATGTATGACATACCTGAGTGTGCAGTAATCCTGTTAGTTGCACCATGTATGACATACCTGAGTGTGCAGTAATCCTGTTAGTTGCACCATGTATGACATACCTGAGTGTGCAGTAATCCTGTTAGTTGCACCATGTATGACATACCTGAGTGTGCAGTAATCCTGTTAGTTGCACCATGTATGACATACCTGAGTGTGCAGTAATCCTGTTAGTTGCACCATGTATGACATACTTGAGCGTGCAGTAATCCTGTTAGTTGCACCATGTATGACATACCTGAGTGTGCAGTAATCCTGTTAGTTGTACCATGTATGACATACCTGAGTGTGCAGTAATCCTGTTAGTTGCACCATGTATGACATACCTGAGTGTGCAGTAATCCTGTTAGTTGCACCATGTATGACATACCTGAGTGTGCAGTAATCCTGTTAGTTGCACCATGTATGACATACCTGAGTGTGCAGTAATCCTGTTAGTTGCACCATGTATGACATACCCGAGTGTGCAGTAATCCTGTTAGTTGCACCATGTATGACATACCTGAGTGTGCAGTAATCCTGTTAGTTGCACCATGTATGACATACCTGAGTGTGCAGTAATCCTGTTCTTTCTTTATATCATAAGAGATGCCCAGGAGCTTCATGGAGTGACTTACAACACATTCTATACAAATGTTAAGAATATATGATCACATATATACTGTAGTTTGAGCTGCCTATGCACACTTACCAGTACATCTGCAAATGGTTGCATCAAATGAGTCTTCTACTTCTTGCAGGGTTGGCTTGGGATTGTTTTGCAAGAGACTGGGAGAATACATTAACAATACAAAGGCTTGTATAGACTCATAGATTTGCCTTGTACACACAAACAGAAATTTACAGAAAACACAAGCCTTGATTTCAACTCACAATAAGCTTTTATTCCACTCAAGACATGGATGAAATGAATACCACTCCAACAAAGCTAAAAGAAACTATTACATGCACAAGCCTGGTTTTGATAACAAACACTTATAACTTCACTTTCCCTCTAAGATGTTATCCCTTATCTGGTGATTTTTTTATTCTTGACCATACCCCACCCTGGGGACCAGCAGCAGGGGTGGTTGCATGCTTCATAAGGAGTGACAAGGAAAATGATGACAGCCCACTCTAAATGTCCATGATGTACAAACAGTAAATAGTTTAGTCCAGTAATTCAAAGATCAAGTCTTGTTGACTTGATGTGGGTATCTAACTCTGATTATTTTTGTAGCTGCTGTATTAAATCTGGTGAGAGTGGCACTGCTGACTTGATAGAGTTGGCTGGTGCTTCCATTCATGGTGTAGAATTGACAACACCACTAACATGTCTGACTGTGGCTTCTGGTGTTTTAATGATGTAACAACATGGGCTGTGGTGAGATGAACGGATATTACTCTGGCATTTCATGAATCTTTTCCAAACAGAACCACCTACTCTGAAAGCTGGCAACTGTCTTGCTACATGTCTATGGTAAAATATAGGACATGGTTTCTTCCTGTAAACCATCTGTTTTTCCCTCATGGTTTCCAATAGAAAGTTTCAGAGCACTAGGAGGAACTGGAGTTCAGGTTTTCAGTTTTCTGCCCTTGATGAGTCCTGCTGGAAAAATTCTATTTTAAAGATATGCGACTCTGTACATCCATAATGTTATGAATGGATCTATTTTTTTCTTCATAAGAGCAGTGAGAGTTTTCACCACCTTTTCTGCTTTGCCATTCACCTGTAGGATATTTTGGTAGGCTGGTCACACTAATAAATTTATTTGTTCTACGAGTTTTTAAAAAATTCTTGGCTGATCTGGAATACCATGAGTTGTACAAATACTTTTGTCTGGCCTATCTTTCTACACTAGTTGCATTATGGGATAATTTTACTGCAGTTCATCTGGAACAAATTCTTGATAAATAGTCGATATATTCATAGATGAATCATAGATGCTCACAAAATGACTATGGCATGAGCTGTTTCTTCCCCCTCCAAGGGAATCAACTGTGACAAATCTTTCAAGACTGCAGTATATACTCAGATTGCTAAGTTATTGTTATTGTTGGTCAGAATCAACGTCACTGCGCTCCAGAAAAACTCACAGGTGCTCAGTCTCCCTCAGAAAATGTCGAAGGGTATGAATGCTAATTATTCATGTTGTGCGCTGGTTGTATACACGCTGGATGCATCCTCTCATACATCCATCCCTGCTGGTCTTAAGTCTGATGCCAAATTCAAGCAATCTTAGCCTTGATAATTCATCGACTACAGTGTCAGTCTGTAATAGGCGCTCATCAATTGCCCTCAGTATCTCTCCCTTATCTATATCCAATGCACCTTCTATGGGTGTTCTTGAAGCTAGCCTGTCAGCTCTTTAATTGCCGTGTACGCCAGCATGACTAGGATTGTAGATCCACACAAGATTCAAGGCTTCTATTGAGGTTTTCCATTCATGCCAGAGCCATACATTTTAGACCTTCGGAAGCATGGATTGTGAGTCTGATACAATAACTGCCCTTGTTAATGAAGTTTCAGACAGCCACCTTAAAGCTGCAGTAGCTGCCTCTACCTCCATTCTCATGCTGGAGGTTGTTATCATGTAAACCCTGCTAAGTTCAGCAACGATTCTTCACTTTACTCTAGCAGAGAAGCCCCACCCTGATTTCTCACCATGGATTACAGACCCATCCGTGTACACAATGGCCTCATCATCCCCGCATGATCAATTTATCAGATGATCTATTTCCAGCTCTGCAGTCCCACTGGCCCAAGTTCTGCACTCTCTACCAAGGCTGATGATGACTTGTTGGTAGTTCATCCAGTTCTCATCTGACTTACTCCACTTTTCACCCTTGAATATATTTTCAACTGTGATCACCTGTCTAATAGTTGCCTATGCCTGCATCATCCATGATCTCTCCCTCTTTATTCTTGTTACTTTGATGTCATAGATGACAAGCAGGGAATGCCTTTTGTCCATGGTTACTGTGACACTACACTGTAATTCTGACTTTTAACAGGCCCGATTCTGTGGTTCTATTTTGAATTTTCACCAGTTTTATTTTCTTCTGATCACGCGATTTTCCGTTGTTTACGGAAATCGCTATTTTCGGGCACGCTTTTTCACCATTTTATTTCTTCTCATTTGAATATATATCGTGGTTGGTATTTTTTTTGAGTAGATAAATTAAATGGGTTCGTTTATGATGGTAGGTTTATTTTATTCTAGCATCAGTGTTACTTTCTTCTCATTTTTCACGATTCCCGTAAAGTTCGTTGTTTACGGAAATAATCGCCATTTCCGGCACGCGATATGACGAGGCCGGAAACACGCGGCCGGAAGCACGCGGGGTTTGCGTAGGTGGATAGTATTGATTTTTTCTAGCGCTCCCATTGGTCCGCGATATGCGTGGGAGAGAAATTCGCGTGGGTGTTTTCTCTTGTATATAATGAGGGAGGAAACCGCGGGCAATGGTCTCTATGAAAAATAAGTGCCAGCCGTCAGACTACGTAATTTATCGTTCTCCACTGTGGGAAAAACCAGCGATGAATTGGTATGTAAGATTTTATCGTATTATCGTTTTATTCATTAGAGGGTTCTTTGAGAAATTCGCCCTTAGGTAAAGATTAACTTTTCAGTTTTAAAATAAACGATAGCGCCATTAATTACTATTTTTGAAGAACGACGTAATGCAACAGTGTGCTTATTCTTTCTATGATTTTGGCAATAGATAGGAGTGTGTGAAGTTGTGAGAAACACGTGTGCCATATTTGTAGGATGTTATGTAAAACCACCATTTATTCCTGTATATTTTCTAATGTAAATTTATGGGGAAATCCCTGGTGTGTTCGTTAATTTTTCTGAGCCTTAAAAATGTGAGAAATATTGTCAGAGGGTTCAGATTTACGTTGTAAATGAATTATACTGCTTAGGGGAGGAAACTATTCCTATAGCGAGATTTAATTTAATAAGAGTAAGCCGGGGAAACTCCTGTGTTAATGGGTAAAAGGATTTCCCTATTTTTGTCAAGTTTGAACACGTGATCGGCCATGCGTAACGGCCATGTAACATGTCAGACGGGTCTGGGCTATTGTTTGTTTTACCTGGCAGATTTTAGTAGAAGGAGGGGGGATAAAGAGGCCACGTGGGATAGTGGTATTTTATGTATTGTGAGAAGAACGAGAGAAGGAGTGTGATTTTAGTGCCACGTGGGATAGTATTATGTATTGTTGTGAAGAACGAGAGAAAGGGGAGAAGAAGTGAGAATGAAGAGACACGTGTATAGAATTATTTTTGTATCGTATATGTTAGAGATAAGCGATTCTAGAGAGGGTGTACATTAGACGCTGTTTCTTTTAATTTCAGCGAGTCACGGCGGAAACAGTGGGGAGCATAATTTTGTCAAATAAAATTATCCACGGCAAAAGACATATCTCAGAGTCAGTGTACTCGAGTATCGTCAGGAGCAAAAGAAAATTACCCTATGGTCTCTGGCAGTGAAGTCCCTATGCTTCAGCTGGACCGAGGTTTATTTATCATACAGCCGAGAGCATCGCTATTATAGTCTCTAGCAACGGCAGGTGGCCGGGAGACTGGTTTCATTGTTGTACAGCCTGAAATCAAGGCTGTGGTTTTTTTTTTTTCCTCTAACTCCGGAGCGGGTTACAAGAGGGAAGCTATTCAGCAGCAGAGAAGTTTTGTCGACAGTTTATCAAGCACTTCAGGCTTGATACCTGAACAGCATCGTCATCACCAAAATCAGGAACAGGTGACAGGGTTACCATACCTAGGTCCTGATAGAAATCAAGAGAAGAGCGTAACGGAGACGCCGCATCATCAGCCCTCGAGTGTTAGAGAGACACTGAGATCAAGAGAGAAAGATAGAGAAGGAGGGAGAAAATAGACAGGACCAGTAGGGTCTGTTCAGTATCCATTGGACGGATAGACACTGAGTCTGCGTTCGAAAAACCAAGTCTATTATATTTAGCATTTCGTGTGGTGTAGTCATCGGCGCCTATCGCCTAACTAGTAGAAAGCTGTGTAGCCGTTCATTGAGGAAGAGTCACCAGGACTGAGACAGTATAAAATTTATTAGTGTTAGAGAGTGGAGGCTAAAAGTTGACAGCCCCACCAAATTAGATTTGGTTTAAAGCACTAACCCTTTTTTATTGTTCCTCAGCAGGGTGACAGGAAGAGTGAATGTGATTGAGGTTTTTTTTTTGTTGAGTGTCTCTCAATTTAATTGTTACCTTGGTTTTTCCAGGCCGTGCAACAGTGCACGCTATTGACTGACTTGATGACGTATGATGCCATTTTATGTTTTCTTGTATGTAAATAAATATATACATATATTATTTACTGGATCAGCTTCTATTCTTTACTATACTTACTCTATGTTGTCTGTATAGTGGTGTTTGTGGTCGTAATTATACACCTTATCTCCTTGTGTTTCAAGGCAGTCAGAGGTGGGGAGACTATAGCCATTTTTTTTAGTCACGAAGCGGCAGGGGGAGATTCAAATCCTGGGTCTATCTCTTGAGCCAATAGTCTCACCTGTCCACAGGCATGTTATTTTCCATCTAAAGTCTATCTTCTCAGACTTTCTCATACTAGGGTCTTGCTTTCATTCAGGCACACTCTATAAACTTAAAACCACTTCGTGACAGTTACCCACATATAAGCTTTTGCCTGGGCCATCACATTTTAGGTTTTTGAACCCCGCACTTTTTTACCAAACCTCAGAAATGAGGTATCTGAGGAAGGTGGTTGAAGTAACAAGAAGAGACATGGTACGCAACCAGACGATACATCAAGGCCTTAAATCCTACCCCCTGCAGACCCAAGTAGAACAGTCCCAATTAAGATGATTTGGCCATGTCTGCAGAATGGGAGAAGATCGGATACCACGACAAGCATGGGAAACAAAGAGCCAAGGATCCAGACCCCGAGGACAACCCAGAGTCCGCTGGGAGGACAACATTAGAGAATCTTTGAAGGACCGAGGACTAGAATGGAACCAGGCCAGGAGGAAATCAGCCGATAGGATAGTCTGGCGCTCTCTCTTCCAAACCTCTACACCTCACGGTAGAAGGGGAACGACTAAGTAAGTAAGTAAGAACCCCGCACTTGAAAACTGGTGTTTTTTGTGTGCAACGGAAACCTGGTTCAACCACATGTGGGTTATAATTTGGGTATATTGTGTTCCTCTTTCCATGTAGTGTATTACTTTGTTGTTTGTGTTCGCTCTTCCAGGCTGTAATTTATCTGCTGTTTGCTGTGGCAATGTTTAATGTCTATGGGGCCTGTTTTGTTTCTTCTTCCATGATACCATGTTGCTCTCTCTCACTATTGACATCTTTTTTCTGGTGGGCTTTTGTTGGTTTTGGATTGGTTGGTTTTTGTTTGTTTTGTTTGTTGTTTTTTTTAAATACAATTTCATCTACTGGTATTGAATGGACTTATTGGCTTTATTTTTTGGTTTATTTTCCTTGTCATTCTAATTTGTTCTAGTTGTTATATGTTGGTACTTGTTCTGGTAATATGAAATTTTATTATGTTGTGTAGCTCCCTGGGTAGGTCAACTTTCAGTACATTTTCCAGTGACAGTGATGTCGAGTTTTGGGCTCTCAAGTATTCCATTAGTGGTTTTCTGTGCTGTTCGTATTTTTTGCATGTTAACACATAATGTGCTATGGTGTTTTTCACCAGACATGTTGCACAGAAGGGTTCCTCCACACATAAAATAGCCTGTTCCTAGTTGAAGTCTAATTAGTTTTCTGTTACATGGTATTTTTGGTTCTCTAGATATCTGACATGTCCGGGTTGGATCTTTTAGCAGTTTATAGGTGTGCCTGCCTTTCTGGCTTTCTTTCCAGTTTTCTTTCCATTCCTTTGTTATAATATTTCTAATTGTACTTTTGAGCTCTGTTGTGCCTAAACCTGAGTTTATGTGGTTTGGGCTGGTTCTTCCTGCTTTTGCTTCCCTGTCTGCCACCTCGTTTCCTTCTATTCCCACTTGAGAGGGTATCCATGCTAGTAATACTGAGCAGCCCCTATTATTTAGATGTGTACTAAGTTGCAACACTTCTTCTGCTATGTCTGATTGGCTACATTCATGTGGGTTTCTTAGTGCTTGAAGAGCTGACAGTGAGTCAGTTAGGATTGTTAGCTTTTTTGGGGGCTAGTCAGTAATTATTTCAAGTGCTTCTGCTATTGTCACCATTTCTGTCGTGAATATTGATGCGTTTTCAGTTAAACTAAAACTTGTCTTCAGCTTCCGGGCTGGTATGTGTATTCCTATTCCAAGTTCTTCAATTTCTATCTTAGATCCATTAGTGTATATTTTCAAGCTACCCTTAGTTATCTGTTCTATATACTCTCTGGCTATGATATTAATGTCGTCTTATCCTGCTTTTTAATTTATTATATATGAAAGATGAGAGTCAATGTGTGGTTTCTTGAGCTCCCAAGGAGGAATCACTGGTGTGTATTTACTGCTACATTTTATTGCATTTGTTATAATACTGTTTTCTTCTATGCCCTTCCATCCTATTGGATCTCTTGTGGATTCCAGAGGGGTATCACAGGTCATAGGGAAATTCTTCACAAACATTGCATGGGCTGGGTGGTTTTTGTCAATTAGGACTTTGCCCATACAACTCAGTCTAAGTTCTTTTCTTCTTAGCTTGAGTGGTATTATTCCCAGTGCTACCTCTAGTGCTTCAAGTGATGTTGATCTTGAGGCTCCAGCTATTTTACATAGTGACTTGATGCTTGCTCCCGATCCACTGCCTTTTAGGTATCTCATCATATTAGTGAGTCCTCTGCAGCTCTCAACCAGCTTGTCTATATGTTTTTTTTTAGTTTATCATCATATTAGTGAGTCCTCTGCAGCTCTCAACCAGCTTGTCTATATGTTTTTTTTAGTTTAGTTGTTGATCTAAAGTCATGCCTAAATATTTGGTTGTTTTTACTGTTTTAATTTTGTGCCCTTGGATTTTTATGTCAATTGTTTAATTTTTTATCAATCTACTTCTACTGAATATCATTCCGACTGTCTTTTTAGCATTTAGTTGGAAGCCCCACTTAGCCATTCATTCTGCGATCTTGTTAATTTAGGCTTGCAGATCTGTATATAATCTGGGAAGGATTTTCCCTATTCTCCAAATAGCTGCATGATCTGCAAATTGTGACAGTTTGTTTCTTCTGTTGCTGAATTCCTCTCCTAAGTCATTAACCATAATAGAAAATAGGGAAGGAGATAATACTGATCCTTGAGGGATGCCGTTCTGTTGCTCGTATAGCTCTGATTTGTCATTATTTACTTGTACTGTAAAGTATCTGTCCTCCAAGAAGTTTTCTATGATGTTGTATATGTTTCCAGTTATGCCTATTTTGTTAATCTTATATAACATACATTATCTCCAGCATTCATCGTTTGCCCTTACATCTAAGAATACGGCTACTGTTTTTTGCATTTCTTTTAAATCCCGATTGTACCTCATGTTCTAGTCTGATAAGCTGGTCCATAGTGCTTCTGTTTTCCCTAAACCCGGATTGGGTTGGGCTGTAAAGATTGTTCTTTTCCATGTGTAACTTTAATCTATTGTTCACCACAGTTTCCATTATTTTCCCTATGTGAGATGTCAAAGCTATTGGTCTGTAAAAGCTGGCATCATGGACCTCTTTATCTGGTTTTAGTATTGGTATGACGACTGCTACTTTCCCTATGTGAGATGTCAAAGCTATTGGTCTGTAATAGCTCACATCATGGGCCTCCTTATCTGGTTTTAGGATTGGTATGATGACTGCTACTTTCCCTATGTGAGATGCCAAAGCTATTGGTCTGTAAGAGCTGGCATCATGGGCCTCTTTATCTGGTTTTAGTATTGGTATGACAACTGCTACTTTCATTGCCTTTGGTATTTTACCTGTTTTCCATATAGTATTGAATAGAGAGGTTATTACTTCTATGGTATATTTTGGTATCTTTTTTAGTATTTTCGTAGCATAGAATGTCGTGACCTGATGCTGTGTTCGATTTCTCATTTATTGCCTTTTCTACTTCTTCTGCAGTAATTTCTGAGTTTAGATAAGATTTCTCCCCTATATCATTATTTCGTTTTTCCTTAGTTCTGTTATGAGTTTTTCTCTTCTTCCTATTTCTTCCCAGGTTTTCCCTAGCACTTACATTATAGAAGTATTTTACTAGGGTATTTGCTTTTTGTTTGTCTGATTCTGCCAGTTCTGGAATTTTGATAGTAGGCATTACTGTTCGTTTTGGGTTCCCTTTAAGGGTTTTTAATCTTTTCCACACCTCTGTAACTGAATGAGTGCTTGGATTGAAGGTTTGGCAGAAGGTTTTCCAGCAAGTTTCCTTTTCCTGTAATATTATTTTATTTGTTTCATTTCTTATTCTCTTATACTGTTCATAGTTAACTTGGGTCCTATTTCTTCTATATTTTTGTAGGGCTTGTTTTCTTTCTTTTGTTTTTTCTGTCCATTTGTTTGTCCACCAAGGAGCTGGGTTTTTATTCCAGTGTTCTGTTCTCTCTTTTCTGTTATTCTGCTTTGGAGATATGTGTGGTGGAATATTGGAGTGTGGTATGTGTTTGGTAGCAATTTTTAGTATTTCTACTGTTAGATTGTTTGCATCTATATCTTCACTAATTATTTTGTCTAGTTTCATTCCTTCTATTTCAGTTCGGAAAGCTATCCAATCAGCTTTTTTATAGTGGAATATTGGTTTTTCTACTCCTTTTTTTAACTGTATACTTTTGTTTAATTGTTATCTCTATGGGTATGTGATCTGTGTTAGTATCATTCAATGTTTCCCATTTTGCTTTGGCTAAGTTGGCTGTTACTATGCTGATGTCTATTGACGAGTCGGGTTGATCTGAACTTGGGTTAATTCTTGTTGCTGATCCATCATTCAGTAATATCTTCTTCTTCTTCTTCTTCCGTCCTTAGCCACCGACCGTCAAAGCAGTCAGTGGCCATTACGCCTAGTGGCGTCTTAGGGCAACAGCAGATAGGTTTTCTTTGCCATTGTTTCCCATCACGCCTATTGGCGTCTTTAGGGCAATGGCAAATCAATCCATTTGCTGTTGTTTCCATAATCGAAGTGACTGGCAAACGGGTGATCAGCCCGTTGGTATTCAGTAATATATTAGTTCTCTATTTTCTATGGTCCAGTAGTAATTTCCCTGATTTATCTATTTTGTTACCTCCCCATGCTTTGTGGTGTGCATTAAAGTAAAAAAAAAAAAGGATCCCGTTACACACCTGTTACCAACAGATTACTAGTGGCAATGAATATAGAGATATATATATATATATATAGGAAGATATTTATTTGTTTGTATACTTGTTATGTTTGGAAATATTTGGTAATAATATTTTGGGTCTAAGATTAGAACTCTAGTCAAAGGGCGAATACTCATTTTTTGCTTCGAGTGAAAGTAAATATGTAGTCGCCCCACTTGAATATAGTTGAAAGGTTAACATTAGCGCATGCCCAATGAGACGTTTAGTCGTCGTTGGCGCTTCCGTGATGATGGACAAATCTTGAAGGCTGTCGGACAAAAGGGAGTCTGAAGTTTTTCGTCATTGTGATTGATTCTGGGGAAAAGAGGAGTTTCTCTTAGTAGACCATGATGGTCGATACTTCTCCCAGAATATATATACTTTACGCCGAGGGAATGGCGTGTGCTAGTTACTAGTATTTTCTGAACTTAAGGTAAAGAAGGAACATTTTCTAAAACTTTACCTAGGCCTAACGACATTATAGATGTTATATCATCTTTATATATTTGATGGATCGTATGTAGACGATTCCTGTACTAGCAACACTGTGAGTGGACATATGTAACATTTCTTATGGGTATGGAAAACCCAAGATATTAGTTGAGCAAATGAACGGAGCTTTCATTTGTAGTGAGGATATCTTTTTGGATGAACGCCGCTCACTGGGACCAGCGCCATTTTGAACCCCACTGTTGGTCTGTTTGAATTGTCAGTCAGAGAACAGATATATCTTATTACCTGATGGCGATACCAAGACTTACATTGTATTGAAGTCCACTCTTTGTTATTTGAGATTGTCAACCTTAAATAAAAGACCCTGTTGAAGTTAAAGCCTAAAAGACTTAGCCTGAAAGACGTAGTCAGCAGAGGGTCTGTAAGGGAGCATTGTGATGACCATTATTATTGTTAACTCAAACTGATGCGATTAGTCAGTGGAGATATGAGATGATAGACAATCAGAACTATATATTTGCTACTATCGTTCAATTATATTTACATGCTATGAGATTGCCAAATTGATGTTGCCATCCATTTGTCAAGTATCCAATGATTTACTGTGTCAACCTGTTCCAATGACTGTCAACCGTGCTGTCAGAGTGTATGTCATTAAACTGTCTAAAAACGTTTACAGTAGTTCCAGCTATCATTGACTTCCAGCCGTGAGGGTATGAGTGCATTGTTACCAACTTGTCAACTCCACAGAACCATTCATTCCATTCGCGTTACTGACATTCATACTCATACTTAACGTCAACATCCCTTGCCAGGGCCTCAACACGTTCCGGACAAGGCGACCTGTTAACCCACACTGTGTCTAGGTTTGAGTTGACCACTTACTCTCATCAAGCAGACGAGTACATACAAACATTCATTCCATCACTAATACATAAAGAATGACATTTATCAACGGTGTGAAATATACACTTATCTACGTGATGGCCAGAAAAACTAGATTTATCAATGTGGTGGGCCAGCTTTCTGGGTCTAACCAGCACAGTAGACACCACATAGAAGTCAGCTACTGATACCAGACCGTTTCCTGCGGCCTGTTACGACACACGTACACCTTACAGCAGTACAACTCTACAGTCGATGTCAGCATGACCTGTCCTGTCAGCGTATGCAGTAACTGGGTCAGCGCTTGTTGACATTTTGCTCGATAAGAACAGACACCAGTACACATCTGTGTTAGATTGAATATTTGACTGTGTTTGCAAGAGATACAGTGCAACCGAATTGAGAAGTCCTACTTATCAACGGTGGATTTTCCAGCACTGCTCATTGTTGAACTTTGTAATAGTTTAGGCCAGTAGTGATTATTTATTAAAAGTGGCAGTTTATTTTGATTAGAAACTGTACAATAATTCTGTAAAACTGAGCCTTATTTGCAACAAATTTTTCTGCAACACATTACATTATATAATATATGATATATAAATGTATTTATGTTTAAATGTTTATATATATATTGTATGTCTATGTTGTGGGTGGTTGGTGAGGTGACTAATATAGGGTATACCAAGTCATATAGGTCCTATATTAGTGTTCTGTAGGGGGCAATTTTCTTAATTGAAAATTTGCAGGCAACATCTGTTGCTATTTTCTGTTAGCTGTGAAGACTGTCCTTATCGTTGTTTTTTGTAATATTTTTCTGTTCTTTAGTTTTGTTTTGGTTTGTTTGTATTTGTAGGTCTCACCTTTCCTATAATTCATTTCTATACATTTTTATATTTATACACTGTGGCGTTATTTGTTTTGTTTATTACGGCGCAGATATTATCACAGGTTCTGTGATTATTTTCTTCTGTTTTTCGATTTAACTTATTTGATTTCTGCGAATGTTTTCGTATTGTCCTTCTTGATTGTCCTTCTTGATTGTCTTTTGTGTGTGTTCTTGGTTGACATATGCTATAATATATACTTGATTATACACTA
>JAMPIV010001593.1:0-360000 GCA_024509875.1 Oreohelix idahoensis
ATAGTGTCAATCATAAAAAGCCTTTATGCCAACTTTACGTGTAGCATTGGGCAGAGCAACCTAACCTTTGAAGTGAAGACAGGCGTACGAAAGGGATGCCCCTTATCAACCACTCTTTTTTAACAGTCATAGACTGGGTGATGCGCCAGAAAACAGAGGGCAATCCAAGAGGAATAAGATGGACTACATTTTCTACATTGGAAGATCTGGAATATGCAGATGACATTGCACTACTAGCACATTCACATCAACACATCCAGGAAAAAACGGATAGACTCAATAAGTATAGCCAGCAGGTGGGCTTGAACATCAACCTAAAGAAGACAGAGGTCATGACGCTCAATGTGAGCAACCCTGAGCCCATATCAGTAAGGAATCAGCAACTGGAACAGACAGATGCCTTCACATACCTAGGATGCAAGGTAACACCAGACGGCGGAGCAAGCAAAGACATCAACAACAGAATGAACAAAGCAAGAACAGCCTTTTTTAGTCTAAACAACATCTGGAAGTCCTCTCAATACAGCACAAGCACAAAATTAGGATTATATCAGAGCTGTGTGCTTTCTGTGCTTCTCTATGGCGCGGAGAGCTGGAGAGTTACAGAGAAGGAAATGTCGAAATTGTCCTCTTTTCACACAACATGCCTAAGAAAAATTCTCCAAATCTTTTGGCCAAATACCATCACCAACCAAGATCTGCTTACTCGGAGCAAGCGAGAGGACATGCACACCATCATAGCTGGCAGACGCTGGAGCTGGGTTGGCCATGTCCTCAGAAGAGACCCCGATGCCATCACAAGAACAGCTATGCTATGGACCTCTGAAGGAAAACGAAAGAGAGGCCGACCAAAAACAACTTGGCGGAGGACTGTGGAGGCTGAGATGCAAAGAATGAACCAGAGTAAGGGCACTGTACGAAGGATGGCCGCCGACTGAATCAATTTGTTGTTGCCCTACAAGACGCCACCAGGCGTAATGGCCACTGACTGCTTTGACGGTCGGCGGCTATGGATCAAAGAAGAAAGAATCCTAATGGACAGACAGCAGGGGTTGACAACTCAGCAAAGCTAAGCAATTATGTCAGAAATTTAAATTAAACAGATGTATTACCTACAATATGTAAATAGATCTGTTGTACAAGTTTATGCATGTCGAGTGGTGGCGTGATTACAGCGTTAATTTCTCAGTTCGAAACCAAGTAGCATCACACTGTCTACCTGACTCTGCTATTAAGTTTGGGAAGGCAAAGGCAGCAAGGAAGGAAACCAGTTACCCAAACTTATAAAGCTGAGACCTAGCATTGTGAAGTCTGTAACACTTCACCCCCCCTATGGAAGTAACTGCTATGGACCACCTTTACCTTTTTGTTTCAACTGCCTGGCTTTGATCAGTAGAGAGTAACATCAGAACCTACCAGTGACATCCAACTCAGGCCAGACTTAAAATTATATGACAGGCATACAAGATGGGCTGTGTTTTAATTCTGATGAACTAGACAGAGTATTTTAGGCCCATGCAAATTTTGATATGCGAGCCATACATTAACGTCGGAGAAAGAGAAGGGGGTGTGTGTAATACGAACTGAACATACAACATCATCTCAACCTGTAACCAGTCATGGGTCGTAGGGGTGCCATGGTGGAAGCATCAGCAGACAGGGTCCTCCACTGCTCTCTATCCTCAGCAATGCTTACAAGTGTGGAAAAACCGTGCCCTGCCCATTCTTTGATGTTATCAGCCCAGGATTTTCTTTGCCTTCCTCTTCTCCGTTTACCTTCGACTGTTCCCTGGAGGATCGTTTTCGAAAGGGAGTCATGACGAGTTACATGCCCAAACCAGGCGAGCTTTCGACGTTTCACTGACAAAAGTGGTTCTTGGTGGCCTGTATAGGTGTTTATTTTCTCTCTAACATAGACATTTGTTTTGTGCTCTTTATAGCAAATGCGCAAAATTCTTCTAGGCCTATAACATTTATACTCGAAAGCCTGAATCCTTCGCACCATATCTGCAGTGAGTGTCCAGCCCTCACACCCATACAAGAGAATAGATAATACAAGTGATTTGTACAATTTGATCTTCACAGGAAAACTGATGTTACTTTTCCAGATCACATTCAGCATTGACATGGCAGCTGAGGCCATCTCAAGTCTCATACAACATACTATCAGTTAAATTGGCAAGTCAAAATGAAAATATGAAAGTATCGCTCTCAAACTCATGATCAACCTAATTTACATTAGTTACCTCTGAATCGCGTATAGTACGCGTATATATGTCTGGGAAACTTTGACTTCTCTGTTCTTAACAACAATTTAAAAAAAATATTATACTGATGAGGTAAATCATAAGTAGGCCTATTGATAACTTACGACTGCAATTATTAAGGAATTGGGAGAAACATCAGAAAACTCCTCGAAATCTGAGTCATGTTATAAATGAAAATGCTACCAGACACATTTGTAAGCCATATGAGGACCTATATCGAATGTATAATAGTCTTCTTGAGTTGGGCCAACTGAAATTTTCGCGTAAGCGAAGTGATCCGATAATTGTCACTATTACTAGGCCTATATACTTCCATAGCTTATTGGCGAACGAGTGAGGTCCCTTCGACAATAATGACGTAAAAGTGTTAATACACCAGTTGCCACATGTGAACTGAAATAGTTTCTTGGCATTAGGTGGAACTTTAATATTTGACGCTAGAAGTTATATTGTTCTACTGTTTTGGGTTAGTTATTTTATAACACTGCGGACAATCAGAAATTAAAAAAATATATTACGATTTTCTTTGTTTGTGTTAAAACTGAGTTGCTTCCTAGTTAGGCACGAAAAAAAAAAAACATTATTCTGTTGCTTTCCTGGCACAGCGAAACAAAAACTTTTGATTACGAAAGGGTGATCCTGCAAGTGTAAACTGTGGGGTCGGTTACGGCCTTGGTGATATGACTGAAAATTAAACAAAGAAGCTAACAGAATCGTTTTTTCGTCTTTAATTTACTATATTTTGCTTGGATGGTCTACTATAGCCAAGGCTGCGTTTCTGCTGGGACTAGCTGGAGGAGATTGCCGAGTCAGCGAGTCCTCAGCACTGTCGTCTGCAGCTGAAACGTCATGCCAAGCTGGAGGCCAAATTGCCTCAGAGGATCCATATACAACGGTACGGTATGCATCAGTACACTTAATAACACGCTTCCATCCGTGTTTACATGTTATCGTTTGTTATACATATTCAGCTTCAAGTTCACACTCCGTCATACGCTATTTGTTTTCCTTGCCTCCTCATCATCTTTCCAATTCTCCTTTGTCAGCTTCTTAGATTTTGTATGTCTTGGCATAGACTAGGATAAGAAAAATAAAATGGTAATTTAACTGCACATTAATCATTTTTCCAAACTGTAGTAGGTACTTAGTACCTATTGTACATTCACTTGAATTTTCCTCAGAAATCTGCAGAAATAAAAATACAGATATTTGCTGCATTCATCATCTCATCTCAACCCATAACCCGTCATGGGTCGTAGGGGTGCCATGGTGGAAGCATCAGCAGACAGGGTCCTCCACTGCTCTCTATTCTCAGCAATGCGTACAAGTGTGGAGAAACCGTGTCCTGCCCATTCTTTGATGTTATCAGCCCAGGATTTTCTTTGCCTTCCTCTTCTCCGTTTACCTTCGACTGTTCCCTGGAGGATCGTTTTCGAAAGGGAGTCATGACGAGTTACATGCCCAAACCAGGCAAGCTTTCGACGTTTCACTATTGACAAAAGTGGTTCTTGATGGCCTGCATAGGTGTTTATCTTCTCTCTAACATAGACATTTGTTTTGTGCTCTTTATAGCAAATGCGCAAAATTCTTCTATAACATTTATGCTCGAAAGCCTGAATCCTTCGCTCCGTATCTGCAGTGAGTGTCCAGCCCTCACACCCATACAAGAGAATAGATAATACAAGTGATTTGTATAATTTGATCTTCACAGGAAAACTGATGTTACTTTTCCAGATCACATTCAACCTTGTCATGGCAGCTGAGGCCATCTCAAGTCTTGTCTTGATTTCTTTATTTGATCTTCCATCACTACATATAGTGGACCCGAGATATTTAAAGGTGTTAACTTCTTCTAACGTTTGCCCATTTAACGTAATGTTGGTCGGAACATGTTTCTTATGGCTATTCACCAATATCTTGCTTTTTTCTATATTAATTTCCATCCCATATGTTCTTGTTACTTTCTCCAGTCTAGAGGTAAGGTCTTGAAGTTCTGATTCTGTTCCAGCTATTAGATCAATATCATCAGCAAAACGTAGATTACACAGAGGTCGGCCTCCAATCGATATGGTTGATTTATAATCGTAGAGAGCCTCCTGCATAATATGTTCTAGATAAATGTTAAAGAGCACTGGTGACAGGATACATCCCTGGCGAACTCCTACAGTTGTTTTGAAAAATTCTCCAATGTCATTGCTTGCAAAAACAGCACTGCTTGCGTCCTTGTATAGTGCTTCAATGATATCTATGATGTTGGTATCAAAATTGAATTTTCTCATTATTTGCCATAAACCTTCATGCCAGACTCGATCGAAGGCTTTTGTGAAATCGATGAAGTTATGGTATAAATCATGTTGATGCTGGAGATGTTTTTCGATCAGTAATCTAATATTGAAGATTTGTTCTGAGGTACTTCTTTTTGGTCTAAAGCCAGCCTGTTCCTCTGACAAGATTTCTTCTGATTTCTGTTTTATTCTGTTCAAAAGTATCCTTAACATCACCTTACTTGGATGACTAATAAGGCTAATGGTTCTGTAGTTCTTGCACATTTTTAGATTTCCTTTCTTTGGAAGCGGTATTACTAATGACTGCGTCCATTCTTTTGGCCATTTTTTTGTACTCCATATCTTCTGGCAAATTGTTGTCATGATTTTTACTATATCTGGTCCTCCATATTTCAAGAGCTCTGCTGGTATATTATCCACACCAGGTGACTTCCCTCCTTTTATCGAACATATAGCCTCTTCCACTTCTTCCCGTAGTATTGCTGCATTTCCGAGTTCTCTGTTTTCGCACTTAATGTTGTTTAATATGCCTAAGTCAGTGTCAAGTTTACAGTTATATAATTCTTTACAATATTCTGTCCACCTTCTCATTACAGCTGTTTTTTCATTGAGCAGAGCCCCATTGCTATCTTCTATGACAGTTACCCTGGGCTGTTGGGGTTTTGATAGTCTTCTTAATGTGTCAAAAACTGCCTTGCTGTTACCTTTTATTAGCCCCGTATTAATGGACTCACATTGATCAGCTACCCATTTTTTCTTTGGCCTGTTTCATTTTCTTTCTAATATTTTTATTCACCATACTGTATTGCCATGCTGCTTCAGGAACCTCTTTCTTAACCTTTTTCATTTCCCGTCGTGTATCACATAACTTCAGAATGTCATCTGTAACCCATGGTTTGTTTATTTTCTTTCTTTTACCAAGTATTTCTGTTGCTGATTCAATGAGCACGTCTTTCATGTTCTCTGTGATTGAGTTGATATCATCCTCCAAAAAGTTGAGAGCTGCGAATTTTCCTCCAACAGTTGCCTCAAAGATTCCCGCGATTTCTGGATCTTTCAATTTGTCTAAATTGAATCTTAACTGAGAACATCTGTTTTGATTATAGTTCTTTTTGAGTTTAAGCTTGAGCGTCATCAATACCATGTCGTGATCACTACCAATGTCGGCGCCAGGAAAAGTCCTAGTCTTGGCTTTATTAATGCTGGACTTGAATCTTTTGGATACAAGAATAAAATCAATTTGGTTATGTATCTCAGTTTTTGGGGCATGCCACGTTGTTCTTCTTGATAACTTATGAGGAAATAGTGTATTTGCAAGGGTTAGTTTATAGTTGCTGGCAAATTCTAGTAGCCTTAGTCCTCGATCGTTGGTTTCTCCAGTCCCAAATTTCCCCACTGTGCCAGCCCAGTGACCGTATGCATCTGGCCCTATTTTAGCATTCCAATCACCTAGAACAATGAGAAGATCTTTCTTTGGAATTTTCTTAATTGCTTCATCCAAATTGTCATAAAATGTATCAATTGCCTCATCCTCATAGTCAGTAGTGGGGGCATATACCTGTATGATGGAGATGTTCTTTGGATGTGCTGCAATACGAATGGTGATAAGCCTGCTGTCATGAAATATTCTAATCCACATATATAAATTATTAGGTAAATATGAAGCCTAACAAATAAAATTAATAAAGAGAAGAGCAATGGTAAAATAACAGTGCTGTCACAAAGAATGTACTCGAAATTCCCCTTGTTTTCTGCTTCGTCTGCAAATTGTAACGCTTTCACGTTGATATAAAAGCTTACTGTATTATTACCCGCCTTCTTCAATGAAACGTGTGCTGCATTTCTAAGAAAAACATTGAGACGTACTGCGTAATGACCTAAATTAATCCTAACATTAATTATACTGCGTTACCAAAACGAACGAACAGATGGACAAAAGGATAAAGAGAGAGGGGAGGGCTGAAAATCAGGAACGCATGCAACACGCGTGTAAGTCTACATGCACTAATTTTTTTTTCAGACGGACAGTGATAAAATACACTACCCGGTTGAAAACATAACAGTACCCAGACAGCACATCTTCGAAACAGGAGGTAGAAGAAATTACATATTTTGAATGCAGCCACGTAGCTCCTTTAAATTTGTATTTTTGGGTTCCTTAGGGCTTGCTGACAAATAATATGTAAAACGTTACGCAAATAGTCCAGGAATTAATAAATTATACCCAGAATAAAATATTGGGGGTGCCTGACAGCCTAAAATCATTTCTGCTCATAAGATTTTTTTTATAACGTGTTTGAAAAAAATTTACGTTACAGAAATAGCCTACCATGTAAACTCCAAATTGATTGGAGCGCAACAAATGAAAGCCTAACCACGATTGGTCGGGCTATAAATACTATCTTGGTTGTTAGGGGAAACGGGGAAAGGTAACATTTTTTCAAACACTTGTCGAAACGGGGATCATTGGTCAGACTCGCTGATATACACACTTGGGAGCGTTAGTTCGAAACCACTTGTTTAAAATAGCTTGATAAAGCATCAGTGCGTTGAAGCCAGCATATATTTTGCTAAATAAAAGCCTGGAAGATAAGCAGATGGGAATTTGTGCCAGTTTGTGCCAGAATTCATTGCTAATCAACGTATCTGTGTTTATTCGTATGAATTGTGGTAAGCTTGAACCATTCAATATCTTTTAATGAAAATTGAATGTGAATTGTTGATTTATGCCTGTATATATATGTGTAGTTCAGTGGCCAACGTGAGGTAAAGCCTGTAATGCTCCAGCCTGAACAGAGGGTGTCGGAGAGAAGTAAAACGGCATGGGATGGCCAAACAGTACACTGACACCTGGATGATTGACTAGAAAGAAATAATGCTGGAAGTGCAGAGGCGTAGTAACCATTAAGAAGGGTAATACTGGAATAAAGTATTTCAAATGAAGCTGACAGTTGGCCTAATGCTCTGAACTCAATGTTTGTGCTGTGTTGTGATCAGTGTAACAAGAGAGTTTAAGTTAGTTATGAAGTAGAAGGTACATCCTTCTTGATTTCAGGGACAGTGGTCTTGATGGTACTGAGCAGCACCTGGTCAGAGCTTTGCTGAATCCAGTGTCGGACAGCATACTCCTTGGTCCTTTTAGCTATCAGTGAGGTGTCTCCAGAGCCCAGAGGAGAATTCGAGCAGAGGAGTCCTTTCCTGCCGCCATCACGCCAGATAAGCTAACTTGGCCAGCTGAGCTCAACATTATGTCCCCTCATCTTGAACTGACTTTGTAAAATTAACATTAAGAGGGGAATTTACTTGTCTTAAAATCAGGAACTGTGAACATCTCCAATACTAGTCCCTAAAGACAAACTATTGAAGTCATGATGACAAATACCAACAGAGCTTGAACAAAACAAAACCAGTATTACCTCATTTTACTACTACACAACTGACACACATAGAACATTTTTGTAATAATATATGTCACTACAATATTCATATTAAATACATTCTGTACATAACTTGTAATTTAAATTGATTGTGATTCCTGGTTCCCTTGTAGTTGAATCAGGACACATATTCATTCATGCCAGTAATGAATACATATTGTTATTTGAAAGTTTATCAGTGACTCTTTTAAGATATCTTTGTAGAGTGTTATATGTATGTGAGTGTCACAGTGTTGTCAAGAGTAGTGGATTAAATTAAATTGTTTATCTGTCTGTTGTTGTGACTTACACTTCATCATACACATACCCTAGACACATAACGTAGCATCACACTATTCCAGAATAATTCTGACTGAGATATATAGATATGTGGTAGCAAGTAAGGTTATCTATAATACACTACTCTTAATAGATATAGATACCTTCACAGCTGATCTCAGTCAGTACACTAAGTTCCCTATAAGTATTTATAACATCCCACTTCACCACATATATTGGGGTCTCGCTCTTGGGATTTTGAATCTTTCCCTATTAAAAATATTGGGGGTAATTCACTTCAGGGAATATAAGAATTAAAAGGTATCCTTGGGTGGAATTAAATAAGGTTGAGCTCACGGTGCCTGTGTTGTCCATTAGAGATTGAATTGTTGGTTAGACATTTTATAAACTTACCGGATAGACAATGGCGGACCTGGCCAAATTTCGATCTGCTGCTGTTCAGACTGCAAAGGAGTTAGGATTAGATGGGCAAGTTATGGTTTCCTATGTCACTACGGAATGTGACAAATTTATTGAACGCGAAGAAAGAAGATTAGAAAAAGAGGCCGAAAGAAGGTTAGAGGCTGAAAGGGAAACTAAGAGGTTGCAGATTGAGGCTGAGACTAAGAAATTGGAAGCAGAAAGAGAAGACAAAAGATTAGCTGCAGAAAGAGAAGAGAAGAGATTAGCTGCAGAAAGAGAAGAGAAGAGATTAGCTGCAGAGAGGGAAGCAGAAAAGGAGGAGAAAAGATTACAAAGGGAACATGAATTACGACTAAGGGAGTTTGAGTTTCAAGGCCATGCTCCTGAAAATGGTGCCAGTCCCTTTACCTCCGATGCTACTGCTAGTCAGGGAGCCTCAACCTCAGCTATGAACTTTCATTTAGATCATTTTGTTGAGAAAGACGATGATATTGAGAGCTATATAAATAGATATGAACTATTAGCTACCACGTATGGGTTAGAGAGAGAAAGGTGGAGCTTAAAGTTATCTCAGGGACTTCGTGGGGCAGCTTATGAAGTTTTTGCAAAAATGAGCAGAGGTGATCAGGAAAATTATGACATGCTAAAGCAGGCTCTTTTGTTAAGGTATGAAAAGAATGCAGAGTTTTACAGGAAAAAATTTAGGAATGCTAAACTACTGTCAGGTGAAACCTATCACCAGTTCTCTGCACGAATAGAGACATACTTGGAGAAATGGACTTCTCTGGGGAAAACCCAAGATCTTAAGGAAATGGTCCTTATAGAGCAACTAAGAGAGTCCATGGCTCCAGACCTGAGAAAGTTTCTCATGGAACAAGGTGCAGAGAGGCTGGGTGAGTTGCTAAATGTTGCTGAAAGGTATCAAGCAGCTCAAGCAGAGGTAACAGGTAATAAAAAGAAACAGGTGGATAACTTTAGGGCACCACAGAACTTTAATAAATTTGATCCTAAGGATCAAAATAAAGGTAAGCACCAATTTGATAGGCCACGGTATGAAAATAAAAATAAATTCCCACAATTCGATGAAAGGAAATATGATGAAAGAAAATCTTTCAACCAAGGAAAAAGGTGGTGTAAAAATTGTAAGATGGACAATCATGACACTGACCGTTGCAGAAGGAAACCTGTGTATATGGCAACCCTTCAGGTCAGGTCGACCTCAAGACAGGAGGAGGATATTATGTTAGATACCACTCCAGAAGAGATGAGGAAGGCACAGGCTGGGGATAAAACACTCAAGCCTTGTTTCAGAAAATTGTCAACTTGTCATACAACTCCAGGCAAGGGAGATTTTTACATGAAAAACAAGTTGATGTATAGGAAGGCCGGAACTAGATCCCATGGTCACGGACAGCTGGTTCTTCCAAAAAGATACAGGACAGAATTAATAAGGAGCCTACATGTGAAACCAGATGGGGACCATGAGAAAATAGGTACCCTCATTCAAAAGGTGGCTCACAATTATTATTGGCCCAAAGCAAGATGGGACATTGAAAATTTTGTAGAAAGGTGTAGCATAGCACATGAGGGAACACCCACAAGTGGGAACATGGATCAGGACCTGGACACGCCCCGGGGCAAAATTAGGCCTGATAATAGAAAGAAATATAGATTTGATAAAGTGGACCAAATGGAATGGGAAGCCCCTTTTCACGGACAAGCTTCACTTAACTGTTTTACAATGGCCACTATGCGGAGAGTGCAAAAAGATGTCTTACCCCAGGATAAGCCGACAATCCCTCAATCGGACTTAAACAAACTGGAGGAAGAGATGTGTAGAGAGGAAATCTCTCATCAAGAATTTTAAGTGGGGAGAAAGCCCCAAAAGAAAAATTGGTAGCGGTCGTTTTGTGAATGATAATTCTGGGAGGAAAAATCATCACTATAAAGCTTCGAGTGGAAGAGACCATACCGGTGCATGGACAAATAGGTCCACACAATTAAAGGTCCATATGTAGCTTTGTTAAGAACGTGGACTGATGAAAAGGCAGAGGAAAACATTACATCTTCATACCAATATGTGAATGAGCTGACCACTCGGTTGAAAACTGGCTGGAAACTTGCCAATGAAAATTTGAAACAAGCCAGGAAGAAACATGCTGCCTATTATAACAGGAAGGCGAAAGACAGAAATTTGGCTGTGGGAGAGAAAGTACTGCTTCTTTTGCCCGGGAGTCAGAATAAGTTACAAATTGGATGGCAGGGTCCATATACAGTTTTAGAGAAGGTGTCTAGAACAAATTATAAGATAGATAAGAAGGGGAAAGAAAAAATCTATCATGTGAATCTCCTGAAGAAATATTTGGAAAGAGAACATCAGGAAGAGACACACTTGTTGACCTTGTCCATCGCCATGGAGATGAAAAAGGAACCACTTTCATCATTTGAATATCCATTACACCCCTGTGAGACAGCAGCACAGGTGAAAATCAGTACACATTTAACGAAAACTCAGAAAGAGAGAGTGCAACAGGTTCTAAATAATCCTGCAGAGGTGTTAACAGACCGACCAGGGCATACAAACCTATTGGAATATGATATGAAACTGATAGACCCCACACCTGTCTGTATGAAACCATATTCGATTCCGTTTGCTAAGGAAAAGCTTTGAAGGAAGAGATAGACTATCTGTTGAAGGAAGGAATTATTTCGCACAGTGAGTCTTCGTATAGTTCCGGTGTTGTACTCTTAAGGAAGCCCTCTGGAGAACATAGACTCTGTATAGATTACAGGAGACTGAATGCTATTACAGAAGGACAGGTGGATCCATTGCCGGATACAAATCAGCTGTTTGCCAGACTAAATAAAGCTAAATATTTCTCAAAAGTGGATCTGAGTAAAGGATACTATCAGATTCCAGTAAAGCCTGAGGTTAGACCATACCTAGCTTTTAGTACCTCAGAAGGACACTATGAGTTTAATAGATTGCCATTTGGATTGAAGAATGCGCCTAGTGTCTTCTCTAGAATGATGAGAAAATTATTGGATCCTCTGAATAATCCCTGTATAACAAATTTTATGGATGATAGCCTTATAGCAACAGAAACATTTGAGGAACACATTGACTCTCTGAACATGCTGTTTGATCGACTTAGGGAGGCAAATTTAACAGCCCGACCAACCAAATGTTGCGTTGGATGTAAAGAATTGGAATTTTTGGGACACACAGTTTATCAGGGAAACATGACCCCTGACCCAAAGAACTTAGAGAAACTACAGAAAGCCCCGAGACCACAAACCAAGAAGGACGTGAGATCCTTTGTCTCATTATGTGGTTTCTACCAGAAGTATATCAAGAACTTTAATTCCATATGTGCACCGTTAACTGAATTGACACGTAAAGGACTTCCAGATCGCATTACATGGACACCACAATGTGAAATGACTTACCAAGAATTGAAGGAAAAGCTCACAAGTAAACCCATTTTGAAATTACCTGACTTAAGTCAAGAATTCATAGTAAGGACGGATGCAAGTAATATTGGGCTAGGTGCAACTCTACTACAGAAATCAGATGCATTGGATGGGGAATTAAGCCCAGTGGCATATGCTAGCAGAAAGTTGAATAAAGCTGAAATCAACTACTCAACTAGCGAAAAAGAATGTCTTGCAGTAATATGGGCAATAAAGAAATTCAATATTTATCTATATGGGAAGGCATTTAAGTTGCAAACAGATCACAAACCTTTATCGTTTTTAGCACAGGCTAAGCATGAGAACTCTAGGTTACTCCGATGGTCTTTGCTTCTGGCTCCATATAATTTTAGCATTGAGTATATATCTGGAAAAACCAATTTGGGAGCTGATTTTTTAAGCCGCCATCCGTGTGATGAGAATCACCGTAAACCCCAGAAATAATAATAAATTTCTCTATGTGTATATAGAATAAAGGACTGACATATAATGTCTGTTTTAAGAGGGGAGGTGTCATGAAATATTCTAATCCACATATATAAATTATTAGGTAAATATGAAGCCTAACAAATAAAATTAATAAAGAGAAGAGCAATGGTAAAATAACAGTGCTGTCACAAAGAATGTACTCGAAATCCCCCTTGTTTTCTGCTTCGTCTGCAAATTGTAACGCTTTCACGTTGATATAAAAGCTTACTGTATTATTACCCGCCTTCTTCAATGAAACGTGTGCTGCATTTCTAAGAAAAACATTGAGACGTACTGCGTAATGACCTAAATTAATCCTAACATTAATTATACTGCGTTACCAAAACGAACGAACAGATGGACAAAAGGATAAAGAGAGAGGGGAGGGCTGAAAATCAGGAACGCATGCATCACGCGTGTAAGTCTACATGCACTAATTTTTTTTTCAGACGGACAGTGATAAAATACACTACCCTTTCCCAGAGTTAGGGTTATAAATCATAAAAAAACTCTTATTAGAAAAGATAACATTAGATGGGTTTACGGTTGAGAACATAACAGTACCCAGACAGCACATCTTCGAAACAGGAGGTAGAAGAAATTGCATATTTTGAATGCAGCCACGTAGCTCCTTTAAATTTGTATTTTTGGGTTCCTTAGGGCTTGCTGACAAATAATATGTAAAACGTTACGCAAATAGTCCAGGAATTAATAAATTATACCCAAAATAAAATATTGGGGGTGCCTGACAGCCTAAAATCATTTCTGCTCATAAGATTTTTTTTTTATAACGTGTTTGAAAAAAATTTACGTTACAGAAATAGCCTACCATGTAAACTCCAAATTGATTGGAGCGCAACAAATGAAAGCCTAACCACGATTGGTCGGGCTATAAATACTATCTTGGTTGTTAGGGGAAACGGGGAAAGGTAACATTTTTTCAAACACTTGTCGAAACGGGGATCATTGGTCAGACTCGCTGATATACACACTTGGGAGCGTTAGTTCGAAACCACTTGTTTAAAATAGCTTGATAAAGCATCAGTGCGTTGAAGCCAGCATATATTTTGCTAAATAAAAGCCTGGAAGATAAGCAGATGGGAATTTGTGCCAGTTTGTGCCAGAATTCATTGCTAATCAACGTATCTGTGTTTATTCGTATGAATTGTGGTAAGCTTGAACCATTCAATATCTTTTAATGAAAATTGAATGTGAATTGTTGATTTATGCCTGTATATATATGTGTAGTTCAGTGGCCAACGTGAGGTAAAGCCTGTAATGCTCCAGCCTGAACAGAGGGTGTCGGAGAGAAGTAAAACGGCATGGAATGGCCAAACAGTACACTGACACCTGGATGATTGACTAGAAAGAAATAATGCTGGAAGTGCAGAGGCGTAGTAACCATTAAGAAGGGTAATACTGGAATAAAGTATTTCAAATGAAGCTGACAGTTGGCCTAATGCTCTGAACTCAATGTTTGTGCTGTGTTGTGATCAGTGTAACAAGAGAGTTTAAGTTAGTTATGAAGTAGAAGGTACATCCTTCTTGATTTCAGGGACAGTGGTCTTGATGGTACTGAGCAGCACCTGGTCAGAGCTTTGCTGAATCCAGTGTCGGACAGCATACTCCTTGGTCCTTTTAGCTATCAGTGAGGTGTCTCCAGAGCCCAGAGGAGAATTCGAGCAGAGGAGTCCTTTCCTGCCGCCATCACGCCAGATAAGCTAACTTGGCCAACTGAGCTCAACATTATGTCCCCTCATCTTGAACTGACTTTGTAAAATTAACATTAAGAGGGGAATTTACTTGTCTTAAAATCAGGAACTGTGAACATCTCCAATACTAGTCCCTAAAGACAAACTATTGAAGTCATGATGACAAATACCAACAGAGCTTGAACAAAACAAAACCAGTATTACCTCATTTTACTACTACACAACTGACACACAGAACATTTGTAATAATATATGTCACTACAATATTCATATTAAATACATTCTGTACATAACTTGTAATTTAAATTGATTGTGATTCCTGGTTCCCTTGTAGTTGAATCAGGACACATATTCATTCATGCCAGTAATGAATACATATTGTTATTTGAAAGTTTATCAGTGACTCTTTTAAGATATCTTTGTAGAGTGTTATATGTATGTGAGTGTCACAATGTTGTCAAGAGTAGTGGATTAAATTAAATTGTTTATCTGTCTGTTGTTGTGACTTACACTTCACCATACTCATACCCTAGACACATAACGTAGCATCACACTATTCCAGAATAATTCTGACTGAGATATATAGATATGTGGTAGCAAGTAAGGTTATCTATAATACACTACTCTTAATAGATATAGATACCTTCACAGCTGATCTCAGTCAGTACACTAAGTTCCCTATAAGTATTTATAACATCCCACTTCACCACACCTGCTATTTATTGGGGTGCAGCTGATGACAGAGTTCAATCTATCTTTATGTACGATAAAACCTACTCCATGCTGATGTTTAGACTCATCTCCACTAAACCAAATTTTGTGACCATCATCCGTTATTGATTCACCTAATCCTGTCCATCTGACTTCTGCTAGGCCCAGGATGTCCCACGAGTATCTAACAAGTTCATGTGTTAGTTCTTTGACTTTTCCACATGCATATAGCGTGCGTACATTCCAAGTTCCAACAACAAAATTTTCTCTTGGAAGTTTCAAAACAGGTGTTTGTACCCCATTCGTTGACTTATCACTCTCAAGGGGCAATGAGAGCGCGGTCGTTGTTAATCCGGGCATCGGCCGATCCGGCAAATTATTACTGAGTTGACTTTCCATCATAACATTTCAGTGGGCAAGAGGTTTGCTTGGCGGTGCCCATCTCCTCTCCAAGTATCCTTGCAGGTACATACAAAAATGTACCTGGAGCAGTAACAATAGCCCTCAATAAATCTGTAATGTTTTGAAACACTGTCCGGTTGACACATCACAAAAAACCGCCATCTTGTTCACTCGGTAAACACAAACAGCGAACTCACATGACAGGCAAACTTGATGTTTTCATCTTTAAAATACTTATCAACACAATCCAGAAAATGAGCCAAACACACTACAAACTCATACAGCATTAATGAGGGCTGCTACCACAGATGCAGACTCCAAAACGACGACATGAAATGCACAACACAAAAAGTGCGGCCTACCACGCCGCCATCTTGTATCCATTATTTGTAGCCTAATTCTTACTAGAATACACGCACCTTTGAGCAGTTTTTGCTTATTATAAACATAGATGTATGCTGTTTATAGGCTACATTTATTTAGTGTTGGGTGATATTTAGCAGTAGTTTAAAAAAAAATAATTTATATTTAAAAAATATATAGGTGGTTAAAGAATTAGTGCACTGAAAAGTGGCAGCTGAGCATGGTATGTTATTTTTGATATATAGGCCTACAAGACCTGTATTGACAGAAACAAAACATTGTGTAATGACAGTAATGTATTGGCAGATATAAGATAGCTTGTAGTGGCAGATACATGATCATAGTGTCATATTTTGACAGAAACAAGACATTATCATATTGTGTGCTGAAAGAAATGAGACATTGTGGAATGACATTTACTACATTTTTAGTGGCAGTGTGCAGTAGCAAATACAAGGTGATGTTAGCTGAAGGATTCAGAATAGCTTGTCATACCTGTCAACCTGTACAAATTTTTCGTACAATGTACGTATGTTTAATACTTTTAGCAGTGTATGGCCGTACAGACTCGTTGTACGGATTTTTCCTCCCTCCCCAAAAAAAATTGAATTTTTTTTTTTTTTTTTTAAATTCTAAAAATATTTTCCAACCCAAGTTTTAAAAAATTTTAAATCAGAAAATATTTTCTAGCCCTGGTGGTTTTTTAACCAATTTTTTTTATTCCGGGAATCTCGGCGTCTGTTTTTAAACTGAAGTCTCTCGCAGCAACCAATCAAATCCTTTTATACCCAACAATTCGGCAAAAACTTTGAATTCGGCCTCAAACACTTTCGGCTTTCAGCGTGACATGACGTATTTTTAAAGTTACCTGTTATCAGCCACGCTTGCCAAGACACTTCGACACCAATTTGTTTAAAAAACACTAAGTACCTATAACTTGGTTAAATATTGCTGTTGTTTTGCTTTGTTGCAATTTAATCACTGTCTTAATCTTTCCAGTTATATCTTGCCCTTCAGTATATTTCCGATAAACTAATGTCATAATATTCTGTGTAGGCCCTGCAAAACTAAAAAAAAAAAAGTTTGTTTGCATTAAGTAGACCTACTTTATTCCGGTGATCGAGTTTCACTGCTTTATTTTTCATAAAGCGGTGATCTATTATCACTGGTCTAGGCTATCAATTTTTAAATAATAATTTTGTAAATTTTTGGTAGTACATTTTTTCTTCCTAGATTAATATTCTGTTCACAATTTAGTTAATTTTTTCATTTTTGCTGTTGCTTTGCTTTGCTTCGTTGTATGTTATTTTTGTCGTTCTCTTAATCTTTCCAGTTATATTTTGACCATTTCAATATTTCCAATAAATTAATATCATAAAATTTTGTGTAGGCCCTACAAAAGTAGAAAAATAAAGTTTATTTGCATTGAGTAGGCCTACCTACTTTATTTCAGCGGTTGAGATTCGCTGCTTTATTTTTTAATAAAGTGGCAATCTATTATCACTGGTCTAGGCTACCAACTCTTAAATAATTTTGTAAATTTTTGGTGCTACGTTTTTCTTCCTAGATTTGATATTCTGTTCATAATTTGTTAAATTTGTTGTTGTTGTTGCTGTTAGCTTTGCTTGTTGTATGTTTTTTTTTTTTTTTTGTTGTTCTCTTAAATCTTTCCAGTTATATTTTGATCATTTAAATATTTCCAATAAATTAATGTCATAATATTCTGTGTCGGCCCTACATAACTAGAAAAAAAGTTTGTTTGCGTAAACTTTGCTGCTTTATTTTTCTATAAAAAAGTCCACACAGACTGCAGGAGGTCCATGAATGCAGACACACTCACTTCTATTTTACAGTGTAAGATTAACATTGATACATGCTGTGCAGACTTTAAGCCCACAAATGCAATTCTGCAAAGTGCTAAAAGTGCATGTGTTGATTATAATACAAAACACTGTGCATCGAAAGAATAGTACCTCACGATCACTAAGTTTTTTATATGTAAAGAACAGCATGAGACTATTAGCATGTTTTATACCACACTAATTCAAATGCTAATAGATTTGTATATGTCATTTCTCGTTTTAAAACTGTATTGTGTATAATTTTTTAATATATTTTTTGCGTAAGGATTTTTGGGTGTTTGTAAGGATTTTTTTGGTCCGGCGTACAGATTTTTGTCTCAGGAGGTTGACAGGTATGGCTTGTAGTGAGCAATACAAGATCATATAGGAACAGATACTGGATGGCATGTTGAGGCATAATCGAGATAGCATGTAATGGTAGATGAATGACGTATGCAAAACCCACACAGTTCTACCATAGTTATAGCACACCCTCATACGCTGAAGTTATTGTGACTGAAACATTGCAAACTGCAGTGGAAACTCTGGTGTTTCTTCTTATCTGTGTTAATATATTTATGAATCACATTGTATTAATATACTGAAGTGGAGAAGATAAAATTTAAGTACTCTGCATAATAGTTTATTAGAACATGTCGATAAGTGAAAATATAATGAGAAGGGATACATCCCACCGCCATAAAAAGAGAACATAGAATTGAACAGCTATGTCTCAGACCAGACACACACAAAAATGGCAACTAAAGTAGGTTATATGCACCATTATATGCAAACATTGCAGGGAAACTTAATGGGCGAAATTGGCAAAGATCTGGAGGCTGTTTTTGCAAACATCTTTATGCCATATCATTGATGGTCCCTGTGCCTGTAGATACCCATTTCAATAGCCCAGACCATCAGGGTGCTGTTTGTGTCCAGGTCACTATGATCAGATCCTGTTGTCTATCTGAACTTGAAAATTGATTAGCCTTCCTCATGGAATGCCTTAAGCATCACAGCTTAAACACCAAACACCCCTCTGTCTGAGTATGCCACATGCAGTATACCGGGAATATATAATTTTCCCTTACTTCTTTATTTTTTTTTGTATGTCATTGTTTCTGCTGACATTACTGTTACTCATACATCTTATGATTTCTTTTACTATTTAGTTTTTTCACAGTTGGCCTCTTTTCCCACTTTCTGAACCTTGTTTTTAGTGTTCCTTCGTCTCTCTCCATGGCATTTCTTGCTGGGTTTTACTAATTGCAACAACTGTTGCCAGTTATGGGTTGTATCGCTTTAAAATATTTGTTAATGCATTTATATTAGTTCTTTGCTTGCTGTTTTTGTTTGTTTGCCCAAGGCAAAGACCTTGTGTTCATAATGTAGTCCCTTTTTTTTGGTCATTTGTCCTAGTAAAACATACACCATCAAATTATGTTTACCCCACTATAAAGAGGGTTTAACATTGTGCTTGCTACTCTGATGTATAGAAAATTTGCTGATGTGTAAAACCTCAAAGAGATGGTAAAAAAAATTGTTTAAATCAGCCATCCAGTATGGAAGAAAGCCTTCTAGTGATGAAGACTTCAAGCAGTATGAGATCTAAAAACACACAGAGAAGACTACAGAAGACAGGCATAAGAAGGATTAATAATCATTAAGAATGTGAACAGCAGGGAGTTTTAATCATAGACCAGTTATGAGTCGTGGAAAGAGCTTGAATACAAGACAAACAATCTTTGCATGAACTAATTGAAAACCAGTATCCCGTAAGGAGCAGACAAAAGAAGAAATCTTACATCAAGACTGTATTGCTGTGAGACACGTGTTGTTAATAATGATAGACGTCTCAACATTTGAAGAACTGAATCTTGATTGAGGACATCTGTTAATAGACCACAACTTACTTACTTACATAGTCGTTCCTCTTCTATTGTGAGGTGTAGAGGTTTTGGAAGAGAGAGTGCCATACTATCCTATCGGCTGTCTTCCTCCTGGCCTGGTTCCAATCTAGTCTTCGGTCCTTCAGATTGTCTAATGCTGCCCTCCCAGCAGACTCTGGGTCGTCCTGGAGGTCTGGATCCCTGGCTGTTAGTTTCCCATACTTGTCATGGTAGCCAATCTTCTAATATTAAACCACTAAAAGACACAAAGGCTGATTCTGAGTGTTTTTTGTGTTCTGCTAGATCTGTTGTTATTATGAATGGTAGAATGAATGATCAAATCATGTCCTATAGTTGTCAAAAATGGTTAAATGAAAGGTCAGATTATTTCCTTAGTGACCTTTAGATAGTACACGGTTGAATGAAGAATCAGATGAGTGAGCTGTCCTGTAGTGGAAGAGGTTGAGTGAAGAATCTGATGTCTTGATTGAGCTTTTAAGAGAACACGATTATCTGATAGATCAAGTAATGTATGAACATAGACACAAATAATCCGGTAAGCCTGTCGCTTCTGCTACTTTCCTGTTGTATAGTTTTCTACTTAAAAAAAAAAAAACCAGCGCCTGCAACATACCGTTTATTATCTACTGGGTCAAATAATGCTATGACAGAGTTGTTTGTGCAAGGGGGCAATTGGGGCCGTTATAAGTGGCATACTCGTAGGTTAATACGGTCTGTGACTACATTCTCCCTTTTGTGTATCCACCTTCTGAACTGGGAATATCGGCATGTGCTGGATATCTTCTTCCTCTTTCGCCATCAGTTTTTCATGCAGAGAAATGGGACGTTGCCATATTCCACTCAGTTCACTGTTGTATGTTGGGCAGGACTGGGGCAAATGTTCGGCTGTCGTGGGGCTGGTACCACAGGAGCAGAGATCTGTTGGACCAATCCTGTATTTGTGAAATAGATGGTACCTCAACTTACTTATTGTGACCAGTGCATAAGCGAAAAATCATGACCTGGTCTCGCCTAGATAGCTGGTGATAGGCATTATCGTTTATGTGACCTGAGTGTTCTCTGTCCCATTTGGACTTGAATATAGCTTTTATAGTTGTTTTAGTCATTTCATAAGTTGTCTCTATATCGTTTTGTTGCAGGGCTCCCCCTTCTTTAGCAGGTTAATCCGCCTCTTCGGTGCCTAGAAAGTTGCAGTGGGCTGGTATCCACTGGACTGTGCACTTGTTGCAGTGTGGTGGATATCAACGTTATTATCGTTTTCTTAGAAGTCGGGCAACACTAGCCAGATTTAACACACAGGCAACGATGTTTGGTCGGTGTAAGAAAACATGCTGTATGAAGTATAACCGAGTTGCTGATAGCGCTACGTTTTACTCCCATCTTGCGGAGTCTAGAGCCAAGCAAAAACCTTGGCGGAGGACACGTTTAGCTGTGCAGCTAGAGATAAGATCAGGTAAATAAGCCAGAGATGGGCGTTGGTTGCGAGAGAAATTTCTGACAGAGGATAGTATAGTAACAACCCAGTGATACTAGGCTTAACGTTTCGCAGGCTTTCATGATGAAAAAAGAAAGGAGAGGTCCAGAAATCTCTACGTCCGTCTTCTTTACCGGTCTCGGTCCGTCACAATGCCTTGTCTCTTCCTCCATATGTCATTGTATGCTCCTTTGAGTGTTTGTCTCTCTGTGTCTACTCACAGTATTTGTCTCTCCCCTTTTTCTGATGAGTGTAGTATTATAATTATTTTTAAAAATATATCCGTCTTTTGGAGTGCCATTATTATCTTTCGTTATGTTCCCGTGTGTCCCATGTTATGCCTTTGTTTTATGTTTCGTGCTCTGGTTGTCTCTCTATCCCCACGTGCGTGTTGTTAAGTGTTGTATCATACATCCATATCAAGTTTACGGTGACAAATGCCCTGCACTGTAACCTAGTAGATAATATTGTGTCTCGTGTATTGCCACGCATATCTATAGGTTTAGCTTGCGCTTGGCTGCTCTTTTAAGGACGTTCTTTAATCAGACGTATTATTGTTTGTGTTGATTATAGAATATTTTGTAATCGTATCTAATTATTTTTGACGCGTTTTGTTTATAGATAAATTGTTCATTCATCAGAAAGCGAGTCTTGATGTATGTGCTGTTTAGAATTTTCATGTACATGTTTGACATGTGTCTTGGTTGTAGAGCTTTAATTTCCGGTTCAGCAGCGGACATTTTTGTCCCAACATGTGACACACACCAGGGAGTATTTTTCTCTTATTTCTATAGTTTCATGTTCTCCACTTGATTCTCACTTTCTTTCCCTTCTGTCTGTTGTTTGTCTGTCCCTGACGAAGGCCTTATGGCCGCAACGTAGGTTTTTCCTTGTCCTTTCTCTTAGTAAGACGTATTACTATTTGTGTTATATGTTTGTTTTTTCCGTTCAAATATACGTATTATTGCTTCACCTAAAAAGGTCGTGTCTGTGTATTTTTAATAGGTTTTATCGTTTAGGCTGCCATCTCTTCTGCCTCTTTCACCACTCATTCTTTCTTTGTTCTTTTCTGTTTGTTTGTTTGTGTTTATTTTTTAGTCTTAGCGGCCGTGATAATTTCCACTATCCTTCTAAGAAACCACATCTCAGAGGTTTCTAATGTTTTGCATTAGCTTCTTCCTCCATTCGGCTATGTCTTTTTTAAAAACTCTTCCTCCTTTACACCCCCCCCCCAATCCCTTTTCCCCCCTCTTTGCGAATATCCGTCATATTTATCACCACCTTTCATTCATTTAGATCTGTTGTATTATGTATATCAGCCATGTAAGTAGAGCAGAAACAGTATCCCTCCCCACCACGCCCTGGCTGGCGTGTCTCAGATTTCTCTTTATTACGCGTCAGCAAACTCCCATGCCCTCGGAAAAGAGCAAGACATAAAGAGAAAAAAAATGAGCAGACTAAACAACAGCGAAAAGAAAAATAGACAAAAATGTGTATGTAACAGGCACTCGTAAGAAAAAACAAGAACACTAAATAACAGAAGTTAATAGACTTGCCAGGGAATCAATGCAGTGACCAGCAGAAAAGAAAAAGAATTAATGGATATTCCAGATGTTCGAACCAAGTCCATATCTGTGGCTGCATTGCCTCGCTGCGGGAAGTCGACTTTACGGAAATCGACCGACTAAGCACTCCAAAGGTGTTCAGACGCCAGATAATGCCGTAGGGGAGTTAAGTATTAGAGACTTTAAATCTCAGCTTTATGAAGTGGGGTAACCTATTCACTTCTTCGCTGCCATAGCCTTATCTAACTCTAAAACAGATCCCGATTTTTATAGCAGGGCAGAGTGACATGACCTGGTTTCAAACTCGGTCACTTTACCTCGGGAAGCAAGCGTTGTTACTACTCTGTCACTCTGGTGCTTATTTATAGGTGTACGATCCATAAAATTGTCTAGGCATTATTGCTTCCATTCTTTGCTTGAGCTAGCAAAGACCGAAAATGAGCCTAAGATTTCCCAGTTCATTGATTGTATACGTTCGTCGTTGAAACCGTTCAGTGCAGTTTACAATTGTGATTTACCGGGCAGGAGCATCACATGTCTGATCTATTTGTCTGTAAATAGGAAAGTGTAGAAGCAATCGTTTCTTTCTTCTTTTTTTTTTTTATTGCAGGCCACGCAGGTCTATATTCCAGAGTGCTAGAGGTTCGTATGAGTAGGTTAAATTAAAGCACTTTCTTTGGATACTGTGGACCGGTTTCCCTAATAACAGTACGTTGATTTTTTTTATAGAAAGCGATGGCGTTAACTAAATGTAGCTGGTCCGAATCACTGGAGTACCTATTTCTTCTCTTTCTTTTCTGTTGTGTGCTCTTTATTTCTTCCAAGTGCCTGCTTTTTGTTTAACATTCCGGTCTTTATTAAAAAAATTTCTAGCACGGTTCTGCAGCTGGGTTAGAGCGCTGATAGTGTTTAAGAAAATACATAATCAGAGAGATAAGATATTTGAGGAGCGAGTATCTGTTGATAAAACAGGTAGTTTCGTGTTGTAGAAAAACTCTATCTGGCAAACCTCTACACCCTAGAGTAGGAGAGGAACGAATAAGTAAGTAAAACTTGGATCGCGGTAGTGGAATCATTCTTCAGATGTATTAAGAGGAAACTGTGCAGAGCGTTACAACAGAAGGCTTATCTGATCATCAGAAGTGACCTCCCATAATACACGGGTTTTGGCCCTTTTATATTCCTGATACTCTGGGGGAGGAGGGGCTATGGACCCACTTGGATCGTGACTCCCCAAGTATCATCTTCCTGTTGTTGTTTTTTTCCGTACCAGCACTTGGAATTGAACACACTCCACCTTTTCCACACGCGTTTCTAAACTTGCTCTTCACTACTGATTTTATCCATTCTGTCAACTCACACGGTTACGAAAGTAAATATATTTTTTAATATGAACTTACTGCCCTGAACTCCATATTTATTGAAAATAGCGTAGGTTAACAAACAATGTACCTAGGTACCGCTACCGTTAGGTGTTGTTTAGTTAAGTCCTTGGTGCCTCCTACACCGGGCCATTGCTTCTTAGTGACCACCTGTAGCTGTGACAACTTGGAATTGAACCCACTCCACCTTTTCCTCCCGCATTACTAAACTTGCTCTTCACTGCTGATTTTATCCATTCTGCCAACTCACACGGTTATGAAAGTACTTATATTTTTGTATATGAACTTATTGTCCTGAACTCCATATTTATTGAAAATACCGTCATAAATATTTGTTGAACCTAGCGTCAATAATGGGTAAAAAATAGACAACATTTTCTACACTGGAATATGCAGATGACATTGCACTACTCGCACATTCACATCAAATTATTCATGAAAGACCAGATAGACTGAATAAGTTAGCCAGCAAGTGGGTCTGAACATCAATCTAAGGAAGACAGCTCATGACACTCAATGTGGGCAATCCGAAGCCCATAACAATAAGGAACCAGAATCAGGAACAGACGGGCACAATTACATACCTAGGATGCATAGTAACACCAGACGGCGGAACAAGCAAAGACATCAACAACAGAATGAATAAAGCAAGAACAGCCTTTGCTAGTCTAAACAACACCTGGAAGTCCTCTCAGTACAGCACAAATACCAAATTTAGATTATATGAGAGCTGTGTACTTTCAGTGCTTCTCTATGGTGCCGAATGCTGTAGAGCAACAGAGAAGGAAGTGTCGAAATCGTCCTCTTTCCACACAATCTGCTTTTGGGAAATTCTCCGAATCTTTTGGCCGAATACCATCACCAGTCAAGAACTGCTTACTCGGCGCAACCAAGAGGACATGCACACCGTCGTAGCTAGCAGACGCTGGAGTTGGGTTGGCCACGTCCTCAGAAGAGACCCCAATGCCATCACAAAAACAGCTATGCGAAAGAGATGCCGACCAAAAACAACTTGGTGAAAAACTGTGGAGGCCGAGATGCAAAGAATGAACCAGAGCTGGGGCACTGCACGAAGAATGTCCGCTGACCGAGTGTGGTAAAGTGGGATGTTATAAATATTTATAGGGGACTTAGTGTACTGACTGAGATCAGCTATGAAGGTATCTGTATCTAATAAGTGTGGTGTATTACAGATAACCTTACTTGCTACCACATTTATACCTCAGTCAGGCTTATTCTGGAATATTGTGATGACTACGTTGAATGTCTAGGGTTATGATAATGATGAAGTGTATGTCACAACAACAACAGACAGATAAACACTTTAATTTAATCCACAATACTTTAAAACACTGTGACACTCACATACATAGAACACTCTATAAGACTATCTTAAATGAGTCAAGTGTAACTTTTAAAAATATGTATTAATTCCTGTCAATAATAGATATCCTGATTCAACTACAAAGTGAACCAGGAATCACAATCAAATGTAATTACAAGTTGTATGTACACAATTTATAGATATGATCTTTGTATTGACATATATTATTATTATTATTACAATATGTGTGTAAGTTGTGATGTAGTACTATGAGGTAATACTGGCTTGTCAAGCTAAGTTGTTGTTTGTCATCATGACTTCAGGTGTTTGTTTCTGGTGGAAATAATATTGGTAAGGTTCACAGTTTCTTTTGATTTGAAACAAATAAATGTCCCTCTTGAATTAAGGTAAAGTCACTGTTAGAGGGGGGTTATACACAAGATTGAGCTGCTCTGGCCACACACTCTTAGCTTCTGTGTGAGCGGCAGGAAACAGTCTCCACTGCTCGCTTGCTTCACCGTTTCCTTGAGAAACAATAATGGTCGCTATCTTGACCAAGGAGTATGCTGCCAGCCTCTGGATTCAGCAAAACTCAGACCAGATGCTGCTTCAATACGTTAAGACCACGGTCCCTGAAACAAGAAGGTTGTACCTCCTACTTCAGAACTAATTTATAATCTATTTCCACACTGAAGCACAATACATAACAAACACCGAGTTCAGCGCGGTAGGCCAACTGTTAGCTTCTCATGTAACACATTCACCAGTATTCCTCTCCCTAATGGTTACAACGCCTCTGCAATTTCAGCATTATTTCCTTATATTCAATAAGATAGGTGTCATAGTACTATTTGGCAATCCCATATGGGCCTATGCAGTTATACTCCTCTCCGACAAGTTTTGTTCCTGGTGGAGCGATATCTAGGCTTTTCCTCATGGTTGCTACTGAACTACTCACAGACAGACATAATTTATCAATTCACATTCAATTTTTCATCTAAAAGATATCAAATATGTCAAGCTTACCACAATTCATGAAATATTAAACAAATACGTTGACTGGCGATGAATTATGGCACAATTCTGATCTGCCTCTGTCCCAGGCTTTCATTAGAAAAATATGAGCTGGATCTCAACGCACTTGCTTCTCAGTAAGTTTATTTTCAAAATGTGGCACTGAACAGACGCTCCTAATTGACTATATTAAATGGTCTAGCCAATAAGACCATGTTTACAAAAGTATTTGAAAAAAAGTACCCTTCCTACCGTTTCCCGTAACAACCAAAAATAGTATTTGCAATCGACTAATCATGTTTAGGTTTACATATTCTTCCAGCCAATCCAATTGGATTTAACTTGTTGGCCTATTTCCTGTAAAATAGTGGTTTTAAAACATGCCACTGAGCAATTATGATCTGGTAGTGTCAGACAGCCTCACTATTTTATTTTGGCTATAATTTGTTAATTCCTAGACTATTTGCGTAAAACTTAACATATTCTTTGTCAGCAAGTCCTAAGGAACCCAAATATATAAATTTAATGGAGCTAAGTGGCTGCGTTCAAAATATGTATTTTCTTCTACCACCCGTTCACTTCGATACGATGGGGTGTCTTCTGTACTGTCAGGATTTCAGACGTAAAACAGAAGAATGTCATGTTTCCTAATAAGCATTAAACATGTTTTTTAAAACCTAACCGTGTATTGGTAGTGTTTTTTGTCACTGTTTATTTGAAAAAAAGTTAGTGCTTCATGCCTTTCGCGTTGGGGGTGGCATTATTTTATATCGCGAGACTGCGTGTTAGTGTTGCATACGTTCCTCAGTACCTCTCTCTCTCTCTCTCTCTCTCTATCCTAAGTCCGTCTGTCCTTTTTAGGTTAACGTAGTGTATAAAATGACATTAATGCTAGTATTAATCTAGGTCATTAAGCAGTGTGCGTATCTCAAGGTTTTCTAAGAAACACAGTACCGGTTTTATTTTTTTGGAAACGCGTGTATGCTGCTGTAGGCTTTACTATCAAACGTGAAAGCGTTACACTATGCAGACGAAGTAGAAAAAGGGGATTTTTGTACCCCATTGTGACAGCACTGGTCTTTTACCATTCTTCTTTCCTTTTATTGAATTAATTCGTTAGGCTTTACCTTTACTTTTTAATTTAGATATGTGGATTTAGAATGTTTCACGACACCGAGGAAAGTGGAAGCAGTTTGTTGCTGCCCTACAAGACGCCACCAGGTGTGATGGCCACTGACTGCTTTGACAGTCGGTTGCTAAGGATCAAAGAAGAGGAAGTACATATAACTGCATTGTGTTCAGTACTTGAATATCATCTTCATCAAATACCATAATTCCCGCCGTAAGGTACTTCGGTCTGTCACACTTTGCACACCATCATTTGCGCACTTTTTTCTATTTTCGAGAGAGTACATTAACTTTCGACCACAACTGTGGTCGAAAGTTAGACAATAATTGTATTGTTTCCCCTTATATGTACTCTCCCAAAAATAAAAACGTGCGCAAATGACGGTGTGCATGAACAGTTTGATTATGGAAAGTCAAGATTTTAAAAGATACACGAACAATTACGAGACATGTTGTCATAAGAGAAATGTTAGTTATTTTGTCAATTTCAGGTCCATTAGATCATTATCACTGCTCCACATGTCATTTAGAAAGGTTACTCCATGTCTTCATATTTAATACATCCATATAATTTTCACTACTAATATCTAATGACGGTTTCCTGCAATGAAATGACCATAGTAGTAATAGTACCGTCTGTAATACATGTAACAGAAACAACACACTATAATTAAAAACCTGTCAATTTTGACGGGTTATTGCTAGTTGTTAATAACCAGCAGCTGCCCCGTCTGACTGCATCGATGTCATTATTGTAAGCCTTGGATGCGTGCTTTTTTATACTGCCATTATGAGATTGGTGTTTTTAAGTGAAAAATAAATATACAGTATCTGTATTGCCGGCTAATGAACACTGTTAAGCGATACAGTCACAGCGAGAGGGATGTAAATCTGAGACATAAAACTGTCTCACCGTCTAAAGGAAGCCATTAAACATTTGCGATTTGTCACCACAAAATAATGATCGGGATATTTCATTTCACAAGATAGATTGTTTGTAAGACCTTTGCATTTGCCAAACATTTATTGAAATGTAACACATTTGAGAAATGTTGTGTGTTTAAGAAGCTTGTTTGATCTGAGAAAAACGTGTTTAAAGTTTTGTATTTTAATGTGAATTTTAGTTAAGTCACCACTTTCAAACACATACAGCCGGGGTTTCCAACATGTTTCGATCCCCGTACCATCGTAGCATTTAATTAACTTTCCCTTACCCCCCTGATTGGTATGAGATGAAATAAATTTTAAAGTTTACCACGCATATGCACGTAGGAAAATAAAGAAACATATTCATTAATGTTTCATAAAGAAAACTTTATTCATTACATAGCAACATTTTATTAAGTATCATAAAGTTGTTAAATGTATATCAGAACACAGTCAAATAAATTAGTGAGACTCTTGATTTGGTAATCTCCAAATGGACATTGCAATTTGTTCCGCACAGAAAATGAGTCTCTTAGAGTTAGTTCTAAGAGACGTATATTATGTGCGGAACGAATTGCAACGTTCTTTTGGAGATTACCCTTGATTCTGTTTCCTGTCAACCAACAGTTTTATTCTTGGTACAGATTTTGAAATAGATGTCCAAATATCATGTTCAGCCTCCAGCTGGGTTTTTTTTAACACGCTTTTATTTAACTTCACTTGTATGTCACTTTCAAATCTTGCAATCGATTTTTCAATCACTTCCAGATAAGCAATAGCTCTGAAACTTGGCATTGTATTCCCGATGACAATACAATAATCAGTCAATTATTTAATATTGTAATTATGACATTTTGAGTAATTAGTTTTTCGTAAAGAAATGTAAACAAATCAGGGGCCATAATCAAGTTAATTAAAAATTCAAGAGTACGTGGTGTGCTTTATTTTTTTCTATGCGTAAAACAGGGCAGTACTCAAACAAGTGTCTAGCTAAATCAAGGGAAACAATCCAAATTATGAATCAAGAGAAAGTCGTTCCATCTCTAGATGACCTTCAAATGGAAGAAATTGATTGCACCAAATTAACAGGCACAAAGCCATGTAATATTGACGCTCTAAAAGAGATGGATCTCTTAAGAAATTTTAGGCCAGATTCACAATAAGTAAAAATATTGTTTATGTTTTAGTATGTCATAATTTTTCTAACACTAAAAAGAAGAAAATAAAAATATACAAAAATATTTTAAACACACGCTTTTAATGCACTAAAAACCTAAAAATAATTTTTCAAGGAGTTTAAAGCTTGCAGTAAAAAAAATGTAACATAAAATTGACAAAAAGCGTGGGGCGCTGATTCTGCATGAAATTAACTTCCGCTTCATACTTCATTAGACACATGGATAAAATATATGCTAAGTGCTTAAGCGCTCCAAGCTTTTTGTCAATTTGATGTTAACTTTTTTGACTACAAGCTATAAACTCCTTGAAAAATTATTTTTGGGTTTTTTGTGCATTAAAAGCGTGTGTTTAAAATATTTTTTATATATTTTTTTATTTAATTGGATTTGACCGACAACAGGACTTGGTGTTCTCCCTCCAGTCCACATACTTTTCCCCCTAACACTACTACTTTTGGAATATTTCTGTAGGATAATACAGTTATTTACCACATATTAGCCGTACCTCTAAGACAAGCTTCTCGTACCCACTGGGTCAACAGGTACCTCAGGTTGGGAACCCCTGTCACAGGGTCATTTATTGCAGTGATTCTCAACGTGGGCCATTCTTTCTCTCCCACCCCCCCCCCCCCCCCCCCCTCCCCCCCCCCCCCCCCCCCCCCCCCCCCCCCCCCCCCCCCCCCCCCCCCCCCCCCCCCCCCGGGGGGCATGCTATATTTCTTGGGGGTCACAGTAAGGTGGTAAAGTACCTTATTTCCAGATAACAGCTACTATTTGGGGGGGGGGGGGGGGGCGGCGAAGAGGGCCATAGAGGTAAATAATGTTCTGAAGGGGGTCATGAGAAAAAAAAAGGCTGGGAACTCCTGATACTTGAAACGTTGATATGAGAGGAGCAAGTACTAAAATGTCAGGTTCAATATTTCAGCACATGTATGTGGTAAATTAATATGAAACAAATATAAAGGTATGTTATAAGGCACTCGTAGGAAATAAAGAAGTAGAACACTAGACAACAGAAAAACAACAGACATGAGTGGCTTACCCAGGATTTGAGCTATGCAAGCGAATCACACTGTCCTCCCTGCCATCTACGCATCCCAAAAAAGGATGTTTCAATGACAATGTTTCCCTTCCTTATGTATGTATGTGTGTTGATGTGCGTATTTATGCATGTATACATGCATGAATGATTGCATTGATTCCATAAGTTAACAAATTCGTGTTAGCTCTTTGGTTAAATCCATACAGTGAACGCCCCGTTTCTGAAAGTAAATCATATTTCTGAGCTGGGGTGGTAAGGCAGAATCAAGGTCACTGTACATTCTATAAATAACAAGATCCCAACTGCCGTTCATTGATCATTATTATCATTTTCTTTTTCGCTCCCCATGTAGCATGGAACCACCTCTGTAGCTGACCCCCTTGCAGGAAGCCTGCGCTAAAGCTGTGATGTGCTGTTGTAGAGGTGGTTTCTATAGCTATTTGTCTTACATGATAAGGCTGCCAACCACATGATGCACAGCCTCATATTAGTCCCCGCTTACATGCCTGAGGGAGGATTAATCATATTCTGTGTTTATCACCTCAGAGACGTGCAAGAGCTGCATCAGGCACGCTGGTTTTGTAAAATGAAAAGTGTTGGACCAGTGCGGTTCTTCTCCGTTTTCATTGTTAGATGGAATTGTACTCATATATAGTCAAGAGAAGAGTGAGAGAGAAATATAAACATAAAATTGTATTTGAGACTAAAATAATGTTGCAAATTACCTGCAGCACATAGTTCTCTCCTGTATCTTTGTTATCGTTATTGTTTTGTTGTTGTTGAGAGCATTATTATTTTTTCTTTCTTGTCTTGTTAATATGTTTAGCGATGTGCACGTGCATGGAGTAGAGAAAGATAAACGAATATAATTAGTTTGATACATTACAAATAAATAGTACTGATGGGTAAGCCATTTTTCTTTTTTTACTTTTCCATCTATGCTGTTTTGCTTTCCTTGCGATATAGTGTACAGCACAGTAAAGAATGCCCCCCCCCCCCCCCCACACCCCCCCCCCCCCCCCCCCCCCCCCTACCCCCAGGTTTTCCCCATTTGTTTTGAACAATATTGCCCTTACATATCTCGGGAGTGGCGACCTTGGTTAAGTGGGCTCGGTTGTCGTTTATGTCGCTTAGAGAATAGCATCTTGTTACAGCAATTTACTGGTGGTAATATTTGTTTTTTTCCCCCCAAAACACCCCTCCCCTTTTCTCCCTACTAGTCATTATCCTCCCCCTCCACCGTGTTATATAGTTGCCGTTCATAATAAATAGAGGGAGAAGTAGGGAAAAACTATAATACAGCGGTAAATCACGAATAATGCCGTTAGTTTTTTTTTCCTTCCACACACACAGACACACAAACATTCTCACCCTCTCCCCAGGGCTTTTTCCCAGCAAGCATGCACACAAATTGAGCTTATTTGTTCTTGCTTAAAACAATGTGCTGCAATGTAGAAATTAACTCCTGATAAAATCATTTGTTCTTCTGTACAATGTGGGGGTCTGTACAGTATATGGACACGATTCTGTTGTGTGTGTGTGTGTGTCTAGTGCTAGTGTGTTTTTCTCTATATTTTTTTCTTGATTTGTCTTTCTAACTTATTTCTGTCTTTTATCTTTTATTCTGTGTTTCTCCTTACTGTGTATATTTTTAAAAAAAAATTGATGTTGTTCAGTCGGAATCGCTTTATTTCCTAAACGCAAAACGAAGGACGTTTGAGAAAAGATGTGGCTGTTGAAAGCCAGGAGTTAGGACTGGCTGGTTAAGGATTACATATACAATTTTCATACTTATTAATTACGTACGTCATCTCTTACATAGTTTATTAACATTGCGTATGTAGTTATGAAACTCGATGTCGCTGAATTTTAAAAAAAGGAGTTAATAACATAACAGTAGTTTACACTTGCAGACTGTTAGCCCCGGGCAAGACGCATGAAAGACAAACATCACAAAGTAAAGGAAGACGTACTGTGGCGTCATCTCAGAGGTTTTGCCTAATGGCAGAGTGGTTAGAGCGCCTGCTTCTCGGGGCAAAGTTACCGGGTTCGAAAGCAGGAAGCACCACGCTCCTGTCTACTCAGCTTCATTTAATCTTCATGACACGTGACCGCTCCTGATTTTAAAAAGGTGGTCCCATAGCAGATACTGCCGTAGGGGAGGGAAGTGTTAGAGATTTCACTATACTAGGTCCAGCATCGAGAGGTGGGGTGACCAGTTCCCTTCCTCACTGTCTTTTCCTCCCCTAACTCAAGAGCAAAGTCAGGTACCCATTAACAGCTGTGTAAACTGCGTGATGATACCGTGAATCGAACCCGGTACCTTTGCCGCGAGAGACCAGCGCTCTAACCACTCTGCCAATTGGACGCTCGCTTCTGATTTAGGGAAGGTAAAATCTGCAGGCCTGTCGCCAGGATAGTCCACATATTCTCTTCCAGGTCCATGCGACGGCCACATAGATTCGGCCTCAGCTCCGCATCCCCTGACCGAGACCTACCATATTGAAGTTCCTAACACTTCACTCCCCCGCCCTTGGCGTTTGTTAACTTCAGTCCTCAACAGCACCGCCTACCACTGGTCGGTTAATTTCTCGGCCAGTCTGTGTCCATTGGGGATGCCTCCTGTAAGTTATTAATTGGCCACCGTAATGCAGAAATACATTTACATGCTTTTTTCTTACTTACTTAGTCGTTCCCCTTCTACCGTGAGGTGTAGAGGTTTGGAAGAGAGAGCGCCAGACTATCCTATCGGCTGTCTTCCTCCTGGCCTGGTTCCATTCTAGTCCTCGGTCCTTCAAAGATTTCTACTGTTGTCCTCCCAGCGGACTCTGGGGGTCTGGATCTTTTTTTCCCATGCTTGTCGTGGTAGCCGATCTTCTCCCATTCTGCAGACATGGCCAAACCATCTTAGTTGGGACTGTTCTACTTGGGTCTGCAGGGGGTGGGATTTTAGGCCTTGACGTATCGTCTGGTTGCGGACCATGTCTCTTCTTGTTACTTCAACCACCTTCCTCAGATACCTCATTTCTGAGGTTTGGATCTGGCTTTTGTGGGTTGTAGTCATTGCCCATGACTCGCATCGATATGTCAAGACTGGGACATAGGTGGAGCGGTATACAGCCATCTTCGTTTTCTTACCAACCTCTCTCTTGCTGAAGAATCCTCGATTTATGGCCTGAAAAAGTCTCCCAGCTGCTGCTTTTCGAGTGGCCAACTCTTCTTTGATGCCTCCCTTTCTGTCTATAATAGCTCCGAGGTATTTAAAGTGGTCGACCTGCTCCAGGACCTGGCTCTGAAATCCAGACCAGTCTCATCTTCCAGTACCCCACTTAATACTTTCTTATTCTCTTCTTACATGCCTTGATGACATCGTCCATGAGGAGTATGAAAAGATAAAGTGATAGGATATCACCTTGTCTTACACCAGTGGTGGTCCTGAACTCTTCTGACTTATGGTTTGCTGTCCTCACATAATTTCTGCAAGACTTGTAGAAGCTCTGTATAGCATGAATCAGAGGTGTTGGAATGTTCTTCTTTGCCAAACAGTCCCAAAGTTTGCTCCAGGGGACCCTGTTAAACGCCTTTTCCAGATCTATGAAACAAAGATGGATCTCACTCTTATACTCAAGGGCCTTTTCACTCAGCTGTCTGAGTGTGAAGATGAGGTCTTGAGTACTTCGGTTTGCTCGGAATCCGCACTGGACCTCATCCAATTGTGGCTCAGCTAGGCGTCGGAGTCTCTGCTCTAGGATTCTAGAGTAGATTTTACCAGGGACACTGAGAAGGGATATGCCTCTATGGTTTCCACATTGTCGATTGTCACCCTTTTTCTTCTTCTTTCTTCCTCGTTCGTCCTGAAAAGGACGTTGGTTGCGTTGTGTCTGTTTACACCGGAGCTGCGATATCTGCGCCTTTTGGCCGACACATCCGACTTCAGCACGGCATTTTTTGGGACCGGGTTTGCTTTCCCTCTTCGATCCCTACTCTCTCAGCCAGACTGCAGTGATGCAGCCTGTTTCCAGGACCACCACGTGGAGGTGGAGTAGGGTCTTGGCCAGCTCTGGTTCGCTGACCCTGACGCAAGCAATGGGTCGCTGACTGCATTCTCTATTGCTGCGTCTTTGGGTCCCGTCACCCTTTTTGAAAATTGGTGTTATGATGGCAATCTCCCAATCCTTTGGTATGGTCTTGTTGCACCACGCTGCCTGTAGGACCCTTAAGAGTAATAGGTCGCCTGATGCTCCCATGTACTTAACCATTTCTGGTGTTATACCATCATGCCCTGCTGCTTTGTCCATCTTGATTTTCTCCAGTGCTGCCCTCAGTTCTTCCATCTTTATGTCATCTTCACCATCAATGGTTTTCTCTTCTGTGCTAGTGGTTATCATTTCTGATGCTTCACCATGCTCACCATCCAGGAGTTCTGAGAAATATTCTTTCCATCTTCCCATTACTTCCTTCGGGGCAGTAAGCAATTTGCCTTGCTTGTCCTTTATAAATTTGAGAGGGCACTGTTTTTCCGTCTCTTCCAGGTCCATGCGCCGGCCCCATAGATTCGGCCTCAGCTCCGCATCCCCTGGCCGAGACCTACAATATTGAAGTTCCTAACACTTCACTCCCCCGCCCCTACAGTAGTAACTGCTATAGAGCTACCTTGGCGTTTGTTAACTTCAGTCCTCAACAGCACCGCCTCACCACTGGTCGGTTAATTTCTCGGCCAGTCTGTGTCCATTGGGGATGCCTCCTGTAAGCTATTAATTGGCCACCGTAATGCAGAAATACATTTACACGCTTCTTTCCGCCCAGTAAAACATACGTCCAGGAAAACATACCACGGACCTTATAAACGCAGACAAATGCCCAGTTTTTATGCCTGCATTTATACGCATTTGTTATACGTAATAATTAATAGTAACTGATCGACACTGCCCATTTTTCTTGATGTGTTGGACGCGAGTGGCTGTGAGTTCTGGTATAGTTCAGGCAGAAAAATAAGTAGAATTAGCAGTTAGTTGCAGGACGCACAAATTCTAACTTTTCTTAGTTTGTTGTACTTTGTATGTTTCAGCGCCCGATTGGCAGAGTTTTAAATTTAATTTTATGTGGAATTGTTTTTCTCTTGCAGTTTCTAAATATGTTCAGTTCTGTGACTTTTTCCTTCCTTACTCTATATTTTTCTTGTTAAGCTTTATTTTGGACTCAATCATTTCTCAGATATGCGTTTTTCTCTCTTTATCTTTTCTTTCAGATACCAGTTCGCAGAAGTGGTTTTTAATGTATGTATTTGGCCCTGATCTCATGCTTGACTTTTTGCGTTGTCTTGGTTTAGTTCTCTTAGATCATAATTTGTGATTTGTTATTTATACGCTTTCATTTAAACACACAGACACATGATATATATATATATATATATATATATATATATATATATATATATATATATATACACACAAACAGAGGTCTACATGCTATATATATATATATATATATATATATATATATATATATATATATATATATATATATATATATATATATACACACACACACAAGGGGCTTGACATAAGTCTTGGGCCTGACCATGAAGGACATGTCACAGAGAGCTGAAATTTTGTGTAGTGTTTATTCCTTTTCAATATAGCCACCGTCTGAATTGACGCACTTCTGCCATCTCTGCTTGACCTTGAAAAGACCTTGAGAGTAAAACACCCTATTTTTCAAACTAAACCAGTCATCACATGCCAGTATAACGTCTTCATCGATGTCAAGATGATTTCCTTTTAGCTGTTTTTTAAGATTTGGGAATAGAAAAAAGTCTGATGGAGCCAAATCTGGAGAATATGGTGGGTGTGGAAGAATTTCAATATTCAATTCGTTGGCTGCTAGCTGCACAAGCTGTGCTTTGTGAGAGGGCGCGTTGTCTTGAAGCAAAGGAAGATTTTGAGTGCGCGTTATCTTTCGTTTCCTGGTCACAACCTTTCTTAGTTTGGTGAGAAGATCTGCATAGTACTGTCCATTAACTGTGCTGCCACGAGGCAGATAATCTTTCAACAGGACACCTTTGGCGTCCCAAAAAAACAGTCAGCATCACTTTTCCTGCAGATTTCTGCGCTCTCGGCTTGACATGTGTTGGGGAGCCCGGGGTTATCCATTGCATGCTGGCAATTTTGGATTCAGGGTCATAATGGTGTACCCAAGTCTCATCTACTGTCACCATGGTCTCCAAAAAGTTTTTTGACTGACACTTTTTGAGCAACTGTTAACAGCAATTTACCCTCGTTTGCTTCTGTTCACGTGTCAACAGTCGCGGAACCCAGCGTGCACACACTTTTCTCATGTTCAGTCTGTTGTGTAAAATTCTATAAACTGTTCTTTCATTCAGTTTTACTCTACTAGCTATCTCCACAATTGTCATTTTTCGATCCTGGTCAATGATTTTCTTCACTCTTGTTGCATTTTCATCGTTGCACTCTGGGGCTGGTCTACCAGATCTTGGCAGATCAGCAACATTTGAGCGGCCGCACTTAAACTGTTGACACCAGTTTTTTTTTTTACCGAAGTATATGAAGACAAGAATCACGAAACACTGGTTCCATCTCCCTGTGTATTTCTGTAGGTGTTTTTCCCTGAAAAATCAGAAATTTTATCACAGCTCTGGCCTCCTTCTTTTCCATTGTTTTGTCAAATCTTTGGAGCAGCAGATCCGGTCAATAGGGTACATTGCGCCGTGCACGGTAGCAGGAAAACCTATTGAAGAAACAAAAGCGTAATTCCCACATTCAGTGCAAATATAATGAACTTTAAATGTGCCAAGTTTCATCTTCCTCCTATGACTCCTTCATGTTCCTTCATGGTCAGGACCAAGACTTATGTCAAGCCCCTTGTGTGTATATATATATATATATATATATATATATATATATATATATATATATATATATATATATATATATATATATATATATATATATATATATATATATATATATATATATATACACACACACACAAAGGTCTACATACGCACACATCGCATTCCCACCCTGCACGCTGTGAAACACACTACACCTCTCAGACACACACATGTGCATATGTAAACTATGTGGGTCCAACTGCAGTAGTGGTCCGAACTCCTGAAGGGTCGAGAAATTCTTCAGTCTCTGTTGCAAGCTTACACCATTCCCTGTAGCAGCTCTCTCCACAGTTTCAGGTAATAACTCATTTACGCCTTATTGTCCTGGGAGATAACATATTCCAGTACCATAGTCGTATTTGTGCACGTGAGCGGTTGAGCCGGCAAGTTTTTCTTTCTTCACCGCCTACCTTTCTCTAAATCTTTGTATTCAGCTAGATGTCTTCTTCGCCTATTCACAGTATCTGATTTTGATCCTCGTCTCCGCACTTTGTTGCGACTGTTAATTTACAACACCCTCTCACGGTATCTATTTTGATTCTCGTCTCCGCACGTTTTTGCTACTATTAATTTACACACCTTCTCACGTTATACTTAATTACTTGATTTGTGATTACTTTTCACAATGTTTGTCGTTGCCACGTTTTTGTATTGATTAGTGTCTTACTGTTTACATGTAACTCTCTAACTTAATACTTAATTTCTCCATTTATCATTATTTTTGTTTTCCTTGTCGCTGTCGCTTGTTATACTTTTGTATTTTTACTGTTAACACTCATATGGAGCGTAAACGAAGAATGATGATGAGAAACAGACATCTATACCACTTTAATCAGCGATTACGTGCTGAGAACCTGGCAGATATTCACTCTTTCATTCACCTCCATGTTTACTCCTTATAGGGCATGTAGCCATCACTGCAGCTGACCTTCTTTCAAGGAGCCTGCAACAGTGTCTACTATAGCAGTTTGTTTTACGACATGTCTGAGGGAGCAGTAGCCATTATATATATATATATATATATATATATATATATATATATATATATATATATATATATATATATATATATATATATATATATATATATATATATATATATATATATATATATATATATATATGTTTCATAAGAGATCCACAGGAACTACACGCGGCCAGCCATTCAAGTACATGTACTACTAGTATTACCTTTTTAAACCGAGTGGAAAGAAGCCGGCACTGCAGCTTCTTTTTAGCTTCCCTTGTGCCTTTGCTTCTTGGCAATAATGTTCACACAATTTCTCAAAACGTCAAATCGACAAGTAGAAAAAAGGGGTTTTTGAAATGTTTTGAAGGGGAAAAAACCTCAAAAAAAAAAAAAAAAAAAAAAATTAAGAATACCACAAAGGAAATAGCTTCAGCATTGAAATGTTGTACACTGCACCTACCAACTTTAGTGAGTGCTAATTGCAAGGAATCAAACAGTCAAACGATTGAAAATCTTTTGTTGAACACTTTAATACAATCCAGCCATTGCAGCTGCAGTATCCATTCCATCCTGTACTAGTTTCTTTATTATTTCAGCTGGCAATGCTTTAGTAGTTTTTTTTTTCCATGAGCAGGGATTGAGTAAATAAAAGCTTTCTTTATGTTTACAGAACCACGCTCAATCTCATTTATCTCAAAGTTTCTGACATCTTTTCAGTGTGTGATATGTCTGGAAGTGTATACAAAATGATAATGAAATACTTTGCTTTGCATTGTCAGAATTAGTCTGCCTGTGACTAGACCCGGCACTAGGAATTTTTCAAGGTGGTGCGAGGTCTCGCAATGGCCTCTCTCCTCAATCCGGGCCTTACTATATTGTTCTGTTATGAGACTACTAACAATAACCCGTCAAAATTGACAGGTTTTTAATTGCAGCCATCTTATCATTTTGATCCATAATAATAAGTCTGCAATACTTTAAATTAAAATTTTGCCTAATCTTCAACTTCCTTTTATTCCAAGAGTCGACGCCTGGGCCCGCTGATCAGTCTCGATCGTGAAGTGGGCGCCAATTAAATATCGTTGAAGTTTGGTTACGCTGTAGATGATTGCAAGCAATTCATTCTCAAGAATGGGATACTTGGTTTCCGTAGGTGTAAGTTGTCGACTAATATGAGTGTCAGGAACCACTTATCGTGGATATCACTCCACTGGTTACACCACTGCAGTGTGGATTTGTAATAATAACTAAAGGCTCGTTCTTCCAAGAGTCTACCACACAACAATGGCTGACAATAGAAATGAACACCTTTAACAGGAACTTCCCTTTAATAATATGCACAATACAATAAGGCCTCACACGGCCAATAAACACATCAAATACAGTAATGAAATGCCACTGTAAACTTGCCTTAGCAGCTTAATCTATCAGCATCATACACGACAGTACGCCTTACACTGACAACCACTGCAATGAATATCGCTCACTTGAGCGGCAAAAACTATGGAAATGCTCCCCCTCCCCCCTTAAGAAAGAAAACGTAGTTTTCTTCCATCGGAGGAAGCTTCGCCCGACCCCCGTAGGAGTTTGGACGACCATATGCCACTAACAGCATATCCTCTTATGAACAGAGAGTGCCATAATTCTCCACTACCATTGTCATTACTACATTCTCCAACCATCAAAAAAAAAAAAAAAAAAAACAACATGAGTATGAAATAGCAGGTTACCCAACGTTCTGGCAGTCGTGAAAAATGACAACGACTGTCCACCCCTGGTCAACCATAACACAGTGCGCTTTACAATAATAGTAACTCTTGCATACACAAACATTAGTGTTGATATCGAAATAGCACAACAACCTTTCGTAACAAGGTTTAAACATATACCAAATTGCCTTTATGGCACCACAATTCATGAAATTCGTAAGCATAGCATTTGGCATAAACATGATCATTAAAGTACACAAGACAACCACCTCTTCAGTCACCCTCAATTTATTATAAAGGTGTACAGAACAACTTATACTTTATCAGAGGGAGCCGCGCTGGTGTAATGGCTTCGGCGTTGTACTGGCGACCAGGTGTTCATGGTTCAAACCCGGGCGTCGGCGTTTGAAGAAATGTTTACGGCCGGAAATTTGACTGAATAGCCTGAACGGCTCCTGTGATAAACCCTCTGTGGATGGGAAGGAGCGAAGCTCCTGACCGGGTTGGAAGGAAAGTCCTCAGGTTCCCCAGCCTCGCAATGACATGTCATTGGGCCGAAGGGCTGAAAGCCCAAAGGCCGCTGGTTAAGGGAAAAAAAAAAAAATACTTTATCAGAACAGTACTGGTTGCGTGGGTCAGACTCTACAGTTCGGTTCGCGTTAACCGAAACACCCTAACTGACCATGAAACCCGATACCTATCCCTTGCTATTGCTGGACTATCAGTAGGTAGTTATGAAGCAACGCCACGTGCTTCCACCTGACTGCATCACGCGCACCCCATTTATTCGTGAATGTAACTCGCGCTATCTTTGTACTGTCTCGCAACAACACGACCTCCACGAACTTCACCGGTGCGACCTCATTAAACACTCGTCTGAGTGTGCACCAACTAGCATTCAGGGGAACATTGCGAACCCACACTGCACGGTCACTCGCTATCAGGCCCTCAGACGAACCTTCGTGGTTTCTCTCCATATGCCTTGGCACCGGACTCTGAGAATTCATGGGCGCCTGCTGCAAACCCTGGCTCAGATGTATTTTCCTCTCAGGTGGTGATACCTCGACCACCTGATCGTCCGCCCCGGGACTTCGATGTTGCTGAGACCCTGCTCCAGCCCTTCCCATGGCGTTATGCACTCACCGTACATTGCCGACGATCATACTGGCGACTGGGTTCTCAAGGACAAACGCGTTCACTCTCCCTGATATAAATGGAGTGTCCACATTAATACACGCCTGGGGGTAAGACTCAACTTTGCCCCCAAACATGGTACACTTCACAGTTTTGCCTGTAAGACAGGATTCGTCGATGCACGAACGCCGTACCCCGACTGTAGTGCACCCAGTGTCCCTCAACACCGAGACTGGTTTCTTCTCCACCACACCTTTGTGGAGTGCCACCTTGCAAGTCGCATGAACCGCCGACAGACATGGTACTGCATGCCCACAGCGTAACACTATATTCTCGCCCGAATGAAATAGAGGACGACACCCCACACAGTCCTCGCTGTTGACTGTGTCCAACACAATCTAGAATTCGCATGTTCAATCGGGGTAGGAAACCTGTCAGCATAATGACCCCTGCCATTACAATTGGAACATTTGCTTTCCCTTTTTGACTCATCGCATGGACTATTGCTGGGACTGCTAGCTGGTGAAGATCACGCATCGGAGTTGGATGATCAGCTATCAGCAGACCCATTCCTCTGCTTGGAATGTTTTGTTTTGTTTTATAGAAACACCGATCTTCGTCACGAGACTCCTCAAAGCATACCTGCTTTTGCGTTTTTTCGCTCTCCTCCATCGCTATCACTTCCATTGTCGGTTGTGCTAGTTTGACCAACCATTCCGATGAGATTGGAAGTTACCGTAATTCCCTCTGCATGGTTGATAGGGATGGGAGGGCCTATTGTCCTTCTGCTCTTGGCACCTGTCTGCACCGCCTTACTGATTTTGCCATGGTTGTCGCTGGACTTTGCCGACGCCTGCCACTAAGGCGTCTGACAGACCAGAGCTCTGGATGGGTTTGCCCGAATTGGCAAGGACATAATGGGGCCCCAATTGGGCCATAGAAGCAATATCCTTAGGTTGTCATTCCTGAAAAAAAATGCTGCCAACTCAGTGGAACAAGACGACAACATTTTGTCCCGTAGCATTAGATCTACCAAGCCATTAAAGTCCATTGGAATTCCTTCCAACTCGATCCATCTATTCAGCAGAAGCTTGATCTTCGAGATGAAGTCCACGAAGTCCTGGTCTGCACTTGGCATAGTGTTTCTAAACTGCATCCGGTATCCGTCCGCCGTCAGACGGAATTTCCGAAGCAACCGTTCCTTCACCTTGTCATAATTCGCCTGCTCTTCCAGCAGGAGGCTATAAAAAGTCTCCATCACAGGCCCCACTAGCAATGTGGATAACAGAGATGGCCACTCGTCTCTGTTAGCCTTCCAGGTCACGCATACGGCCTCGAACCTCTCAAGAAAAAATCTAAACTATCAATTTTGTCATTAAAATTCGGCAGACGAAGCCTAAAGAGACAATGAGACTCTCTCGGAGTCGAGTTCTAACCACTCGCACCCAATTCTAATCTCTTCAATTGTATTTCCTTATCAATCCCCATTGTACCTTTTCTAATTCAAACTCTCTATCCTCCTTCATCTTCTTTTCTTGTAATTCGAACTCTCTCTGTTTCAAATCGTTATCTTCTTTCATCTTCTTTTTTTGTAACTCTTTATCTTCTTTCATCTTCTTTTCTTGTAACTCTTTATCTTCTTTCATCTTCTTTTCTTGTAACTCTTTATCTTCTTTCATCTTCTTTTCTTGTAGTTCGAACTCTCTTCTTTTGAGCTCTAACTCTTCAGCTTGAGCATCTCTTTCCTGCTTCTGCTTCTCAATGTTCTTCTTCTCCAAAGCTTTTTGATTTTCCTCTGACTGGTTTTCTGCCTTGGCAAAATCCATCAGTTCTTTCCCAGTGTACCCACATTCTTTGCCTATCCGAATGAAACCCACTAAGTCCATGATGCACACCTACGATGCTCAATATTATCTATAACTCTGCTTCTTTTACTATAGGATCTCACTGTATGCAAATTTAATTCAGTGCTTTGTAATAATAACTAAATGCTCGTTCTTCCAAGAGTCTACCACACAACAATGGTTGACAATAGAAATGAACACCTTTAACAGGAACTTCCCTTTAATAATATGCACAATACAATAAGGCCTCACACGACCAATAAACGCATCAAATACAATAATGAAATGCCACTGTAAACTTGCCTTAGCAGCTTAATCTATCAGCATCATACACGACAGTACGCCTTACACTGACAACCACTGCAATGAATATCGCTCACTTGAGCGGCAAAAACTATGGAAATGACACACTGAAAAAACATCTATCTTTTATCAAACTACGGCCTGTAGATAATACGACCTAGACAATACACTGCTCTAGCATTACAACGTACTTATCCACCAGGTCCAAAATATGGCAAGCACTCAATTAACAGTCCACAATATGAACCATACAGCAATCTTGCTGGCAAAAGGAAAAATCCGTCCTCTCTGGACGCAGGCAAGTTTCTGACTACTCCAATTTGCGCCTTATTTGCCGACTTCCGGTAGTCACCTGGCCCACCAGTTCGGCTAGCCGCGGCCTCCCCTGGCTGACTTTTCGCCAAACACAATACCTAAGATGCACTGCGAAATAGCGCTGTGACAATGAGGATTAGGCAATCTCAAAATAGGTGCCTTAGAAAAGATACACTTTAATAGTTTAAGGTATCAGAACAACAATCAATCAAAAACTTACATTTTACGTTTATTTTTAAGAAAATGATGAGTTAAAGCCGTTTCCCGAATGAAACTGGACAGAAGAGTATCTTGATTGTCTGTTTATTTAATCTGCATTTCCGCACCTTCCTGTCTCCAGTTCATATACTGTTTATCTATCGTGTTGTTGGCTTCTTTCCATAATCAAACTGTTTATGCACACCTTCATGTGCGCACTTTTCTGTTTTCGAGAGAGTACATTAACTTTCAACCACAGCTAAGGGGGTGCAACTGTGCTTGAAAGTTAGACAATAATTGTATTGTTTCCCTTATATGTGACAGACCGACCGACGTACTTACGGCGGGTATTATGGTATTGAATTTCATGCTATTGCCTTGAATCACACTCAGCGTTGCCACTCCTGGGTGGACTCACTGTTGAGGATTGTTTCGGGGTTTGCAAGCATGTGAATGGTGGCCACATTCGCATGGTTGCACCTCGAGACACCTCAAGTGAATTAATACTAGAAATCGCGCAAATCGATGTATGACGCGTCAAGGCTAGTAACCGCAGTCTATGTATGGCCATAGCGCCGTCCGGCAGTGTTTCAAATGTGTGGCAGAGCCACTTATGGAATGTGTATAATATATGTGGCATGGCCATTGATGAAGAATATGTAAAAAGTGGTATATCCACTGTGAATTATAAATAGCGTAGAAATCCGTGTAGATTATGCTGGAAAAAGCTAATCAAGTCAAAAGTATAGAACCAGAGTGTCTCAAGGATAATTGCAAATAGCGTAGGATACGTTTCGCAAGGATATTATATTTATGGCAGTTAAAGCCTGGCTAGGAAAGCCAAAGTAATTGAATAAGTGGACATAGACAGAATACGCGAATATGAAATAAGGATATCATTTCCTAATGATAATAATTCCACTAAACGGATTTGAAAGAGTTGGTTGCAAACTCAAGGACGCTATAGAATTAACGGTTAACACAGACGTGCAATGTCTGTAGGACGAACATTGAGTAGATCCTAAAAACTATGTTTTAATGCCAATGTTAGTTGTGTGAAATCGTTTGGTATTCATTTGGAGAAAGGACATGTATTAAAAATTCAGTCGTCAATGGAACTTGTTTTAATTGCCTGAATTATTCAATTTTACTAATGTGCTGTGACTGTTGAGATAACCCTTGCAAGGTCAGTACAGACTATCACATTTATATACAAGTTTAATCATAAAATAATACAACACTGCTGGAGAATTAATACGAAGTAATGAACGACACTGAATTAAACAATAATATTGAATCACACAATAACGGCTCTAAATCTGCAATTGAACTGTAAGCTGAAATGGTAGAGATGAATATAATACCTAAAGAATTATTGAAGAGCAACCCAATAACTCACGTCCAACGGGCTTCTAATATCTGGAGATAGAAACGACCCGTAACATCTGGTGTCAGAAGTCCGTAACATCTATCCTTATTGACGCCAGGCCAATAGAATTGTGACGTGACTCTGAATAATGTTCTTTTAATGCCCATGTGACCTGCCATGGGAGAGTCATGTCCTGTCTGTAATACCAATGGTCTATATTCTTTTGGAACAACCACCTGATGAATAATAGAAATACCATCATCATAGTATCTTGTTAATATGGACTTCTTTACTTGAAACCAATGTTGTGATGATCTCGTATGTTTAATAACTTTATTCTCTGCTAGCGCAAATAAACGCTGTAAACTTGGATCATTTCTTTGTTTAACTGCAAACGCCGCTGGTGATTCAGCAACGACGTGTGGAGACATAATTGTCTCTAATACAGGTGTAGGTGAGGTGGCCATATCTGTAGCCAGCTGTTGTGCTCTGGTGACAACAGCATTTGTCACCAGTGGGTGAGATTCAACCCATCTTGCTATCTCATCTGGAGTGCAATCTCTAACCCCAGGTATGTTACCTAATATTATCTCAGCCACGGGAGCTCTTAAGCCGCAGGCATATGCAGTACCTGTATAAAAAGGTGTGTCAATATAGACATGTGCTACTGGGAATTTCTCCACATTCCCACCAAAAGTAATACATTTCACAGTTTTACCCGTGAATGCAGAGGGCTCGATAAGCGAGTGCTGTATCCCGACAGTGGAACATCCGCTGTCTCGCAAAACTCTTACCTCTTTTCCATATAAAAATCCCTTATGGTATGTGAGACGTCCTAAATTCTCACAAGCAGACATAGAAGACATAGTGTGTCCGCAACGAAGTGTCTTTTTCCTATCTGATGTCAGATGTGATTGACAAATATATATATATTTGTGGCCTCCACGATCATGAGGTGAATAGCCTCGATAATTCCGACGGTAGAATCTTGAAGGAGAGCGATAACGAGGGAAGTTGTAAGACCCCCGATATTCTTGACGAAAATTTGTACGATATCGTCCGTCAACGCTCTTCGATCTAGGTCGGTGATCATAAGATCTATGATCATGGAGTGCTGAGCACGTAGGCATAGGATCTCGAGGAAAAGATCTATGTACATCCTTGTTTGGATGTGCCGTGACAAAGTTTCTACCAAATTTTTCGTATTCTTCAATAGAGTTGGGGTGTCTTTCCTGTAGGAATGACTCTAATTCATGACTACACGAGGATAGCACTTTATCTCGTAGCATGAGATCCATCAACCCTTCATATGATTTGGTAATACCTGACAAATCTATCCATCTATTTAAAAAATGTTTAATGGAAGCAATAAATTCCCCAAAGTCAGCTTCCTTACTTGGCTTAGCCGCATGGAAATGATCTCGGAATCCAGATTCAGTTAACTGGAAGCGTCTAAGAAGTACTTCTTTTATGACATCAAAATCGTTTCTGCTTTTCTCATCCAGATTCATGAAAACTTTGAGGGAGTCCCCGGTCAAAAAATCAACCAAAAGACTACTCCATCTTTCCTTAGGTATATTTAAACCTGTAACTTTCATAATAAATCTGGATAAAAAGGAATCCACACAATCTCTAGACTGATCGAAATGTGGTATTTTCAATTTTGGGTAAAATACATTTGAATTAGCTGAAGGCCTAGACTGATCTGATTGTACCTTAGCTAATTCTACCGCCCTTTCTTTCTCAGCATTTAGTCTTAAAGCCTCAAGCTCCATAGTATGTTTATGAGCTTGGTCCAATTGGAGAAGTTCCATTTTTCTTATTTCCATTTTCTGTTTTTCCAATTCTCTCTCTTTTTCTTGTTGAGCCATTTCTTTTTCTTTAAGTTCTTTTTGTAATTCTCTCTCTTTATCTTGTTGAGCCAATTCTTTTTCCATTTTCTCCTTTTCTAATTCTATTTCTTTTTCTTTTTGAGCCATTTCTTTTTCTTTAAGTTCTTTTTGTTGGGCTAATTCCAACTTTTTAAGTTCACGTTGTTCAATTCTCTCCAGTTGAGATAAATGCTTTTCATATCTATTCTCAGCATAAAGTTCAAGATCAGATCCCGATTTACCTAGGCTCTGTCCAATTTTAATAAAATCTTCTAACGTAGACATGGTGATACGTTTCTCAATTACTTATATAAGTATATTATTTGTGAGCAAATTTATTATGAATATGTGATATCAGTAAATCCAATGTAACTATGATGTATAATGTATGCCAGAGACAAGCACAGGTGACAATAGACAATGGATGGAACAAGCAAATGAAATACAATGAAATGATATGTTCATTTGTACGACACCTTCAAATAGATATAAAGAAACTAAGTAGAAACTGGACATATTAATAAGAGAAAATGAAATGATTAAATAACATTACAAAAATCTTACGATACAAGTCGTCCTTAAATTAACACTGAGACAGAGAGATTTTAGATCACAGACGAATAAAATTGTCAACAATACGGAAACTAGGTTATGCAAATTAAAAATGACGTAGGCACATGACGTCACAACTAACACAAAAAATATGTTTGTATTGCGAACTGAGGCTTCAGTTAATTTATATCCTAACAAAAGAGTTAGTTCCTCAGTCAGCAAATACAATCATTTAACCTTAAAAGTCGTTATTCTTACTAGAATTTTTCTGCAAGGAAATATATTCGAGTACAGAATAATCCCTAGCCAACCGTCCCACGTATATACATAAAACATATAGGTTTTATACACATAATGATGCTGAGTAGAACTGCACATAAAACAGGCAAGTGACAGTGGAGAAAAATTGAAGGCCAAAGCTAGCCAACTGGACAACACAATCTAGTCAAGAGCTCTAATTTAGACAAGAACTTATCTTAATACGATCCCTCCATTGTGATTTGTGAAAACCACAACAAGATTCACACAGCTGTTCGAGTCGTCCCCAATGAGTAGCCAACGTCCGATTGATTGAAGATACTACGTTCACATTTAGTATCGAACGAATTTATGTCGAAATACTTTCCCGGTTGATCTGGACGTACAGCAAGGGTATGGCTGGTATTTACTGGTCTCTGGGTCGGTTCAGGATCAACGAATTGAAGAAGTAAACTCAAGTTACCTCAGCGCTGAAAGTGACCGTTAGCAGGAATCTTGATTCGACCTTGACATTCGTAGGTTTCTGTGCGTACTTGAGTTGCCAGATTTGACTTGCGTCTTGAATAAAATTATTCGGACCATTCAATTTCCACCGTGACTTTGTCCGTTTCGAACTGAAATGTTCTTGTAGTTGTTTCCACCGAAATGTTTCCCAACTTGAGCCTGACACATGAACGTTAGTTCGTCGAATTGGGTAACGAAGAAGATGAATTCTACACTTCTGACACCAGATGTTACGGACTTCTGACACCAGATGTTACGGGTCGTTTCTATCTCCAGATATTAGAAGCCCGTTGGACGTGAGTTATTGGGTTGCTCTTCAATAATTCTTTAGGTATTATATTCATCTCTACCATTTCAGCTCACAGTTCAATTGCAGATTTAGAGCCGTTATTGTGTGATTCAATATTATTGTTTAATTCAGTGTCGTTCATTACTTCGTATTAATTCTCCAGCAGTGTTGTATTATTTTATGATTAAACTTGTATATAAATGTGATAGTCTGTACTGACCTTGCAAGGGTTATCTAAACAGTCACAGCACATTAGTAAATTTGAATAATTCAGGCAATTAAAACAAGTTCCATTGACGACTGAATTTTTAATACATGTCCTTTCTCCAAATGAATACCAAACGATTTCACACAACTAACATTGGCATTAAAACATAGTTTTTAGGATCTACTCAATGTTCGTCCTACAGACATTGCACGTCTGTGTTAACCGTTAATTCTATAGCGTCCTTGAGTTTGCAACCAACTCTTTCAAATCCGTTTAGTGGAATTATTATCATTAGGAAATGATATCCTTATTTCATATTCGCGTATTCTGTCTATGTCCACTTATTCAATTACTTTGGCTTTCCTAGCCAGGCTTTAACTGCCATAAATATAATATCCTTGCGAAACGTATCCTACGCTATTCGCAATTATCCTTGAGACACTCTGGTTCTATACTTTTGACTTGATTAGCTTTTTCCAGCATAATCTACACGGATTTCTACGCTATTTATAATTCACAGTGGGTATACCACTTTATACATATTCTTCATCAGTGGCCATGCCACATATATTATACACATTCCATAAGTGGCTCTGCCACACATTTGAAACACTGCCGGACGGCGCTATGGCCATACATAGACTGCGGTTACTAGCCTTGACGCGTCATACATCGATTTGCGCGATTTCTAGTATTAATTCACTTGAGGTGTCTCGAGGTGCAACCATGCGAATGTGGCCACCATTCACATGCTTGCAAACCCCGAAACAATCCTCAACACTCACCTAGATCTAGGGTTTTTTTTTTTTGGGTCCCGACTAGGTGTTATTTCCTTCATTAGTTGAAGAATGCCACCTAGATCAACTTTCGGTTTTTTCCTTCACAGTAGCCAAAAAAAAAAAAAAACCGCCCAGTGGCCCAAATCGCCCAAAATTAAAATCTAGATGTTTTTTAAGGTACCATCTAGATTTTTCAAAATTCAGGGTGGCAACACCGATCTTGCTGTAATGTTACTTTGGCATGTTCCGTTTAATTTTGCTCGTTCTTTTAATTTTTTTATTTATTTATTTTTAAAAAAAAATCGGTTCCTTCCTCAAGGAATATTTTGCCAAATGTTTCCGAGAAGTACAGATTAATATCAGTGTAATAATAAAATCCTCTCCCTCTGGCCCTTTCGCTGCTAGATAAGGTGTAGATGAGACAGAATCGTACCATAAAGTATATTTGTATACAAAAATGACTACAAATGCAATTTGATCATTTTTTTTTAAAGCCAGATCCAAACCTCAGAAATGAGGTATCTGGGGAAGGTGGTTGAAGTAACAAGAAGAGACATGGTCCGCAACCAGACGATACGTCATGGCCTAAAAACCAAATCCCTGCAGACCCAAGTAGAATAGTCCTAAATAAGATGGTTTGGCCATGTCTGCAGAATGGGAGAAGATCGGCTACCACGAAAAGTATGGAAAACTAAGAGCCAGGGATCCAGACCTCCAGGACGACCCAGAGTCCGCTGGGAGGACAACATTAGACAATCTCTAAAGGACCGAGGACTAGAATGTAACCAGATCTGGAGGAAGACAGCCTATAATATAGTATGGCGCTCTCTCTTCCAAACCTCTACACCTCACAGTAGAAGAGGAACGAGTAAGTAAGACACCTGATCATAGTATCACTTGGCCATTCCAGTTTGTGTCAGTAGAGCAAATTAAAAGTGTTAAAACGTGTACAAAGGTGTGTGTTTACTATATCCAAACATGGTTTCTCCTCATACCTGTCATATTGTTAATAAGGAGAACGGGTGTAGATAAGCTTGGAATGACACACTATTTATAGGTCTTTATTAATATTACCACTAGAAATGCAGTTTCCTGCGATACTCTCACAATTCCTTATCCGTTAAACTGCTTACGTCAAGTTATACAACATTTATACAACAGCCCACCAGGTCTTTTATACTTTGAAGTGCGCCCTAATATAACCGACGGACCTTGTGTCTAGGTTGAGCAGCACGCGTCTCGCCAAAACGAGGCAAAACTCGTATGTACAAATATAAAAATAAAAACAAAATTAGCGAAAAATTGTTCCGGGAGGAAAACGCTAACGGTGTTGACACCCCTGATCATGAGATTTGATGAAAAAAGCTAAGATTATAGGAACCTATGTTCTCTTCAGTGTAAACGGCAAATTAGTTTTACTGGGAGCTAAATTCATTAAAAAAAAAAAAAAAAAAAAAAGAATAAATAAAGAAAAAGAAAATAATAGCCTCTGCTAATGTGTTAGGAAAATTTTTTTTTTTTTTTTTATAGAAGCAGATCATTGCATTTCACTAAGACTTCTTATTCTTTCTACTGCCTCTTGAGCTTCCGTCGCTGCGTTGAAGTCGTGCTGGGAATTCATAATTAGTTCTGGATCTGGTAAACCTAGGGATGCGCAACTGGAGCGATTCATTTTTAGAATTTCTTCAATGTCTTGTTGTTTCTGGATATTTACTCGTTGATATCTCGGGTGAATAAAAATGTAGATCAGGGAATTGTTTGTCGAAGTTGAGGTGGCATCCGAACATGTCCCTGTTAAAGCTCATGACAGCTGACTGAAAAAAAAAAAGAGCCGCAGTCAGGAATTGAAACCAGACCGATTTCCACCCAAGGCAGATACGTTGACCATTACACCCTCTTGTTGATAAGCTAGATTAATCTTTGAGTTATTCAGATTCACAGTATGATAACAAATTTATGTTTTTTGGGTCAAATTTAGCTCACGATACATATCAGCCAGTCAGTTTTTTAGCATTGACCGAGGGACATGAGCAAATTATTACGACGCAATCGGTTTAGGTTCACTTCCCGGCCACAACGCGAAATTTTTATTTCTACAGTCATGTCTTATTCTGCAGTGAAACATATTGCACAATGAATTCGATCAAAAGCTTGTTTAGTTTTCGAGTTATTTAAGATCAGAGAGCCTTCTTGGCAGAGAGACACAAGCAATATATATATATATATATATATATATATATATATATATACAGTACTTTGCAAAAAAAATGGCAGTCATATTTTCGCAACGCAGCAGACTCATAGAAGCAAATAACAATAAAAACTGTATGTATAGAGGAAGATTGATATCTCCCCTATCTATTAACAGTGGTTTCAGTACAATATAATGTTGCCTTCTCCAGCAAGGCAAGCCTGGATGCGGCGAGGCATACTTCCCACAATTGTTTGTAGGTAATTGTGAGTCAGACTGTCCCAGTATTTTTCAGCTACCTTCTTCAATTGTTCAACGTCTCTGAGTCCACTCTTTTTTAAATGATTCTTGAGTAGTGCCCACACGTTTTCCATTGGGTTAAGGTCGGGAATGTTGCTGGGCCACTTCAGCACTATCACATTCTACTCTTGCAGCCATGCTTTGGTGGTATGAGCTGTATGCTTTGGGTAATTGCCATGTTGAAATGTGCACCCATCGGTGTACATGACCTGCATAAATGGCAAAAGGTGTCCCTCTAGTATGTCGATATACCTTTCTTTCGTGAGAATTCCTGTGAAAACACACAGTGGGGTGGCACCTCTTGCTGACACCCTTCCCCAAAGATGGAATTTCTGGGTATGTTTCGGTCGCCGGTACACAGGCGTTACAGAGTCTTTCGTCCAAATATTTATTTGGGCAGTGTTGCGTGATAAATTCTCGCAACATCGTTTTATTTCAATATCTGTTTTATAACGCAAGGGCAACAACTGCTTGTAATTTATAGTCACTTTTCTCGGTAAGCATTTGTCTTCTCGCGTTGGTATCGAATGCAGTTAACTTTTGAGCTGTGGTCATTTTTGCGCTGGACTGCGCATGACTTGTCTTGTTGTTTGTCGATCGGTTTCCGCCCACCACTAGTGGGAGTGAGCGATTTGGAATGGCGAAAGAGATGCCTCGTTGAAGAGGGGATCTCCGCTATTTTTTGTTCTGTCAGGGATGTGTAGTCCTCTTAATGGATATTTCGTTTAGTCGAGATAATACCTCTAGTGTTTTCCCACATGTCGGGAGGCGTGATATTTCTGTGTATTTCATGAAAGCAAGGTAAATTGACTTTTTCATTAACTCTATCGATTTTGGGTCGTGAGCGATTTCGATTCATAGCCTGTCTCCGAAAGTCGTCGTCACGAGATGTTCTTTCCCAGCTCACATGTCGCTGCATTGTATTGCATCGGTTGATGCATGTACCAAGGACCATTACTTGCTACTTTGTTAAATGAACTAGGTTTAGAAAACCTTTATTATCTAGAGGATATTCTTGAGGACATTATTTATACTTCGGCAGACGTGTCTGTCTTGCTGAAGTCAAACTAAGGAGAGTGAACTGATCTCATACATCTGGTTATCTCCTGGCTGTTATAGAAAAGGATGGAGTTGTTCACCTGACTACATTTACAGCACTTTGAAATATAACATGCATCTGACTCATCATTGTAATGCTGTCTACCGTTTATTGCTGTATTGAATGTTGCTGTGATAATGACTGTTTGATGTGCCTACACATTTGCGTAACCATTTTGTCACTGTGGCGTCCACAATAAATAATGAAGAAAAACGTCAACGGCTGTTTCAAGACTCATTGACTTTATACGTCGTGAGTTTACTGACGTCCTATGTGGATTGCCCTGTTATTGTTGCATGAACATTGTTTTGACTGAACACATCTACACACTACACAAAACCAGACATGCGGATGCCATCCATCATCATATGGCATCACGCATCATTTGGTGGCCATAAGCTGGTTTGATTCTGGTACTAGCAAACACGGGGTCCCTTACCCACTTCATTTCAACAAGAATTCATCAGCATCCTTCAAGAAATTAACATTCTTCAATACAGTCAACATCTTCAAAATTTTCAAAGTACTCGGCGTTGCCCGGTAAAAGTCAAAATTTCAACTTTTTGACGGAAACAAGAATTTGACAGTACCCGGCGTTGTTACATGTTGCCGGATAACTCGGACTGCTGTTATCTTTTACGCAAGTCAAGCAAGTTGCTGCTGTCAAGGTTCCAGTGCTGTCGTTTTTTGAGAAGGTCAAGTGCCGGTTGAAACGGGTTGTTTTCTGAAGAAGGCCAAGTACCGATTTCCATCAACTTACTTTTGGATTAGAAGGTCAAGTGCCGAAACAACTCAACACACAGTATGTCAGAAGCTCTTGTACCATCGTGTTAGCAGTGGAAGCAGTTCAGATGTGCCATCATCGTTGGAGCTTCGCTCTTTAGGACGTTGATTGACATCCGTTTTTCTGCTGTTCTACGATTGGAAGCCTTTAAGTTAAGTGGCCTGTTTGTATGTAAACTGTGCCCTTATACTTCTGCTGAGTCTTCTGTGTATCATCTCATTCTATATGTTATATGTCTATATGTTATTTGTATATTTATATGTTTATATTTCAGCGGGTTCTCGGTTGGGTGGTGTCTCCGTTAGATTATGCCACGTCATAGAGGTCGTCTATTGTGAGCGTTTTCTGTAGGGTTTGCAAATTTCCGATACTGGAATTTGCTAAGCGACTTCTGTTGCTATTTATGTTAGTTGTGATGACATGTTTTAATATTGTTGTCGTTATTATTTCGCATTCTTTAGTTTTGTTTGATTTGTTTGTATTTGTTAGCCTCATCTTGACTATATTTTAGTTTCATACAACATTTTTGTTTATACACTGTGGTGTCATGTATTTTGTTTAATTCTATCACAGATATCGTCACATTTTTTGTGATATTTCATTAATTTCTGCTTTATTTTTAGTTGATTTCTGCGAAAGTTTTTGTATTGTTGCTGATCTTTGTTATTGTTTACATTGTTATTGTTTACATTGTTTGTATTGTTTACATTTTCAATGTTTACATTCTGCATGTGTTTACATAGTCATTGTTTACAGTTATAGTAATTAGTTAATGGGCTATGCTAATGCACTGTTACTACTATAACTGATGATAAATGAATGATGAATAGTGTCGTGCACTATTGAATGAGAAGTGCACTTATGATCAAGATTTGAGTGCTGATATTTCATATACAAGTTCTTTGATTGGAGACTTGTTTCCCACAGAGACTGGGATAATATAAGGTGATGTGAATATACAAGTGCTTAATTAAGACTTGTTACACTTAGGTTTGAAATAAATTAGTTAATTATTTCAGGTTTTGGACTCATATGTTAGACAACATGTCTACATTTGAGCACTTTATTGAGCAGGGTAAATTGCTTGGGAAGACTGGTGATAAGTTAGAAGAATTTGCAACTGCTCGATATGATAAAGCAATGGAAGCTGAACAAAAGAAACTGCATATGGAAGCTGAACAAAAGAAACTGCAGATGCAGGTGGATGAAAAGAGATTCCAAATGGAAATGGAAAAACAAAAAAGGGAATCAGAAGCTGAGGAAAGAAAGCTACAGCTAGAGGCTGAGAATAAAAGACTTGAAAAAGAAGCTGAAAATAAAAGACTTGAAAAAGAAGCTGAAAATGAAAGACTTCAAATGCAGGCTCAAGCTGAAGAAAGGAAGTTACAAAGAGAGTCTGATGAGAGGAAAGCAAAAATGGAACATGAAGAAAAAACTCTTAGCTTTAGAGTTGGAGAAATTGAAATTGACGAGCATGAGTAATGGTAATGATTCAAACAAGGGTTCATCTTCTGGGAAGGCTAATAATGATACTTTTAAGATTAAGTTACCAACATTTAGTCCTTCCAGTGATGACATAATGTTCTATCTGGACAGATTTGAACAAGCATGTACAGCTCATAACATAGACAAAGCAAAATATGTTTATCAGTTATCAGGGATACTGACAGGTAAAGCTCTAAGTATATTAAATATGGTGGATGAACCTGACAAGAGCAATTATGAGGTTGTCAGGGCCGCTTTGTTAAAGAAATATCAGCTTAACGAAGACGGCTATCGTCTACAATTTAAAAACATGTTACCTGAAAATGGAGTTGAATTCTCCGAGTTTATTGCAAGAATACGCATTACTTTCTCACGATGGGTTGAACTATCTAAGACGGAAAAAACTTATGAAGGACTTATGGACTTAATACTTAGAGACAAAGTCATGTCGTCTGTCAATGAGTCTTTCCTTGCTTTCCTTCATGAACGTAAACCTAAAACAATAAAAGAAATGGAAGATTTCTGTTGCCAATACGTAACTGCGCACCCACACATAACCATGGGTAACTCTAAGGTGAAAGAAGGTTTACCAGTTGCTTCGGCAGCTCCGTATGGTCAAAACTTTGCTCGTAGATCCCAACAAAATTTTGATAGAAAGGGCAGCGGTAATTTCTGTCAAAATCATGGAAACCAATTTCATGGTGATTCTTCTTCGAAGAATTGGAGACAACCTGATAGTGGTCGTTACTATCACCCTAATAATTATAAGCATTTCAAAAGAGGATATGGTAATAGAGGTTATTCCTGCCGAAGACCTCAAAACCAAACAAATAGATGTTCGCATCAATGTGAACATGATAGTAATCGTGGAAACTGGTATTCGAACCAGTATAACAATTACAATAGAGACAATAATAACTGCAGAGATAATAATAACTCTGATAACTTCAGAGGTAATAATAGTCGGGGTAGATCTCAACACAAAAAAAAGAGATATCAGCAGGCTAATGCTGTACAACAGGAAACTGAGGGAGCCTGTAATCATGTTGTTGATAGTAAAAACTTTGACGCTGTCACTAGTTCTGCTTTTGACTTTGAGAGAGCAAACAAATGCCCCCAATGCAGTACTTTATTCGAACCGGGTACCATAACTACTTTGAGTTGTGGTCACCCACTTCCCGCTCTTCCTGCTGCTGTTGCGCATGACGGGAGGGGTTCTTTAATTCTACATAAGGGTCTTGTTAATGATACTCCGGTCTCACTACTTTTCGATTCCGGATGCACCACTATTGGTGTTAGACAATCGCTTGTAGATCCATCTTGTGCTACAGGAAGGGTTATTAAATGTGTCACATTTGGCGGCACTCTAGAAAAATATCCTACTGCTGTAATTCGCATTGCCACTCCTTTCTTTACTGGAGATGTGCATGCTTGTCTCTTAACTAATCCTATTGCGGACCTTATTATTGGTCGTATTCACGGAGTTAGGGAGTGTACCCCACAGCAGATTGCTGCTTGGGAAGATAATAACATGCAAGCTACAAATGCAGTAGTTACAAGAGCACAATCTCTACAAACACCCGAAACTTCACTGAATAGTGATAATGAAGTTGATAGCCAAGATAGTCACTTAGTAATCACTCGTGACTCTTTCATAAAATTGCAAGAAGAAGATCCTTCTTTAAAAAAATTCTTCGTTCTTGCGAAGAAAGGTGATCCGAATCAGGATACAAATAGAAAATCTTGGATTGCAATGAGAAACGGCGTACTTGTACGTATGGTACAAGATTCGACTAACGTCGGCACATTCGCAAATTCTTGTTTCCCAAAAAGAGCATGAGAGTCCAAATATTTGCAACATGCTCATGACTCGCAATGTCTGGACAGATGGTTTTGCCCTTACAATTCGAGAGCCTTCGGCTTTCTTTTGGCCTTTTGTCAATAAGGACATTCGTATTTACTGCCGATCATGCAAGGTATGTCAGGAGGTCAAATCTAGAGGACCACGACATGCTGCGCCTATCCAGGCTGCTGACATTCCTATTCGGCCGTTTCAGAAAATGGCCATAGATATTATTGGCCCTTTTAAGGTCAAGTCGGCCAGAGGACATCAGTTTATCCTTACATGTGTCGATATGTGCACACGTTGGCCAGAGGCTATTCCTCTTAAGAGCATATCTACTACAGATATCGCAGATGCTCTTTGGTTGATATTTTCTCGCTTGGGGTTCCCCAGAGAAATATTGTCAGACCATGGCACTCAACTCATATCTGACACTATGTCACAGGTAATGTCTACCTTACATATTGAACGATCTCTCAGTAGTATCTACCATCCTATGTCTAATGGGTTAGTTGAGCGTCTGAATAGAACGCTCAAGACTTTGCTTGGTAAGATAACTGAAGATCATCCTCAAGATTGGGACAGGTTTTACCCGCGGCTCTCTTTGCCTATAGAGAAGTCCCTAATGAACACACAGGATTTTCTCCCTTCGAACTTGTCTTTGGCGCGCGTCCACGCGGCCCTATGTCTTTATTACACGATCTCATCACTGCCGATGATATTAGCGATGAAACTCAATCCTCATATGAGTATGTCATTGCTCTTAGACAAAAGATCATTGAGGCATGTAAGCTAGCAACTGCTTCATCAGAAATTGCTAAAGAGAAGGCAAGGCAGTTTGCTAACAAGAATAGATGTCTACGACAACTTTGTCCAGGTGACAAAGCATTCGTCCTACTCCCCAGTAGGGAAAATAGACTTCTTATTGCATGGAAAGGTCCGTATGCAATAGTCTCTCGGATTTCCGATGTTGACTATGTGGTCGATATTGATGGAAAGCATAAAACTTTCCACATAAACATGCTTTCGGAATTTCACGAACGTCCGGACTATTTGCTGCCTATTTTCCAGGCAACGGATGATGCTCCTGCACCTCACGGTCATTATTCATCCCTGTCTGTCATTCAGGATGAGGAAGCTACCTTCTCTGATGTCAACCTTCCCCTTCCAGTGGTTCCATTACATTCCACGGAATCTTGGAAAAACGTTTCTGTTTCTCCTAATCTTTCTGGTGACGAACATCGACAAGTCTCGTCGATGTTACAAACATTTTCAGGATGTTCTCACTGACATTCCTGGACACACAGATGTCATAGAACATGACATAATTCTTACCGACAATAATCCAATTAGGGTTAGGCCGTATCCTATTCCTATACACTTTCAGTCGCAAGTGGAAAAGGAATTGGATGAAATGATTCAATTAAATATAATTGAACCATCGACTTCACCATATTCTTCTTCCATGGTTATTGTCCGGAAGAAGGATAAGAACATACGAATTTGCGTTGATTATCGCAAATTGAATCAGGTCACAAAGTTCGACGCTGAACCGATGCCTTTGTTAGAAGATCTACTGATTAGACTTTCTAATTCTAGATTCTTCACTAAACTTGACTTGTCTAAAGGTTATTGGCAAGTGCCTTTAGCAGAGCATGCCAAACCTCTTACTGCTTTTTCTACACCTAGGGGTCTATTTCAATGGAATGTTATGCCTTTTGGTCTCATGAACGCCCCTGCCACTTTCGTTCGCATGATGCGTCGAATTCTGTCACATCGTTCGGATGTCATCGCATACTTAGATGACATCTGTCTCTTCAGTGATACCTGGGAAGATCACTATTTAGGGTTATATGACTTACTGTCCACTCTACGTGAGAATAATTTGACAGCAAAACCTTCTAAAGCTTTTGTTGGTTTTGGTGAAATCTCTTTCCTGGGTCATCGTGTTGGTCATGGTCTCTTGAAGACAGAAGACCACAATACTTCCAAAATACTGAACATCTCTGTTCCTAAAACGAAGAAACAAGTTAGGAGTCTCTTAGGTTTAATTCAATTTTATGGGAGATTTATCCAAATTTATCTTCGATCATGGCACCTCTCTCAACATTGTTGAAGAAAGGTTCGCCTAATCTGGTCCGTTGGTCTGAAGAATGCCAATCTTCACTAGACCAAATCAAGAATATATTTTCTTCTCCTCCCATCTTAAGATTACCTACTCTTGATAGGACTTTTGTTCTTCGGAGTGATGCTTCATCCACTGGGATTGGAGCAGCACTGATGCAAGAATATGCAAATACTCTGCATCCTGTTATGTACATTTCTAGAAAACTAAATGCGGCAGAGAGGAACTACTCGGTTTTAGACCGTGAGTTGTTAGCGATGGTTTGGTCAATTCTAAAGCTACAAAGATTCCTCCTGGGCGCACATTTCATTCTAGAGACTGATCAGAAAGCTCTTACAGCTATTCAGACTAAGAATTTGAAGAGTTCGAGATCCACTCGATATGCTATAGCTCTTCAACCTTTTCACTTCACGGTACGAGCTATCCGTGGTGCGGATAATGTGCTGGCTGACATTTTGTCTAGATGCCCACATGACTCCAACTAATACTTCTGTCCTATATTTCCATATATTACAGAGTCATAACACACCTATATTACCACAATAGATTAGCACATATGTACTTACTTTATATGTACACACTATCGTGCTTTGTTGTCATCTTCTTCTGTTCGTTTTTTAAGATGATAGAGGAGGACTGAGTAGTTAATATAAGGGCCGTTAGTTTACTAAACAGCCACAATTATTAATAATGTATTGTACCTTATGAAGCATATTAGTTATTAATTAGCATTATATTGCTTGTACTTTCTCAGAATGTCAATGTTGAGCTGAGGACTTACCTTACTAGTGAATGATCTGATCTCGAAAATTAGTAGGAGAGGAGCCCGACCATAACGTGCCACCTCCCGTGTAACTAACTGTGATATATAAAGACAAGTAAACTGATTTTTCCTTAACAATTATAAAATTGACAAGTCTTCAAATAACAATTTCCTTAATATTTATTTAGGATTTACACTAACTACTCTTGTGCTGAAGGTGACTTTTGAAAACAATTGGATGTAATGGGATTGTAATTTACATTATGATGAACAAATATTTTAATATTTATATATATATATAAATAATAATACAACCAAGTTTTTCCAATTATAGGAACAAAAATTGATATCAGATGTGCTTTTTATTCAATTAAAGTACATGTAATCAAAGCTGAGCATTTAATTAATTATATTATATATCATTTATTATTGCTAAAATTGCTGTTAATCTTTGTCGTCTTGCTAAGCTAATTCACTTTCTCTTCCAACTGACCACTAGCTGTTTTTGCACACAATGCTGACAGAAATGGTACAACAGTGGTAATCATCTCTATAAAAGTTCTGTCCTTCCATGGTTTTGTTGACACAAAACACCGCGCTTAGATGGTCTTTTTCGATTTCGTTAGCCCTCGACCAAGACTGATAGGGGGACTTTTAAAGAGGTTGATCCTGTCAATCACTGTGCTCCTGCGGACGTTTCCAGGGGCAGCTGGATTGACACAACGACATACACAACGGGACCTCAGTTTTTTTTGATGGACTCACGGAAATATTAAAAAAAAACACCGTATAAAAACAAAGGGAAAAAAATAAATAAATATAAGGGGGCTAATTTATTGGGGAAATTTCCAAAGGGCCACCCCACCTATTTTCTTTTTAATATTGGGATGAGAAATGTAAGCCGAGTTGCACCATTTTTTCGGGTGTGTCTGCCACATGTTGGGGATGGAAATGGGGGGGGGAAATCAATACCCATGGGGCTTAGGTATGATTTTTAGGCCATAATAGCGAAACAAGGGGGGGGGGGGGGGGGGGGGAGCAGGTGGTGCTACTAACATACAAAAAACATTTTCTTTTCTGGATAATAACTAAATTAAAATTGGCGTTTTACATTCTATAATTATTATAAATCCATATTTGCATGGAAAATACATTACAATTAAATAATAGAAATTTTTAAATTACGCATTGAATACATTCATATACATTGGGGGAATAACATTTCCCAGATTATTAAAAATTTTTCAATTACAAAGAAATACATCCTATAATATATGCTTACCCCACTGTAAGGTGTTTTGATACCAAACCATTTTTCCTTTCACCCCAATAGCTAAACCCAAAACAGCAAAAGTCAAATGACTGGTTTTGATGCTTCATCAGATTTGATGGCACCTGTCATTGAAGCTAAGCGCAGTGCTATGAATGAATACAAACGTTCACCGAGTGCCAGAACCCTACAGATCCTGAGGGCTACGAGAAGCAAAGTTCAACAAACTGCTCGACGCTGTGCAAATGACTACTGGCTCCAGCTCAGTGAGAGCATCCAGATCGCAGCGCAAACAGGCAACATTAGACAAATGTATGACGGTATAAAGAAAGCACTTGGCCCCCATAAAAGTAAGACGGCACCGCTAAAAACCATCAGCGGAGAGAAGCTAACTGATAAGGGTAAGCAGATGGAGAGGTGGGTCGAGCACTACTCTGAGCTTTACGCTAGAGACAATACCGTTACGCCTGCAGCCCTTGATGGTGTCAACAGTCTGCCAACTATGGAGGAGCTGGATGCCGAACCAACATTAGAGGAACTCAGCAAGGCCATTGATAGCTTGGCCTCTGGCAAAGCACCAGGCAGTGATGGGATTCCTCCTGATTTAATCAAATGCTGTAAGAGCACGCTATTACATCCCCTGCATAGGATGCTGTGCCAGTGCTGGGAAGAGACAACTATTCCTCAAGACATGCGAGATGCCAAGATTGTAACACTGTATAAAAATAAAGGAGACAGAAGTGATTGCAATAACTACAGAGGCATCTCTCTTCTTAGTATTGTTGGTAAGGTTTTTGCCAAAGTCATCTTAATGCGACTACACAAGTTAGCTGAGCGCATATATCCAGAGTCACAGTGTGGATTCCGAGCTGGCAGATCAACAACAGACATGATCTTCTCTCTCCGCCAGCTTCAGGAAAAATCAAGAGAGCAGAAAAGACCATTATATATCGCCTTTATAGACCTCACAAAAGCATTCGACCTGGTTAGTAGGGATGGACTCTTTAAAATCCTCCTGAAAATAGGCTGCCCTTCTAAAATGCTGGAAATGATAAAGTCATTCCATGACGACATGAAGGGAACAGTCCAATATGCTGGAAGCACGTCACAGCCCTTTGATATACGAAGTGGCGTTAAACAAGGCTGTGTTCTGGCTCCGACCCTCTTCGGAATCTTCTTTGCCTTACTCTTGAAACATGCATTCAGAGATGCAACTGAAGGAATATGCCTTCACACTAGGTCAGATGGCCGTCTGTTTAATCTTTCAAGGCTGAAGGCAAAAACAAAAATCAGAAGGGTCACTATAAGAGACTTGTTGTTCGCTGATGATGCTGCAGTCGTCACTCAAAGCCAACAGGAGCTTCAGAGCTTGATGAATCGCTTCACTAAAGCATGCAAGGACTTTGGCCTCACAATAAGTCTAAAGAAAACGAATGTGCTGAGTCAGGATGTGGGTGCTGCACCAGTTATCACTATCGATAACTATGAATTGGCAGTGGTGCACCACTTCACATACCTAGGGTCTACCATCAATGACAAACTCTCACTGGATACAGAAATCGACAGCCGCATTGGCAAAGCTGCAGCTACCTTTGCCCGCCTCACATCGCGTGTTTGGGGAAACTCTAAACTCACAATGAAGACCAAAGCTGCGGTATATAATGCCTGCGTCACCAGCACACTCCTATATGGCAGCGAGACCTGGACGACCTATGCTAAGCAAGAAAGAAGGCTCAATACCTTCCATTTGCGGTGTCTACGCCGCATCCTCGGCATCTCGTGGAAAGATAAAGTAACAAATGTCGAGGTGTTGTCACGTGCTGGCCTTCAAAGTATGTATACGCTGCTTAGACAGCGCAGACTTCGCTGGCTTGGCCATGTTCGCCGCATGGAAGATGGTCGCATCCCAAAAGATATCTTCTACGGACAATTAGCAGATGGCAAGAGAACAGTTGGGCGACCACAGCTGAGGTTCAAAGATGTGTGCAAGAGAGATATGAGGGCGCTGGACATGGATCCAGCAACATGGGAGGATGAAGCTGCCGATCGCACTAAGTGGCGATGCTATTTACGGTGCCACCTCAGATTGGGCGAAGAGAGGCTCACACAAGAAGCAGAGGTGAGGAGAAAACGTCGAAAAGAGCACCAGGAAAATAAGCAGCTGAGGGCTGCCACCTCAGGGGCGCATTCCCATAGTCAGTTATGACTGAAGGGGCTATTATTATTATTATTATTATAGTATACCAGGCCCTCTCTGACAAGTGCTATACAAGCTGGTAACATATATCCTAACAATATTGTTATGTTCTTATGATAGGAGTATATGAGACGAGGACTGTTTGGTGATATATCAGGTGGGAGTTATAGGAGACAATAGATTGATGTTAGATGAGACAATAGATTGAGTCCTAACAATGACTGTTTTGGTTATATTGCAGTTGGTCTGAGAAAATAGATTGAAGTTATAGAAGACAATAGGTTGAGTCCTAACAAGGACTGTTTTGGTTATATTTCAGTTTGGAGTTAACTGAGACAATAGACTGAAGTTATAGGAGACAATAGATTGAAGTATGAGTCCTATTAGTCTTCGTCTATTCAATCATATTAGGAAATACAATCATTACACCTAATTCCCCCAAGATACAATCAGTAACCTGATACGTTCATATTGAACCAAAATATATAAAATATATACAGGAGTAGGTAGTATAAATGACACACAACAAATACCAACATTATATACCTGCTGTACCTATTTTCCTACCAGTTTATAGTAAATTATATTTACCCTCCAAGATTTAAACAGGCCAGATTTTGACTCGACTTAGCGAAGCAGGCTGCAGGTCAATGCTCTCAGGTAAGCTATAAATCTGATTGGTGGTCTGCAGTTTCGTCTTATGCTCGTACAGCCTAATTTTATTCAGTTTTCTTCCGCCATCTTGCGTGAACAAGATGGCCGCGACCCACATCCGAAAAAACGGCTTAAGTTTTTTCCTGGCGTAACTTCTTGTAATTTATTCCGGCTCAGCAACTGTGCGTTGATTGGCTGGGCTCTCGACATAGGGATTTAACAAAGTAGTGGGTTTACACAACTCGTTCCACGACATTCAATGTGGTTTCCCAATACAAATCTTGTTATTCTTCTTCTTCGAGTACCATGCCTAGTGGGTGGGGATCATGTCTCTCCACAACTTCCTGTCTCCAGTACAATTTATCAATTCTGTTGTTGACTTCTTTCCATGCCACGATGTCAAACTGCCCAGTATTTGCTCCCTTTGTCTTCCCCTGTCTCTCTTTACTTCAATCTTACCCGTTGTTACGATATATTCCAGCTTTCCTTTTCTCATAACATGCCCAAAAAAAGTGGATTGCTTCTTGTGAAATAAGTTTCCTTTGTGCGGTGGCCTCTTTCAGGACATCCTCATTACTCTTTGTGGCTGTCCATGGTTTTTTTTTAACATTCTTCTGTAAAACCACATCTCTGTGGCTTCTAGTGCCTTCCCTACTTGTTTACTAATTGTCCATGACTCACTCCCATATGTCAGGATTGGTTCTATATAACACCGAAGAACTCTCTTTCTTACTTCCAATGACAAAGAATTGTTGCATAAAATACTCTTCATTTTATCATGTTATAGTAACAGTATTAATGGAAACGGCAGCTGTTTCACCCACGTGGCTGTGGACAATAATTGCCTTACTGGGTTACAAACTTACTATTGTTTTATTTTCAAGCTGTTTGGCGTTCATTGATAGGCTACGTTCGACACGGCTGTTTGCGAGCGATCTTTTAGTTATTTCCCCTTTTTCCCCGACCGCGCTATTTATAGCCCACTTGACATAGGTCACGTGGTCAGCTTCCTAATGGGAAAAACATGTGGCGATGTTTACTTTTGATAGGGCTTAATTAATGCTTTTAGGCTACTTTTTTATTATAAATACCGGCTTTAATTTTGCGTAAAGCTAGACTAGAAATGTTAGAATAAATTTTAGAACAAGAACAAACATTTTATCACAATTAGAACAGAAGATATAATAGTCTGAAATAGTGTAAAATTTACGTTTTTTTAATATTTTGTTATGGTTTGTTTATAATGCAATTTTCACTAAATCGGTCACAATCAACATGCATAACAAATTACAGAAATCAAAAGTAGAAAACCTGCAGAAAATGGATATCAAAGTTTTGTTTTGGTTTCATGCGTCAAACATTAATTATTGAAAGTTTAAATTGCAAGTCCACATTTATTACCTTAAAATAACACACCCAATTGTCCCCAAAACACGAGAGCTAACAATTATCTCAATCATACATCATGAGTTCTGATCCAGTCTGCGCAATGTTTTTCTAATATGTGCTGTTTATGAATTGTCTTACTAGGGAATAGCTTTCTGAACAAAGACATATAAGTCTCTATCGATGCTGTTCTTGGGCAATAAAAGCTATGTTAGTTATATCTTGTTTGTCTGTAATTTTCAGTGTTTGTGTAATGATTGCTCTTGTAAGATCTTTATAAACTTTTTGTGTGAGATATCTGTGGCAGTGATTCCCTATAAAAACTCTGCTATTATAAGCCTGTTGTATGATTTTGTGTTTGGCTAGTACCTTGTCCATGTGTGAGCAAACTGGACCAGACCTAGTACACAGATCTTGAAACTGAAGTTTGGCCAGCGCATCTTGTGCATTTTCAAGTCTAACTTTAAAATTATCTGTCTCCTCCTTATCCTCACAAAGTTCAATACCTACCTGAAAAATTCAATTTTAGCTCCTAATTCTTCTGCCTATTTCCAGTTCCTACTAAATCTCTTCAAGTTCTTAAAAGTACTAATGTTTGCATGTATCTCTTGCGAATTCTCAAATATCTTTGCGTCTATTGTATCAGCTACCTGTTCTAGAAGTCTGTGGTGTTTCAAAACAATGCCTAATAAAATATGAAGGTAAGGAGGAGCTACATTTTCAATTTCAATCTCTAACATTGGTTTGTGTAAACAATTATGGTAATGTGCCACTTGCCTTTTATTCCCTTTCCCATATTTCATATATCTATTGTAATCTCTTATCAACATGGCCAAACTTCTTGGTTTGCAAGTTGTATGCTCTCTGGATGTCTTTGATGAAAATGTTTGGTTTGTCTGGAGCTCAAGGAATATACCCATGTCTGTGGTGTCTCCAGCAAAACAAGGAAATAATCCCCGAATAAGAAAACAACAACTTGTTTACCATCCCACTCTAAATATTTTAGTGACTCTATCTGAGCTTTCATGCCATTCATAAATATTTCTAAATTATCATATGTATCTCTCACTCTAGCCATTGATAAAAGGATGGTATTAGATTTAGAATTTGGTTTCTCTAAATTTACTACCTGCATTGTAACTTTGAATGAAAGAAGATATACAAACAGTTACTTAGAATTCGCTGGCAGCCGTCGTGTGCACAGGATTGTCTACCAAAGAACACCAATGGAACAGTCCTTATCTCACACACAATAAAAAAAAAAATTCATATTATAAATAGAAGATTAACAAGACTTGAAAGATAGATCAAATTATGTGGAAGTAATCTATCTATAGCTTTACATGTTTTCTGACGCTTATATACGTAGCTAAATATCATTATAAATGAATGAAAATGCAAAAACAGATGGTGCTTTACAAAAAGTTATTTTTTTACTACCTTATTTAAGATTTGTGGGTATCAGGAATGCGTTTAAAGGGATTTAAATGCTATAAAATCTGGTGACAATATGCTTGTTCTTGTAATGCCACACTCACAAAACTGACTACCACACATTCTCAAGATATGAAACCAAAAAAAAAAAGTATGTGGAAATAATCTTTAGCTTCCCTTCGAGAAGTCTTTATAATTATAAACTCAAACGAATGGGCCGATTTTTAGATATTAAATTAATAAAAAGATTACTTATTTTATGAATTTCCTTAAATGATGACGCTGTTTTCAAAAGTCTGTAACTCCGTCAAAACTAATTTCAAACAAATAAAAATGCAATCAAAAATAGAACACAGAACAAAGTTATAGTACACAAAAGAATTTTAGCGCTGTGTTTATCCAGAACGAGTGTGTAATGATTTATATTTTACTGATTTTACTCACACATCAGCTGATTTTCCCCGCCAAAAACTAAAATAGTCTTTTACGGTGCACACAACATTTTATACCCGGTGTCAGAATTCCTGTCACCGAAACTAAAAGAGCGCTCTGGTATAGGGCACAAACAGCCGTGTCGACCATGAGAACTAATATCACGGGAGTTGGACACTCTGGACACCCGCCAGCTACTGAGCAGTGAAAAGTGATCTTGACCTTATCGATCAAGATAGAAGTGAAAGTCTGTGTCACGATAGTCTTGTGAGACCGTCTCAATGATTTCAGGATCAACGCTGTAAACCTTTATACCTGGTTGGAAATGTGTGTGCTATCGTCTTGCTTTAGATGCAAGAAAACTACAATAGAAGGAAAGCTTTAAAAAATATCAAATTCGTCACAATGGCCGTCCTGAGCGCCATTGCAGCGGGGTGAACATGATTTGTCGTCATCTTTATCATTATCTCATTTTTCACTAATTATGAAGCATTGAAACTACCACTGCGGATGACCTCCTTGAGGAAGCCTTCGCCAGAGAACTCTTGTACTAGTGATCTCTTCAGCAATTCATTTTACATAATGATGTTGACAGTTTCATGCACGGCCTCACGTTAGTTGCATTTTACGACATTCCTGAGTGAGTAGTCATATCCGTTCTTTGTCTCCTCAGGGACCTCCGCCATCTACAAGGGGACATGATTTACTGTGTTCTAACTTAAATCTATCTTTGTAAGAATACAGCAGCTAGTGTCAGTCACATCTGGTAGTAATACATTTTTTTTTTAAATTCAAAGAAATCTTTATCGTGATGTGTTAGACATGTTTCCCTCCAAGTCAGTGCTTCTTTACCTGTTAGAGGTCCAGCACCCCTTTACAGGATCTCACGAAGGCTTGCACCCCTTTACCGCATCTTAAGAAGCCTCGCACCGCATTATCTTATAGCACGCAAAATATGCCAGAAATGCTGGGGGAAAAAAAGATAACAGCATGATGATATAAGAAAATGTTATTTATAAAACGTGACTAAGGTTTGGTATTTCATTCAAGTTGTCGATGTTCTGTTTTGTACAAATACATTTGAGTTCTGTGTATTGTATAGTGTTTATTTGCTTTCTAAAATATCTGATATGTCTCAGGGGGTGCTTGCGCCCCTGATTAAGAAGCACCGAGTCTACGTTTCGTGTGCCCTGACTTTGTAAGAACTTCTTTCAGCAACTAGCACCAAACCTGCCTGGCAGTCGATACAGCTTTTTTTTTTTAACTTTTAGTTCCAGTAATCTTTAAGATGATGTGTCGGCCATGCGTACCCGGCCCTTTCTAAGCCTAAATTTCGTGCACAGTTTTAACTCGTCCTGCCTATACATTTTTCATATTTGCCTCAAGATAATATTCAGTCATCTTTTCTGATATTTCCGCCGCTGTCTCCCCAGCCTTCTGTTACATTTTAACAGACGCCATACGTGCTTGGATTATGCTTGTGCGTGCTTATGTATTACAGAGATATTTTTCTTTTCACAGTATTTCTGGCACGGTTCTGCAGCAGGGTTTGAACGCTTATCTGTGTTTAAGAAAAAACAGAATCAGAGAGATAAGATATTCCAGGAACGCGTGACTGTCGAAATAAAACAGGTAGTTTCGTGTTTAGAAAAACTTGGATCGCGGTAGTAGAATCATTCTTCAGAAGTATTAGGAGAAAACTCTGTGCAGGAGGCAATCTGATCATCAGAAGTGGTCCTCCATCAGACAGGATTTTCGGTCTTTTACTTGGGGGGGGGGGGGGGGGGGGGGCCCTACTTGGGTCATGACTCTCACGTATCGTCCTCCTGTTGTAGTTGCTTTGTTTTCCTGAATTGAACCCACGCCCCTTGTCAGCCTGCAATACTAAACTTGCGCTTCAATCCTGGTTTTATCGATTCTGGAAACTTGCAGATAAGCGTATAGTCCTGAATTCTACATTTATTGAATGTAGCGTCAGAAATATTTATGGAACATAGCGTTGATACTCATCATCTCATCTCATCTCAACCCATAACCCGTCATGGGTCGTAGGGGTGCCATGGTGGAAGCATCAGCAGACAGGGTCCTCCACTGCTCTCTATTCTCAGCAATGCGTACAAGTGTGGAGAAACCGTGTCCTGCCCATTCTTTGATGTTATCAGCCCAGGATTTTCTTTGCCTTCCTCTTCTCCGTTTACCTTCGACTGTTCCCTGGAGGATCGTTTTCGAAAGGGAGTCATGACGAGTTACATGCCCAAACCAGGCAAGCTTTCGGCGTTTCACTTTTGACAAAAGTGGTTCTTGGTGGCCTGCATAGGTGTTTATCTTCTCTCTAGTCTTTGCAAACCGAACTGGGACATTGCTCCATAGTAGTCACCTGTAGCTGTGGCCAGAAGTTACGTGATTTGTTATTACGTCATTGTCAGCGGCATTATAATTAAACAAAAAGGGAGGATAGTGTGACTCGCTTCCGTAACTATGCGGTGTTGCCGTTCGGATGGTCCTGGGTTCGATTCTCTGGTGAGCCTGTCACTTCTGTTGTTTTTCTATTGTCTAGTTTTCTACTTCTTTATTTCTCACGAGTGCCTAAAACATACATTTGTGTGTATAATATTTATTTATTTACGGCGATAGAATTATTTGTGTAATGTTGACTTTTTATCAGTTGTACACATGCCAACAACCATTAATTTTCAGTAATATACATCCAGAGTATAATATTTAGTTAGACATATTTGCAATCACAAGTTGTCACTTCTATAAAAGCAATAATTCTTGACTCTTCAGCCTCATAAGGAGCATAGACCATCAAACTCATGCGAAGTCCTGTCCCGTACCATCAGCTCAGTGCCGTGCCATGTTCGCACCACTCCTTCATTTCTGTCTCCGATTCTTTTTGCGAGCTCCTTCTACCTCTCTTACCCTGGGGATTACAGAATAAGGACTGCCTTGTAATGTTTCCTTATTATGTGCTCTATATATAGTCAGGTTCTTTTTCTCATCTCGTGTTACACTAGCACTCATCTGACTCTTTCCGCCAGTTCCACATTAGTGATCTTGTCATACCAGTGCAGTCCTTCTATTCTACGCAAGCACCCCATTTATGAAAGTCTGTATCTTTATGCTGGTTGTTTTTGTTTGTTCTCCAGGTTTCAGAGGCATACAATATGACTGACTTGACTTTGAAGATTCCTTTTTGCGTGCAGGGCTTGATTTCTTTTGAGTTTCATCTTTATTATGGCTAACAGAAGATGACACACAGTTTGTTCTGTATTCTGTTTGTTCCTTTTTATTTCCGTCCACAGTGTTTCGCAGAGTCCCTGGATGTCAGTATTATAGTTTAATTTCTGCTGCCACCTGTGCAGTCTTTTTTTTTTTTGTGGTTTTTTTCTTCTTTGATCCTTAGCCGCCGACCGTCAAAGCATGAAAATTCCAGGTTTCAAATCTTGAGATTTTCCTAGTAGAGAAAGATTGAGTCAGTAACCGAGACTTCTTTTGGCATTCTCAGGATCGCTAAATTTTTCGCCGCTATAACATTTTTCCGCCTTGGATGGCTGAATTGAATGATCTGAATTACTTTGCATGACTTGTTTATGGTCGTTGATGTTTTCCGGGCTTAAATTGTCTACAGGATGGTCTCATGCTCAACGCTCCTTAGTTGCCTTGTACCACATACTGAGGTTAATACAGCGTTACTAGTCTTTGCTTACCTTTCGGGCCCCAGTTCCTCACGGCTCTTCGTAAACACACTGACAGATAATTGGCACGATAGTGTTTGCAGAAGCCCAGGTGAGCAGCAATGAGAGTGATGTTGTTGAAGTGACGATGATGTTCAGAAACATTTTGTGCTAGTAAACAGTTACTTAGGTCGTTATTTCTGTTAGATGTTGGATCATCCGTTATGCACCCTGGACACTTACAGTTCTTTGCTCGTCAGTCCATCGAAGCACTACTCCAGAATTCCAAGAATGACAGGTGGCGGGAGAACGGAAGAAAGGAAAAACAGAATAAATAAGCAGTGGAGAAAGATGAGATTATGAGTACAAGAGTGTATGCTTGGCGTGTGCTTTTACATATATAACCGAGTGTAAGGCTCCGAGAGTTGACGCTTTGACCTTTTCTCGGCTATGTTTTCTTTCCTATCTGGTGCCACAGATAAGTAATTAGTGAAGGAACTGACCTTGTCAAGAACTCGTTGGAGTTAATAAACCTTGAATATTTCCAGACTACCGGAATTTTTGAAATTTTGCATATGGCGCATTAACCTGTAGTCTTGTTGTAATTGCTTTGAAAGTAGGACTTCCTTCTGGGCACAAGCAATGTTGGCTTACTTGGCTACTGCTGTTATTGATGTGCACTAAAGTATGACTCTTGTGTGACACAAGACGTGCCAGCCTTTTTGCTTACTACAGTTATTCAAGTTCTACAGAAAGTGAGACCAGTAATACTTTCTTGTTGGACACAAGACGTATTGGTCTACTTAGTTACTACTGTTATTGATGTCCTACTAAAGTGCGGCCAGTAGTACTTTTTTGTTTTGTACAAAAAGTGTTGGTCTACTTGGTTACGGCTGTTATTGATGTCCTACATATAATAATAATAGCCCCTTCAGTCATAACTGACTATGGGAATGACAGCCCTCATATGTTTTTTTTCCTCGTGTTCCTTTCGATTTTTTCTCATCTCTTTTGCTTGCCGTGAGAGCTTCTTTTCGGTCACTCTGAGTTGGCGCCGTAGAGATAATCGCCACATGGGGCGATCGGCAGCTTCATCCTCCCATGTTGCTGGATTTGTATCCAGTGTCCTCATGTCTCTCTTGCACACATCCTTGAACCTCAGCTGCGGTCGCTCAACTGTTCTTTCGCCATTTGCCAGTTGTGCGTAGAAGATATCTTTCGGGATGCACCATCTTCCATGCGGCGGACATGGCCAAGCCAGGGTAGTCTGCGCTGTCTAAGCAGTGTATACATGCTTTGAAGGCCAGCACGTGACAACACCTGAACATGTCACTGTGTACTTCCACGAATTATCGAGGATGTGGCGTAGACACCGATGTCCTACTAAAGCGGGACCAATACTACGTCCTTGTTTGGTACAAGAAGTGCAGGCCTACTTGGAAACTGCTAATCGTTGATGTTTTACTGAATGTCGGACCACTGGTACTTGTTTAGTACTAGAAATGCAGGTGTCCCCTAGGCAAATACTCTCCGATTTCGGATACTGCTATAATTGATGTTCCACTGAAAGTTAATCCAGGATCAGTCGACGAAAAATCCTCAAATGCCGTCACCCGGGTTTGATCCTGGATCACCCGGTCGCCAGAGCGGTGTGGTAACCACTGCGCTAGCGCGGCTCCCGAATCGTTGATGTTTTACTGAATGTCGGACCACTGGTACTTGTTTAGTACTAGAAATGCATGCCTACTGGATACTGCTATAATTGATGTTCCACTGAAAGTGGGATCAGTTGTATATTCTTGCTGGGCTCTAGACGTTCTGGCCTACTTGGCTAATGCTGTTATTGATGTTTGTTGATAACGGGACCATTAGTCATATCTTTGTTGCATACAAAAAGTGCTGGCCTTCTTGGCTGTTGTTGATGTCCTGCTATTGGTGTATACTCTGTGTGCTGTACTTATTAGGTCCTTGATATGGTTATGTCTCCTATATGGCAGCGAGACCTGGACAACCTATGCTAAGCAAGAAAGAAGGCTCAATACCTTCCATTTACGGTGTCTACGCCACATCCTCGGCATCTCGTGGAAAGATAAAGTGACAAATGTCGAGGTGTTGTCACGTGCTGGCCTTCAAAGCATGTATACACTGCTTAGACAGCGCAGACTATGCTTGCTTGGCCATGTCCGCCGCATGGAAGATGGTCGCATCCCGAAGGATATCTTCTACGGACAATTAGCAGATGGCAAGAGAACAGTTGGGCGACCGCAGCTGAGGTTCAAAGATGTGTGCAAGATAGATATGAGGGCACTAGACATGGATCCAGCAACATGGGAGGATGAAGCTGCCGATCGCACTAAGTGGCGATGCTATTTACGGAGCCACCTCAGATTGGGCGAAAAGAAGCTCACACAACAAGCAGAAGAGAAGAAAATGTCGAAAAATAAGCAGCTTAGGGCTGTCACCTCAGGGGCGCATTCTCATAGTCAGTTATGACTGAAGGGGCTATTATTATTATTATTATAGTTGTTTACAAAATGTTCACGTTGTCTGCTACATGCTTACTGTATGTCGCAGAGTATGCGCACGTTTTAAATGTTTTCATTCAGGTGTTTGTTTTAAATGTTTTAATATAATATCGAATGTCCCTGAATTATTCATTGCGCACGTGTTCGTGTACTATACGCGGCTTTCTAATTGTATTTCTCGGCGCCAGTGCGCTCAGCAGTTTGTGTTTGTACTGAAGCGGCAATAATTTGGTTAAGGCAAAGGATAAAATGAAAGGCTTGTAACGCGTTCATTTCTCATTGAGGGCAAACACAAATCTTTTAGCTGAAGCAGTGCAGCACACCTCAGAACATTTGACAGTGTAGATACTGCAAGCTTATCATGGTTTTCACTTTCCTCACCCGATTCGTCACATTTCTCTAACTTTCTTCTCTCTTGCCTTTCTTGCAGGCAAACTATTTCCCTTCTCACTGTGTCCTACACATCATTTTTTCTTTCCTTCTCACTGTGTCCTACAAACCATTTATTCTTTTGCGCTCCTTGCGGAGTATGGAGCCACCACTGCTGCTGGTTCCGCAGGAAGCGTGCACCAAGCCGTTACATGCTCTTGCCGCGGTGGTTTCTGTGGACATTTGTTTTACATGATGAGGTTGCCAGCCCCCACGCACAACCTCATATTAGTAGCCTTTTACGACATCTATGATGATGCAGTAGTCTGATTCTTTCTTTATCTCTGCATACACCCAGTGAACTACGCGGAGCTGTCCTACTACCAATCAGTCAGTACCCTTTAGCTACCCATTGGGCAGAGGTCTTCAACAAACACATGCCAAGCATACACATATATGTTCTTCGTGAAAGATATTTTAAAAAAAAAAAGATTTGGCTTCTTTTTGACAAGGCGGTTATTTTAGGGCGCATGTCCAAATATAAAAGACCTTTAGGTCTGATCATTGTAACTGATAGATATGACGAATTGCTGATTGATGGTAACTGGCCATTCACGTTTATTCTGTGCAATAGAATGTATGCCCCACGTGGTTTCGAGGGGTCTCTGAAGAGACAGAGAAAGAATATAACTACCGCACAACCATGAATGTCGCACAGTGTGACCAATACGAGGTTGTACAAGGGGATGACAACCTAATCATCTAAAACTAATTGCCACAGAAACCACCACAGCAAGAGCATGTGACTGCTTAGATATAGGCTTCCTGGAAGGTACCAGCGGCAATGGTGGCTGCTCGCACTGTAAGGAGTGCAAAGGATGATGATGATGATGGTGAATAGAATGTATGGACAATTTGTCTGTATTAAGTACATTTGGTAACAATACGTGTGGTTCGTGCGTAAAACTAGTTTTTCCTTTACAATTAATGGACGGTATGACCTACTTTCTCAGTCCCGGCTCGGGGGAATCAATTTTTCTAGCCAGTGCAAAATTGTTGTCTGTACACATAACTGTCTGCTCCCTGCCGTTTTATATTCCACTGTACACCGTCTGCTTCACTGTGTCTCATGCGTGCACACCATGCGCTTGTTAATCTGATCGACTTATCGAGTTCAGCCAGTAATTATGTATCCCTTTGGTGGAGGCGATCATGTGTCTTTGACTCTTCTGATCTTAAGCGCTGTTTTATCAATTTTGTTGCTGGCGTTCTTACATGCCTTAATTGTTAAATTATAGGCTATAAAGGATTTTCACTTTTGGTCGTCTTGGGTCTCGTTTGCTGTCAGTTTTGCCTGTCGACACCGCAGTGTTGTCAAACGTTTCTGCTCACACGATATACCCCCCCCCCCAAAAAAAAAAGACTTAAGTGCCTTTTTCTTATGTGTTTTTTTATGTCGGAATGTCAAAGCGGTTAGACTACCTTCCTTTCACCGCACAGGTTCCGGGATAGATTCCTGATAGCGTCACGCTCCAGTTTAGCAACTGTAAATTTGTACCTTGCTGTGCTCGTGAGTTAAGGTAGGAAAAGGCAGCGAAGAAGGGAACTGGTCACCTCACCTCATTACAAAAAAGCTGGACCTAGTTTGGTGTAGTATCTAACACTTCACTCCCCTACTGCAGTTTCTGCTATGGGGCTGTCTTTACCTTTAAATTCACTTCCACTAGAGTCAGTTAGGTGGCGATATAAAACATTTCCACGAGAGTTTACTGCAGTGTACTTTGAATGGATTTTGCATGTTCACATTATTTATTTCATTTGTATTCTTCTTTCCTCTTGTTATTTTCACGATGTTATTGTTATTGCTGTTCATAATCGACATCATTGTACTCTGGGCAAACCCAGAGGTACTCCGTCTCCCTCAGCAAATTTTGAAAGATATGAATGCTGCTTATTCCTGTAGCGCACTGGTTGTATACATGGCTGACCCATTCTTTCATATGTCCATCCTTGTTAGTTTTACGTTTTATGCCAAATTCCAGCAGCCTGAGGCGTGTTGATTTACTGATTGCAGTGTCGTTCTCTAACAGGCGATCATTAATTTTCCTTATTATATGTCCCTTATCTACAGAGAAATGTTTATAGTCCTATGTAGATGGATGTGTAAACCAGAGTCCAGGGAGGGAAATACTCATGAGGAATAGTGAATATTTAACATTTCCCTCCTAAGAAAGCTAGGAGCATATATAGATCACATCTCTAGGAGGTTGGGCTGCCATTCAGACTCACCAAGAGGAACTGGACGATACATCATAGGCAGGTTCTGCTAAACTTGATCAGGGATAGAATTCTGTGGAACCTCTGCTGGTACTATAACCTTCAGGCTGGGGCTTCTATTTTGACTTGTTCTAAAACCAGCATAGCAAACCCTTGTAGAACTCTGGATTGGGTGATTGCAGCATGGAAATCCCATTTCAGTATAACCTATTATTCCAGCTATTCCACTAGTGACACCTGTATTGAGGATAAATTTCATGCATGATTTTTAATACATACATTGATGAGAAATCCGCCCTTCTGGTTTTTTACATTTATTCTGAAGTATCGAGACCTTCAGCAGAAACTGTGGTGCCCTGATATTCTACTTCAGCCATGAAAAATTCAAACATGGACTGATTGCTGTGAAGTCCATAGTTCTGCAAGTATTTACATAGCTCCTGTAGCATGCAAGAATGCTCTTTATCTGTTCTTCCTATAATGATGAAATCATCAACATAATTTGTGCACCCATCATGAACCTATCATGAACAACTGTGTGAACCTTTGAAAGAATGCAGATGTACTTTCTGTCCCAAAGGCTAGTTTCTAATAAAGTCCATGTTGTGTCAATGACAGCAAGTTTATTTTTTGAGTTGCCATTTGACTTTGTCTGGAGATGTGCAATAGACAGATCAGCCTTCATAACATGCTTTCTGTTTTGTAGTTTCTGGGAAACCTCTTCAGGCAAGTGGACACTTCTCAACTTGAATCTAGAGTTGATGTTAATTTTAAGTCTCCACAGATGTATATAGTGCCTTTGGGCTTTGGAACAGGTATAGTTTGCACTGGCTGTATTATTCCTGTGTTTACCAGTCTGTGCTACCATTGTCTGAATACATGATTATACCTTTGCCAGCTAGTAAAGTCCAGCCATATATGTATTCATTGACTACGGATTATGATAACATAACAAAGTAGTTGTGTTCTGTATTTGATCATTGTTACTAACCATCTGTCGTGGAGTAATTTTTAGGAGAAGGACAGATTGAATGAAATGGAAGAAAATAAAAGATAATAATCTTTATTAATATGTTTATGATAGTCTACGAGTTCGAATGGAACTGCCTCTTCTCGGGAAATAGTGTACTAGAAATCCTTAATGCAAAGAGAATTCTGGCAACTAAACAGGATATTTTCTGGACGATAAATTCTCTCTCAGGAATCCTACAAAAGGACTATGTAAAGAACATAAGGTTGAGAGAGGAGATTTGGTGTCCAGCGACATTAATTAAAATATCCCGACCCACTTGAAGTTAGTTTAATTATGGCTCAGCCCCCAGGGTGTAGATTTATGTTTAAAACAAAATACAGCCCAAATAAAGTTAACAAGAAAAATAACAACATATGCTGTTAAGTTAAATTGAATAAAAGGGTATAGATTCGCACATATCTGAATGTACATATAAATATGAAAAAAAGTTTAGCTATATTGTTTTAAAAAAAAACAACTATTATGGTCATCACATGGACCAGGAGATATTTTCTATGGTAGTTTTGCTGGTAGGTGTTAATACTCATCTCCTCAAGGACTGTAGTAGCTGCAGAAATGATTGGTGTTCGGACTCTCTTGGTTTGGTCTGCCCCAGCACTTAGGTAGCATAAACAGGTCAATGGATTCAGCTAGTGCCCCTAGATCTATAGAGAGTTACGCCAACTAAAATTTGGCCGCCATTTTCAGCTGTACCCGTATTGCAGGAAAATGGATCCAATCGCGAGTTTCAGACCCAATTTGCATTTTCGTTTAGGTTAGCTAATAATTTGAAATAAAATTAGATGCAAATACAGTAGCACATATTTGTACGATTATTTGTATTTCAATTAACAAAACAAAAAGAAGAAAACTAATTTACTTACCGGTTTATTGAAAAGAATCAGTAACATGGATTTTTAACACATACTCTGTTGAATTTTATATTCTGTTATAATTCCACTATTTAGCAACAAATATTCCGTTAGAGTTGCAACACTTAGCAAAACATACTCCCTTTGAATTGAACTATTTACCTAGTTTGAAATGTGGAAACTGGTGAATGACTGTTGTAGACACTGACAGTTTTACTAGATCCAGATGATCACACCAGTTTATGTTTTCATTAAAAATGCGACTATGCACAGATAGTTTTAACAAAATTTAATTACATATTTTGGACCAGAGATTTCCTGCAATGGCTTTTACTGCTCATTGATGCTCGAGCATGCTGTTTAAGACCATTGTTTTTATTTCTGCAGTAAATGTGAATTCTCACAATTATATACTTTGCTAATAGCTTTTGTTTAATATCATGGCAGTTGCTCAGTGTGCATTCAGCTGTTTCCTGTAATGCCATATCCAAAAGTAAAGTTGCAATGTTTTTCATGGTTGCAAATCTATGCTCATGCTGACGGATCAGTTCAGTTCTTAACATCAGATTTACTACTGTGTCACTTGCATAAAGAAGTGAGCCTGGAATGTACTCTTTATGTTCTGTTAGTCGTGCAATGTCAGTAATTGTTGCACACTGAGGGGCAGTGACAGCTGCAATGCAGATATGACAGGCAGTATGTTGCTTTAATACACTGTTCACACAGTAGCCACTTAAATAATGAATTACATGGACCTCAGCTGTGCTTTCTATTTCTATTTCTACGTCTGACAAATCAACATGCTGCTCAGTGTGTGTAACTGTTGTTGTATTCATATCAGTACAATCAAGCAAAAAGTCATTATCATCTTCGTCGTAACTACTTCCATGTGTAGTCATGAGGAATTGTGACAAGCAGATAGTTCTCAATCTGTGTTAGAATTCAAGAGGTGTTGGCACTGCATTATTTAATCTCATGGAGCTGAAAAAATTCTCCAGGCAGTCTTGACTCACATGTGATGTCAGCAAGAAACTGAAATTTCCACTCAACATATCCTCTGCAAGATCAAGCACAGATGTGGTGGACAAAAGGATACTTACTTACTTACTTAGTCGTTCCTCTTCTACCGTGAGGTGTAGAGGTTTGGAAGAGAGAGCGCCAGACTATTCTATCAGCTGTCTTCTTCCTGGCCTGGTTCCATTCTAGTCCTCGGTCCTTCAAAGATTGTCTAATGTTGTCCTCCCAGCGGACTCTGGGTCGTCCTGGAGGTCTGGAAGCAGACTTGCCAAACCATCTTAGTTGGGAAACTGTGGGTAGCCGATTTTCTAGGCCCATCGTCTGCAGACATCTGTTCTAATTAATGCCAGCTGTATGCAGTTGTGGTTCAGAGGCCTTTCTTGGTTAGGCCTTGTAATGTGGTGTGATAGTTATAGATACACCCACAGATATTTAAGCAGACTAATAAATTTAACAAATATTATTATACACTGAACTAACTCAAGAGTGTAAAATTTTTGATAGAATTATATTACATTTATTTGTTCTGGATCAAGTTTTATGTTGACCAGAACTTTTTTTTTTAAAAAAAAAAAGGATTTAAAAATTATGAAAGAAATGCATGGAATGTTACATAATAAATGCAAGAGTGTACATATATAAGTACTAGACTAGTTAGTTTTATTAAAATGTTCTAGTAGTCATCTACTTGGGAGGATAGTTAATGCTTGTGCTGTTGGGGTGGCCTCATCACACCTGTCTATATTGACTACACAGTGTCCAGTAAATTACAGGAATTTTATGGGGTATTAGTAACTAAAAGGCGTTGGTGAACTTCCAGCAGACCAGAGGCTCACTCAACTTGCATATGTAGCTCTGGTGCTGAAATCTGGTGGTCCCACCTCTCCGTGCTGGCGGGCAATAATAGTGGTCTCTGTCACAACGTACTGCACAGATACACTCGAGTAAAATCACCAACTGAATGGACACCGCCTTGTTGACAACTGAAACTCACAGCTCTGCAATCAAAGTATTGGCTATGTGTCAAAATTCTATTCTCTACCCACGTCTGGACACAACACGGACACAACAACCACATCATACAGACAGGTCAGATCTCTCTGACCAAACAGCACATTTACCATGGTGGTTTTTACATCAGATAGGTCCTCCCAGACTATAGATTCTGAAAAATATTTATTAGTTTCCTTCCCTAAAAGTGGATAGGTAATATGTTTCATTATTCTCAACACTTGATCTGTCTTTCCTAACCCTTGCTGGAGTTTATGTATATTGTTGGTCCCTAGACCCTGACTTGGGCGGGGGGTCTAGAGCAAATCCCTACTTGTTTGTAAGGCTAGATTATGATATGGCAGTATCAAATCACTCGAACATTAAACAATATTCAAAATATACAAAGAAATAATTTCAATCTAAATGCTAGCAAAACTCAGCTGAGCTGCTGGCTATAGTATGGCGTCCCTGAACTTATTTCACTTTCTTTCATTTGGAAATCACCACACTTTAAAATACTGTGTCTATCATCGAACAACTATTGAGGAATGGCCCCACTTGCGCGTCTGAGCGCCGATAAAATGATTGTCTGTGGCCAATCACAGCCTAGGTTTATTTCAAATTCAAATTTCCTACCCTAAAGTCATTTCAGTCATGCTTCAGTCAAGTATGGATGTTTATCTGTTAGTCCTGTCCGTCTCTATTGTTTTTTTTTTTTCAAAAACGTACTTGATTTTTGAACCAACCTTTCTCTCCCCTCCAAAATTTTGTCGTTAAAAGTTATATTTAGACACAGCTCCCACCAATGTCCCTTCGCTTCCCTACTAAGTAGATTTGAACACCTGCGTCTCAAGGTCGTGTTTTTTTGTGCAAATAGCGACACTTTTTATTCCATACAGTCTGTCGCTGATTTGAACAACACTGTCTTTTGTCATTATCTTCAATATTATCTATCCGTCTGTAAAATTAAGAACATATTAGTTCACTGCTCAGAATGGGCCATCCGGGGATTCCTAACTGTTCTAATATTTCCAAACATCTGGCGTTCTGGGTCAAAGGCTTGTATCGCAGCGACCAATAAATGACTGTGGGAGGTCCCTTTGTCGAGTTCCTTACGTCAACCGTGACTTTTTCCCCCCAATTGCGTCTCCATTACTTTCTAGCTCTTCTTTCCAGGTATCCGCCGGTCTAGGATAATGGAGGGTGATCGGTCTTGATACTTCAACCACCAATCATGGTTAGATACCTCATTTCAGGTTTGGATCTGGCTTTTGTGGGTTGTAGTCATTGCCCATGACTCGCATCCATATGTCAAGACTGGGACATAGGTGGAGCGGTATACAGCCATCTTCGTTTTCTTACCAACCTCTTTCTTGCTGAGGAATCCTCGATTTATGGCCTGATAAAGTCTCCCAGCCGCTGCTTTTCGAGTGGCCAGCTCTTCTTTGATGCCCCCCTTTCGGTCTATAATAGCTCCGAGATATTTAAAGTGGTCGACCTGCTCCAGGACTTGTTCTCCCAACTTAATCTGATGTTTTCTTTCTTCTCGTGATATCACCATGGATTTTGTTTTAGAGCTGCTTATGACCATCCCTCTCTTCTCCAGCTCTTCCTTCCAGACTTGTAGGTTGGATTGGAGATGTGTCTCTGATTTAGCAATCAGGACAACATCATCAGCAAATGCTAGCTCTGAAATACAGACCTGTCTCATCTTCCAGTACCCCACTGAATACTTTCTTGTTCTCTCCTTACATGCCTTGATGACATCGTCCATGAGGAGTATGAAAAGATAAGGCGACAGGATATCACCTTGTCTTACACCAGTGGTGGTCCTGAACTCTTCTGACTTATAGTTTGCTGTCCTCACATAATTTCTGCAAGACTTGTAGAAGCTCTGTATAGCATGAATCAGAGGTGCTGGAATGTTCTTCCTTGCCAAACAGTCCCAAAGTTTGCTCCAGGGGACCCTGTCAAACACCTTTTCCAGATCTATGAAACAAAGATGGATCTCACTCTTGTACTCAAGGGCCTTTTCACTCAGCTGCCTGAGTGTGAAGATTAGGTCTTGAGTACTTCGGTTTGCTCGGAATCCGCACTGGGCTTCATCCAGTTGTGGCTCAGCTAGGCATCGGAGTCTCTGCTCTAGGATTCTAGAGTAGATGGACAAAAGGATGCCTGTCTGAAATGGTTTCCATGCTCCCTGCTGTCCAACTGAAAGCGTTGTAAACATTCGAATCACAAGTCGTAACATTTCAACAGCATTTTCATACCTATCTGGAAGCTGCTTAGTTAGAGCCATGACACGACTGCGACTTGACATTAAATCAAACCATTTAGATATCACCTCAATGAACCGAGCAGTTGTCAGATTATTCACAGGTCTGCCCTCCTTTTCTACCATGATGTGGATCCCTGCACTGACAGATATACTGAAAAAGTGAAGTGGCTGTGACACCTTCATCTTATCAAAATGTCCAGGGCAGAGTATGTCATCAGTAAGGTGTGCTGTTCCTTTGTAAGTCAGCCAGTTCCCTAATGGGCAGAATATCTGCAATGTTAGAAGGCACATTTAACAATACACACATCTCCTCAGATAATCTGAAATCATGGCCAGAGATAAATGCAGACTTAACATTTTTGATCAAATGAGGTGTGTCAGCTAGGAAATATAGCCACTTATTTGGTTGCTCTGGATGTGCAATTTTGTTCACAATTTTGTTTCTGGAAGCACAAACACCAAAGCTGGCCCACAGTGCTCTGTTTGCTCTTCCCATGTCACTTGTGACAGTTACCACATGCAGACCAAGTGCAGCAGCTTTATGTATTATTTCCAGAATAATGGGTTTGTAAACATGGCCTTTAGTTGACCTTCCTGAGTAAAAAAAGCAACATTTTGCTTCCATCTGCTGGATAGTCCACTTAGCATGAATACTAGTGCATTTGTCGCAATGTCCTTATGTTCAGGTACAGTGACATGACCAAGAATTTCTCCTATTTTTGCATCATGTTCAATAGCAGATTTAATTGACATTTCATCTAATGTCAAGCAGCACAGCTGTTCTACTCCTAACATGTTTACAACCTTTAATTTCATGTAATCAAACATCTCATTGAGTATTCCCCCAGAAATATGAATGTGCTGTATTCGGCGCTGAAGTGTACGTATATCAGGCAGTGGGTAATGCTTTTTCAATAACATATTATAGCCTGTTGCTCTACAAGCAAATCGAATTTGCAATGCTTTCTTTACAGTCTTACTGCCCCATTTTACTCCTCTTGAAGACCTACAATTAAGGACCCGGATCTGATCCTCAGATAGCATGTTTAATATTTTATCTGTCTGGCATGACAATTTTTTCTTCATTCTATTGTTCTGCCTCTTCTCTGTAGCTAAACTTGCTGCAAGTTTACTGATTTTTTTCTCGAAGTGTCTTAATCAATGTTTCCTTAGCAACACAGCCGGCACAGTTATCTGTAATGACTTCTGTTTGCATGCTATTTTCTGATGCTGAAGAGTCCGTGTAGTTGTCACTCACACTATCTGTTCCTACATTGTCTTCAATGGAACTGTCAGTTGCTGAATTTTTCTTCTTGTTGTAAGTGTGATCATGGTTTAGGCCTAGCGCTGCAGTGTGTCCTACAACAGCATCCCTTATCTTAGGTGATTTTCTGTGCTGACCAGGTGCATGGTGTAAAAATTTGGTAGGTACTGCATTCCATCTAAGTTTCTTCTTCCCATCCAGTCGCTTCAATTCAAAATCAGTCGACTCAAAGTGTTGTTCACACAGCCTTGCATTAATAGAAGCTTTCCAAAATCATGCTTTATTTGCTAAATGATGTGAATGTCCACCAGTGGATAAATGTAGATGTTGGGACTGGTGTAGTAAAGTGTAACGATTGTCAACTCATCAAACCCAGCACAGTTTTGGTCATACAGGTCATCTTGTCCTGGAACGTGATGAGGCTCCGACAAGAATGTGAGTGTAAACAATGAGTGTGTATCTGAATGTCAGTACGCGAATGGTAGAATGATTCGATAGAGTTGACAGGTTGGTAGTACATCACTCATACTCACACTGTTCGAATTCAAGAAGTACTGGAACTACGGTGGTCTTTTTATAACATTTAATGGGACGCACACTTGGACAGTACGTGTATGGTTACAGGAACAAATGTCGACATAGACAGCATAATGTTGATCACAGGAATATCATCTTAAGTTAGCATTCATGCTTGGCAAATATCATAATGGAGCATTCGTAAATAAGCATTCAGCGTTCCATCATGTAAATCATCTGGCTTTACTGACTGGGCACGTCAGACCATAACCAATACATAGGAAGGCTCCTAGACCTAACCTCGTCTAGCGAATATTCCTTCACGTAAAGTTCAATATATATATATTTCATAATATAGGAATCCCAGACATGGGTTCTCACATGTAGCAGTGATCTCTTGGTTCATCGAGCGATAGTACAGGCATCCCTTTTTCTCACTCGATAAATACAAAGTATATGAATTTCAACATGGCTGTTCTCTCTCTCGTGAGCTTCACTCACTATAGAATATAGACCAAAATTAGTCATTCATTAAATGTCCTCATTTCTTCATAGGTTCTCTCATAGAGGTAATTGAATAATATCATACAATCCAGTGCTGATACATAGGAATGTCTTCTTCCTTTGAATGGATATTCTTTTTAAAAGTACCACTGTGCATCTGCTTATCAACAACGATGGCGAAGCCCAAGTTCATAATAAATTGTGGTTTTACCTTTTTATGCGAAATATAACTTTGCCATTCCTTGGCAAAAGAGAATAAACACTGGGGTAAAGTACATACAACATGTCTAAATGATTATCACTTTTCCCCATCCATATATAGATCACTATTTCGGCAAAAAGCCTGCTACAACAAAACTCGGCATCCTCACAGGATGACAGCCATGGATCACACCCTTTGCTAGCGATACTTCCGCTGCATAGCCTTTGACCTTTTCTAGCGACAACCAAATTAGTTCGACTTAGAAATGCAAAGATATCCATATATAAGACAGACTCGTCCTACTCATACAAACACTACGTATAAATTCAGGCCATAGATATACTGAAGCAAGAACAATCTATTCCTACCCAGCCACAGAATAAATCGCAGTAGGCCTAGAGTCGTCTGCGGAGTCCGATCGAAGATGACAGAACTATTTTCAAGGGAAGCAACCCAAAAATGACTTCTCCTTAAGCACTTAAAAAGGAAATACTTTGCTTACAAAATATTTGCGAACATAATAAGAATATAAATGTATTATATTGCAAGATAGTAAAAATTGCCCTTTACAGTCTTACCACACCTCCCGGGAAAAAAAAAAAAAAATTTTTTTTTTTTTTAAATACATCTAGGAGCACCGTAGAATAGGCTCACAACGCAAGAATACTGCGCAGATGAAAATATCAGGAATAACTATAATTCCTAATATGACTGGTGAGAATATATATCTCAAAATCTGAGAGAAATTGTTTCCCTACGAATAAATGTTTCCAGGAAGGTGTGATGTACGTATAATACAATTCTGGTAATTATACAATGCATACCAAAAATTCACACTACAATCTTAAATTTATGATTTATGAAGAAACAATCATCAAAGAACAGCGGTGAATTAACATCAATAAACCGCTAAGTAGCGATACCATCATTCTATTATTAAATTACAAATGTGTATCTTAGTAAAGAAACAAAAAATAACTGTTGTAAAGTTATACATATTAAAAAGATCCAATATTTAACAGTAAAGTGGCATCATGTGGGCATCTGGACAGAATGTCCGCCATCACATTTTCTGAACCACGGATAGCTCGTACCGAAAAATGAAAAGGTTGAAGAGCGATTGCGTATCGAGTTGATCTCGAGCTCTTCAAGTTTTTACTTTGGATAGCCGTAAGAGCTTTTTGGTCAGTTTCCACTACGAAATGCGCGCCCAGAAGGAATCTTTGGAGTTTGAGAATTGACCAAACCATTGCCAATAATTCACGGTCTAAAACCGAGTAATTCCTTTCTGCAGCATTAAGTTTTCTGGATATGTACATTACAGGATGCAGAGTTCCAGAGTACTCTTGCATTAGTGCCGCTCCAATCCCAGTGGATGAAGCGTCACTACGAAGAACAAATGTCTTATCTGTTGTAGGTAACACTAAAATAGGTGGTGATGAAAACATAGTTTTGATCTTCTCTAGTGAAGATTGGCATTCATGAGACCAGTGAACCATGTTAGGCGACCCTTTCTTGAATAGTGTAGAGAGAGGTGCCATGATAGAGGACAGATTCGGAATGAAACGTCCATAAAATTGTATGAGACCTAAAAGACTTCGCACTTGCTTTTTAGTCCTAGGGATAGAGATGTTAAGTATCTTAGTGATATTATGGTCTTCTGTCTTCAAGAAACCGTGACCTACTCGATGGCCTAAGAAAGCAATTTCGCTAAAGCCAATACAAGCTTTAGATGGTTTTGCTGTCAGGTTATACTCACGCAGAGTTGATAATAATTCAACTAATCCTGAATAGTGATCTTCCCAAGTATCGCTGAAAAGACAGATGTCGTCTAGATAAGCAATGACATCTGACCGATACGATAGGATTCGACGCATCATGCGTACAAATGTAGCTGGTGCGTTCATAAGGCCGAAAGGCATAAAATTCCATTGGAAAAGGCCTCTGGGAGTAGAGAAAGCGGTAAGAGGTTTGGCGCGTTCGGATAATGGAACTTGCCAATATCCTTTAGACAAATCAAGTTTAGTGAAAAAATGCGATTTAGAAAGACGAGTAAGTAACTCTTCTAGTAAAGGCATAGGTTCAGCATCGAACTTCGTAACTTGATTCAATTTGCGATAGTCAACGCAAAGACGTATGTTATTGTCTTTTTTTTCGAACAATAACCATCGGCGAAGAATATGCAGAAGTGGATGGTTCGATTATTTGTAAATCTATCATTTCATCCAACTCCTTTTCAACCTGTGTTTGGAAATGTATAGGGATAGGATAAGGCCTAACCCTAATTGGAGTATGTTCAGTTAGAACAATGTCATGCTCAATGACATGAGTTTGTCCAGGGATGTCAGTGAGGACATCCTGAAATGTTTGTAACATAGACGAAACTTGTCGCCGTTCTCCTAGAGACAAATCAGGAGAAACAGTAACGTCTTTCCATGATTCACTAGAATGAAGTGGGATCATTGGAAGCGGGAGATTAACATCCGAAAAACTTGTTTCCTCATCCTGTATTACAGACAGTGATGAGTAATGACCATGTTTGACATGAGAATCGTCCGTTGCCTGGAAAATAGGCTGTAGATAGTCAGGACGTTCATGGAACTCCGTAAGCATATTGATGTGGAAGGTTTTATGCTTCCCGTTAATATCGACGATGTAGTCAACATCTGAAATTTTCGATATTATATCGTACGGACCTTTCCAACTAATAAGGAGTCTATTTTCACGACAAGGTAGCAAAACAAATGCTTTGTCACCAGGACAAAGTTGTCGTAAAGTTCTCTTCTTATTAGCAAATTGTCTTGCCTTCTGCTTAGCAAACTCAGAAGAGGACGTTGCCAATTTGCATGCTTCGATAATCTTTTGTCTCAGCGCGATGACATACTCGTAAGAAGATTTTGTGTCATCGTCAATATTGTCAGCTGTTATAAGATCATGCAGCAAAGACATTGGGCCGCGCGGTCGCGCGCCAAAGACAAGTTCAAAGGGCGAAAACCCTGTATGTTCATTGGGGACCTCTCTGTACGCGAAGAGGGCCGCGGGTAAAACCCTATCCCAATCCTGAGGATGATCCTCAGTTATCTTCCCTAATAAGTTCTTAAGTGTTCTATTTAGTCGCTCGACCATCCCATTGGACATAGGATGATAGATGCTACTCAAAGATCTCTCTATCTGTAGAGTAGACATTACTTGAGACATGGTATCCGATATCAGTTGGGTGCCATGATCTGATAATATTTCTCCGGGGAATCCCAGCCGAGAAAATATAAGCCAAAGAGCATCTGCAATGTCAGCGGTAGTAATGCTCTTTAGAGGGATAGCCTCTGGCCAACGTGTGCACATGTCTACACACGTTAAGATAAACTGATGTCCTCTAGCAGATTTGATCTTGAATGGACCAATGATGTCTATCGCCATTTTCTGGAATGGACGAATAGGAATATCTGCAGCCTGAATAGGCGCAGCATGACGAGGACCTTTGGATTTGACTTCTTGACATACTTTACAGGATCGACAATAGATCCGTATGTCCTTGTTCACAAAAGGCCAAAAGAAAGCCGCAAGAACTCTTGACTTAGTACGGGAAAAACCCATGTGACCAGCACACTGAGAGTCGTGTGCATGTTGTAAGATCTTAACTCTCAAATTCTTGGGTACAAGAATCTGAGAATGACTTGACTTAGTGGAGTCTTGCACCATACGTACAAGTACGCCATTCTTCATTGTAATCCAAGATTTACAATTTGAATCTTTATTCGGATCACCTTTTGTTACAAGAGTGAAGAATTTCTTAAGAGTCGGATCTTCTTCTTGTTGTTTTATAAACGAGTCACGAGAAATTACCAAGGGATCATCTTGGTTATGCACTTCATTATCTTCAACAGATGAAGTTTCAGGCATATTGAGAGCTTGAGCTCTAGTGACTACTGCATTAGCAGATTGCATATTTTGATTTTCCCAAACGGAAATTTGCTCCGGAGTACATTCTTTGACTCCGTGAATGCGACCGATGATAAGATCAGCGATCGGATCCGGCAAAAGACATGCGTGTACATCTCCTGTGAAGAAAGGAGTAGCAATCCTAATGATAGCGGTAGAGTATTTCTCTATGGTGCCGCCAAATGTTACGCATTTGACTACTTTGCCTGTAGAATGAGAAGGATCTATGAGTGACTGCCTAACCCCAATAGTTGTGCATCCAGAATCAAAAAGTACTGAGACTGGATTGTCATTTACTAAACCTTTGTGTAAGACAAGAGAACCTCTCCCATCATGCGCGATTGACGCAGGAAGAGCGGGAAGAGGATGGCCACAGCTTAAAGTAGACACTGTGGTTGGCTCAAATAATGTTTTGCATTGGGGGCACTGAGATGCTCTCCCAAAATCAAAAGCGGCACATGCCATATTATTAGAGTCATCATTATCTTTATTTTGTTTATAGGCTTCGTGGGACTCTTGCTGTGCAGAGTTCGCCTGGTAATGAGCTTTATGTTTTTTGAATTGTGCTCTACCTCTGTTATTATTGCCTCTGTACTTATCATTGTTTCCACTATTATAACCTCTACTCGGGTTTGAATCATAGCTCCTTTGGTTACTATCATCATATTCATTATAATGAGTATCTCGGTAATTATGATCCTGTTGTCTCCATGAAGGAAAACTTGGATAGTTTCTAGAATGACTTCCTTTGCGAAAGTTCCTGTAATTATGACCACCCCTGAATCGAGGGCTGTCAGCTCTTCTCCAGGTATTCGAAGAAGAACCCTGAAATGATTGGTTACCTTGGTTCTGATAACTGTAATAGTTACCTTTTTTATTAAACCTATTTTGAGGTCCTTGGAATTTGTGAGAGTGATTAGGGTTGTATGGTGTTGCAGAAGCAACTGGCATACCTTCTTTAACCTTACTGTTGCTAATGGCTACGTCCGGATGTGCAGTGACGTATTGGGTACAATACTGTTCCATTTCTTTTAGAGACTTAGGTTTACGCTCATGTAAGAATTCGAGGAAAGGTTTATTTATACTTGACATAATCTTGTCTCTGAGTATCAAGTCCATAAGGGCTTCATAAGTCTTTTCTGTTTTGGATAGCTCAATCCAACGATCAAATGTAAGACGTGTTCTTGCAATGAATTCTGAGAATTCTACACCTGCCTCAGGCACCATTGTCTTAAACAACTTCCGATAACCCTCTTCAGACAACTGATACTTCTTTAACAAGGCTGCCCTAATAACATCATAGTTATCTTTGTCAGCCTCTTCAACCAAACTTAAACTAGTCAGAGAATCACCTTTCAGATTTTCTGATAACTGGTTAGCATATTGTGATTTGTCCACATTATGTGCTCGACACGAGCGTTCAAATCTGTTTAGCCAGAATGTTATGTCATCACTGGAAGGGTTGAACGCTGGTACCTTGACCTTGTAAGTAAAGGGTTTACCATTACCACTAGATGCTTGATTAACATTACTTATGTTTGTTAACTTTTAACTTTTCTAACTCAAATGCTAAAAGTTCTTTTTGGTGTTCATGTTCTCTTATTGCTTTTTTTTTCTTGAGCTTCAGCTTGTAATTTTCTCTCTTCTGCAGCAGCCTGTAATTTTTTCTCTTCAGCAGCAGCTTCATCTTTTCTTTTCTCTTTTTCCATTTCCATCTGGAATCTTTTTTCATCAGTCTGTATCTGCAATTTCTTTTGTTCATCCTCTCTTTGTAATTTTCTTTCCTCAGCTTCTAATTTCTTTTCTTCAATCAATGCTTTTCTTTCTTCAGCAGCCAATGCTTTGTCATATTGAGCAACTGCCCATTCTTCTAACTGCTGACCAGTCTTATCAAGAGCCCTGCCTTGTGTGATAAAATAATCCAAGGTAGACATCTTGTCTAATAAGATCAGTAATTTGCAAAAGTAAATAAATTTACTTTCTTAGTCTTAATCAAAGACTTTGTATGATAACTTTGTAACCTGTGAAAAATAGTACTTAACTATCCCAATCACTGTGGGAAACAAGCCTTACAAAGGTCTTGTATAAATCCTTATATAATAACAGCTATAAGTTGCTGGTTCACTCTATAATATAAGTGCAGTGCACCAGAAATAGTGTTTTATATCATCAACTGTGTACCTTTAGTAATAGTAATTAACTATCAGTTGATTCTTGTACATCAATTTATATGATCAACTATATTTTAAATAGTGTATGTCGATCAGGCACAAAACAAAACAGTTATACAGAAAAACATGAAAACATTTGCGGAAATGAAATAAATAAAATTGGAAAAACAATAAAAGATAAACCGCAAGAGGATAACAAATACAAATAACGCCACAGTATATAAATATAAATTGAGAATAGAACTGAAAGATAGAATAGGGTAGACCAACAAATTACAAACAAATCAAAACAAACTAAAGAACAGAGGAATATTACAAAAACAACAATGAGTACAGACTTCACAGCTAACACTAATAGCAACAGCTGTCGCAGCAAATTTCCAATGAAGAAAATTGCACCTATAGAAACGCACACATCAGACCCTCTATTACGTGGGATACTCTGCTGTGTGACACCGCCCAACCGAAACAACAACCCGCTGGATACAAACAAATATCACATATAAATAGTTAAACATAAATACATAAATGCATAAATAGTATGGCAATATGATGTAAATAGAGTGTTGCAGAAAGAATGTGTTGGAATGAAGGCTCAGTTACACTGCCTAATAGTACAGTACTGTGGTACTTTATTAAACAAATACTTCTGGTCTAATTATTTTAAATTCAACACAGAAATAGAAGCTCCATCGTTGATTTGAATGATAACAATCAATGTAGGACTTCTCAGTTCAATAACATTTTCTTTCGCAAACACTGTCAAATATTCTCCAGTCCTGATGTGTAATGTTCTATGTTTCAACCAAGCTCGCTGTGTAACACTGTCAGTTGTATGGCAAATGTCCAATGAACCAAATGTCAACAAACCCTGACCTAGTTACTGCATACTCTCGACAGGACAGGTCACGCTGACATCACTGTAGAGTTGTACTGCTGATGTATTTGTGTGTCGTAACAGACCCCAAGGAACGTCTGGTCTCAGTAGTTTACTTCTCAATATGGTCACTGTGCAGGTTGACCCAGGAAGCTGGCACACCAGTTGTTAAACTCTTTCTTTGTGTGTAGTTGTTAACTCATACTGGCTACTAGTTGTTGAATCATGCTTTATTTGCTAAATGATGTGAATGTCCACCAGTGGATAAATGTAGATGTTGGGACTGGTGTAGTAAAGTGTAACGATTGTCAACTCATCAAACCCAGCACAGTTTTGGTCATACAGGTCATCTTGTCCTGGAACGTGATGAGGCTCCGACAAGAATGTGAGTGTAAACAATGAGTGTGTATCTGAATGTCAGTACGCGAATGGTAGAATGATTCGATAGAGTTGACAGGTTGGTAGTACATCACTCATACTCACACTGTTCGAATTCAAGAAGTACTGGAACTACGGTGGTCTTTTTATAACATTTAATGGGACGCACACTTGGACAGTACGTGTATGGTTACAGGAACAAATGTCGACATAGACAGCATAATGTTGATCACAGGAATATCATCTTAAGTTAGCATTCATGCTTGGCAAATATCATAATGGAGCATTCGTAAATAAGCATTCAGCGTTCCATCATGTAAATCATCTGGCTTTACTGACTGGGCACGTCAGACCATAACCAATACATAGGAAGGCTCCTAGACCTAACCTCGTCTAGCGAATATTCCTTCACGTAAAGTTCATATATATATATATTTCATAATATAGGAATCCCAGACATGGGTTCTCACATGTAGCAGTGATCTCTTGGTTCATCGAGCGATAGTACAGGCATCCCTTTTTCTCACTCGATAAATACAAAGTATATGAATTTCAACATGGCTGTTCTCTCTCTCGTGAGCTTCACTCACTATAGAATATAGACCAAAATTAGTCATTCATTAAATGTCCTCATTTCTTCATAGGTTCTCTCATAGAGGTAATTGAATAATATCATACAATCCAGTGCTGATACATAGGAATGTCTTCTTCCTTTGAATGGATATTCTTTTTAAAAGTACCACTGTGCATCTGCTTATCAACAACGATGGCGAAGCCCAAGTTCATAATAAATTGTGGTTTTACCTTTTTATGCGAAATATAACTTTGCCATTCCTTGGCAAAAGAGAATAAACACTGGGGTAAAGTACATACAACATGTCTAAATGATTATCACTTTTCCCCATCCATATATAGATCACTATTTCGGCAAAAAGCCTGCTACAACAAAACTCGGCATCCTCACAGGATGACAGCCATGGATCACACCCTTTGCTAGCGATACTTCCGCTGCATAGCCTTTGACCTTTTCTAGCGACAACCAAATTAGTTCGACTTAGAAATGCAAAGATATCCATATATAAGACAGACTCGTCCTACTCATACAAACACTACGTATAAATTCAGGCCATAGATATACTGAAGCAAGAACAATCTATTCCTACCCAGCCACAGAATAAATCGCAGTAGGCCTAGAGTCGTCTGCGGAGTCCGATCGAAGATGACAGAACTATTTTCAAGGGAAGCAACCCAAAAATGACTTCTCCTTAAGCACTTAAAAAGGAAATACTTTGCTTACAAAATATTTGCGAACATAATAAGAATATAAATGTATTATATTGCAAGATAGTAAAAATTGCCCTTTACAGAGAACAATCTGTATCCTCTGCTAGAGCTATTGCTACAACCAAAAGCTGAACAATTAGGCATCTTACTCGATGCTTACTCTCGCTACTAACCCTGGTATTGTCCAGCCGAAAATGGTGTCTACGTTGTTCAGCCTCGTTTTCGATTCTGACATAGTTGGCGTAACTCTCTATAGATCTAGGGGCACTAGATTCAGCGGGTGTCAGAGTTTGCTTCCCTGGACTCAGTGCACATCACAGATAAGGATGAGATAAGTCACCTCTGCTGAATACCTCTTCTGCTTATGGGATGTGTGGTAAGGAATGGGTTACTGGTTGATAGGGTATGGTTTGAAGGGGTAAATTGGGTTTTGGTATTGTCACCTGGTTTGTACCCGCAACTCGTCTGGTTTAGTAGGTTGTAACTGTAACCTGGGTTGTACCTTGTAACCATAACCTGGGTTAGTACCTTGTAACCGAAACCAGCTTTGTACCTTGTAACCGTAACCTGGTTTGACTGGAAACAATTGAAGTCTCTGTCGTACAGATATGTTGTGGGTTATTTTTCGCCCGTCTGAGTAGAGTGGATGGTGATAAATACGTGAGAAAAAAAAAGGTGTGAGAAATAGATTTCACGGGGTGATAGCTTAAGGAAAAGATATGTCTCTGGAATGAATAAGCTTCTCTATTCCAGCCTATCTATACGACTATAAGTTAGTACAAGACAACCTTGCCCTCCTCATACATATAAATATAAGTTTAACTACATACACACACAGATATGTGACAACAAGACACACAAACGTGAAAAACTATGGTTACTTGGGTATGGGTCTGACCAACACACGAAGCTACGTTTTCTTTGTTGTTTATTATCATTTAAACTTGACAACATCAAATATCTAAAGAAAGATCAAATAAAATCAGATTTACATACATATGAAATAGCAGAATAAAGGTGCCCTCCCTGTGGTGTCTGCCCATGCACACCACATGTTATATTTATAGAGTTTGAGTCAGTGCTGATAAGTGTGGCACTATTTGGAATATTGAAAATGAGGCGCACCAAAAGAATGACGGAAAAGATTGTTATGTGTATGGCCAAGGTGTTGAGGAAAACCTTGAGCTTTGTGGCAGCTGTTTTTGGCTGTTTTTTCTTTCAAGTTCCACTGGGAACCTATTACGAAGTGTTCACCTTTCTGTAGCAATTTACCTGAAATAATAATAAACGAACACACAAAATATTCATACAGCGCCCCACCACACTCTTACCTACTCTTGGTGATATCCCTTGGAAATACAGTTATCGTGAATATAAAAAAGGTCAGGTTTATTTTCCAAATTGGCCACAGTCCATCCTCTAACAATAAAGACTAGTGAGGTGAACGCTGAATCTGGTGTGGGTTTTTCCTGGATGAACAATATGTCACCGCCAATAGTTGATGTAGAAACATGATCTTGGGGTTCACAGTTAAAAGGAAAATACTTCCAGTATTGGGAAACATCTGGTTGCTAAAAATGTTACAATTGATAAATGATGATAATTCTATCGGCTGGCTCTGTGGTAGAGTGCCGATTCTGAAACAGCATAAATTCTGGATGCTACGCTTTAATAATACTGTCAGAAGTCGGGAATGAATTTATTTTCTTCACACCCCAGTGGGCTGATGAAATTGAAAAATATTGCTGAGTTTGGAAAGTCCAGTTTAAATTTACAAGTTAAAATGTTTCTCGTGTATCGTTAGCAGATACTTGCTCACCAATTTCATGTATCGTTGGCAGATACTTGCTCACCAATGAGATTGGTGACACACAAGCCAAGAAAAGACAACATTAACCAATCAGTAAAAAGGAAAAAGAAGAAAAAGACTGCTAGACGCCCTTGATCAGGTCTTCTAGGAATATATAAGAAACATTTATGGAAAAATGCTACTATTCTATATAGCTACATATATGCACTCAGATGGGGACAAGACAATCTCTTATCCACTCCATCAGTCCTGATTAAATTTAAAAGGCACACAGTGTCTTTAGCCTACCCTATCGCCCGTCGTTAAGTAGCTATTAATTTGGTCGGCGTCTGATTGTTTAGTCATATGATATTAATTAATAGGCACTTATAATAAATACACACAATGAAATAAAACGTGAATTCTTTTCTGTCACTATCAGACGCGCCTAGCATTTAACCCAGTCAGCTAAAACCGTCTCTTCTTGTGTGAGAAAGCGTGTGGTGAAAATTAACTTATAACTGAACATCTGGTATGGAATAGCTACACATTATTTTATTTCACTAGTGTTTTAACAGCTAGAAAATCTAAGTGAATTATAATGGTAAAAGCTTAACACTTTTAAACACGTAAGCACTAATTTCTATTACCAGAAAATCAGAATGAAAATCCCCACGAATGCTATTAACACATTTTCCACAATGGTTCTAGAACTACGTACTTAGACTATCCAAAAATTCTGAGTGACAACTGATAGCATGTTTAAGAAAACACAGTTTATATATAATTATGTTTCTCTGATCTATAGATGATGCTACTTTTCGCACTATTGTGTGAGTAACGGAGAATCAGAAACATGAGTTCCCCAGATAAAAGTTTATGGTCGGCCTTTCTCAGGCGTTCGACTGCCATCAAAGACTTATCTCTGTGTAACAGGGTTCTCGAAGATTTTTGCCCGTGATCAACATCAAAGCACATTCGGGAAAATCCTGGATGAGGGGAGCCTCATGGACTTCAAAGACTGTGTTTTTCATGTGCAGTCTGTCAGACATAGTATGATTGACAGATAAGCTTGCGTGAGAAAACTAGGTAAACAAAACTGATTCGCTACCTGTTATGACTGACAGGTCACGAAAGTTTATAAACTCCATTTGACTATGTTCAAAGAAAAGAGGCGTGGGTGAAAAAGTGAGTACACACAGGCTGTAAATGCCTGGTTTTTGCTAGCAAATCATAGAACGCTACGAGGTCACAAAAAGACTGCCAGATTACTGTAGGCTCTCTTTCCATTATACGTCACAGTCCCATTATAGTGGTTTCAAGAGCAATCATCTCCTAAGTCTGATGGCCGGTAAGTGTCCATCAGAAATTAAATTAACACAATGCTAACTACCATTCACTAACAGTGTGTTATCTATTATCTATGAAATACTCCTTCTTAACTGACATTATAGCGCATCTGGAGTTCTCAGCCTCTATCTGGCTGTCTGCTTATTTACAGCAGTGGTTTTCCCCATGTGGGCAATGAGTTTCACAAACTGTGAGGTTTGGGGCTGGGGTCATCAAATGGTTGAGAACCACTGGTTCACCAAGTGCCCATAGAGCAGTATTCTAAATTTGGGGGTCACTGTCAATAATGGTTTGAGAACCACCGGGTAATATTTTCATATGCTGCATTAACATGTTGGGGTGTCATTGCTGCCAAGGTTTGAGAACCATCGATTTACATCTTTGCTACTCGAGCAGTAAATCATTTGGAGGGTAGTCATGGTCTCAAGGGCTTGAGAACCTCTGACTTACATTTTGTCAGTCAAGTTGTAAATTCATTAAATAGCTAAATAATTGTAAACCTTCTTAAAGTCCTGGTTCTTGTAGAAAATATCATTCATATAACTGATAACAAATTAGTTCTTCAATCATAGAACATGGTATATGCATAGGATTGCATTAAATACATGAACAGAACATTCCATGATGAAAAACACATTAATTAAGACAAGGGGGAAAACCAGTGTGACTGAGAACACTTTTATCAAGTTTGTAGAGTCTTGACAGAGAACACTGGAACATTGTAAGAAATAGAAAATGGAAGGACCACTAACACACTTCTGTTTTGCTTGGGTCAATATGCAAATCCCAAAGTAACAACAATAATGTACATCAATTATTTAACCCTGTCTTATTTCTGCCAGGATGTGAGAGAAAGATCAATGGTTAATTAGGTCTATGACCTCAGCAAACTCATACATTAGAAATATTTGAGTGATCTGTAAATGTGCAAATAACAGTTATTGTCACTGAAAATGGAAATACATTTAAAATATTTATTAGAAATAACTTACTCGCTCACTGAACCCTCACTGATTTTGCAACCACAAGGTAGCCTCAGCTGAGGCCCATAGGCTTCTGCTTCGAGCGATAGTTACAAGTAGAATGACTTATAATTCCCTCCACAATCTCCTTATGCCCCCCCCCCTCCCCAGCGCGGGGGTGGGGGAACCTCCTCTGGGGTGGCCTCATTCCACCTGCACACACACACAAGTTCGTGTAGTTCATGTTGGTCGCAGGATGATCAAATTCCTTCATTTTAAACTGGTCCGAGCATTCTAATTGTGCAGGCTTCCTTGATTTACATTGTCCAGTATGTGATACAAAAGAGTTACTTCCGGGGTGTTTGTAGCACTGTTTTTCACCTTCCAAGTGGAATGATTTTCTCGCTGGCCATGCGAATAATTTATTGGCCTGAGTCGTGAATGGGAAGTTAGCATATGAGGAGTGCTCACTGTGAATGCAAAACCTGTTGTCACCTGTTAATAGTATTCATCGCATTTAACTGTTTATGGTCCCTTGCAAAAGCAATGTATTTGTAAACAAATGGCAGGTCAGGCATAAACTGAGAGACGTGAAAAATGACTATGTAACACCATGCTTCTCTCACATCAAACCAATCTCATTTTCATTTTTATAGTGTTTTTATATCAGTAATAATTGTCTCTTGCACGTTATGTCTGCCATGTTCACAAATCTTCCCCAACCTATTAAAACAAATTCTTAAAGAAGTTTAGAAATGCAAATAAATCTGTTTATGCACTCTGTGAAAACAATTATTTCAGTCTCATTTGTTATTATATGTCAGTATTATTATTATTATTATTTTTTTAACCAGGATTATTATTATTATTGCTATTTTATCATTTAATAAATCATAATTTGTAGGTCATGCTGTTTTTTTTCTGTTCCCACAGATGTACCACAACATTATAGCATCACACCTCACAATATTCATAACGTGGCAAGCTTGTGGACAGTACTTTTAAGGCTTCAAAATAAAATACCGATGGCGCATGACTAGGGATTAGCTTAAATGGTACCCCAGAGTGAAACATCTAGATATAATAGGGATACACCATGCATATACTTACTTACCTCATTTTTGAGGTTTGGATCTGACTTTTGTGGGTTGTAGTCATTGCCAATGACTCGCATCCATACGTTAAGACTGGGACATAGGTGGAGCAGTATACAGCCATCTTCATGCCAACTTTTTTTTCACCATGCATACAAAAACTGAAATGACATCCACCAAATGGTAGGTAATCTTTGCCCAGTATAGTTCTCAGGGGTCACTGAAAAGGGAAAAAAGAATAGGACTACTGAACCATCAGTACAAGGCGACTAACATGACGTTGTGCTGGAAACCTCATCATGTAAAACAAATTGCCACAGATACCACTGCTGCAAGAGCATGTGACTGCTTGGTGCAGTCTTCTTGCAAGGGGACCAGCTGCAGTAGTGGTTCCATGCTGTGTAGGAAGTGCAAATGAAACAGTACTCTTTCCTGATGATTTTCAGTAGATCACATTAAATAAAGCTATGAGTGCCTAGATGGGGAATAGAAGGATTGAAATGGTATGACAAAAACATACCGCCTGTCTTACGAACACTTCATATTTTCGAAAATGGGTTTAAAAATTGGGCGCGCGAGGTGAGGCCAACATCTAACATAATTCTAACCTCAATTTCACTCTCCACGATTTGAACTTGCGACATATACAGGAATAAATGTGCCTTTTGATTCCCATAGTTGTTACTGTTATGGCATTAAGATTTTAAAGTGCAAATTGCTTACATTTTTGTAAAGAATGTGATAAATTATTCACGATTTTACTGTAAACAATCACTACTTATTTAATGTGTGTAAAAAATTGGAAAATATTTTTAAGGTCGTAATATACAAGATAGTTGACTGGTGAAGGATGGGATATTACCTTGTAATTTTTATAAAATAAAAAAAAAAAAAAAAAAAAAAAAAAAGGAAAAAGAAAAAATGCAAAAAAATTATAAAGTAAAAAGAAAAAAAAAAAAAAAAAAAAAAAAAATGACTTTGGAGTTATAATAAAAGTGCATTAGAAAGTATGGTTGGGTTATTTGTGAAGTGTTGTTTGTTGTGAAGATTGCAAAGTTTTTATGCGGTATGGTTAAAAAAAAAGTTTGGTAATAGTAAGGGACTTAATAAAGTGTCCGGTTTAACGTTTAATAGTTAAGGGGGAGTATGCGAGGTTAAGGGGCTTGTTCTTAAAAAAGGTTGTTAGTTGTTGAAACAAAAGTCACTGTGTTTTAAAAAAATATTTGTTTAATTCAAATTGTTGTTTGGAATAGTAAATAAAAAAATACTTGTTGGGAAAAATTCGAGGAATTAAGTTACAAAAAAGTAAATTGAAGGAAGATGGTATCGTGGTGTTAGATATTGTTTGGGTTTGTGTAAAAAGGGTGTGTGGTATATTTAATTATGTGTTTGTTGCGATTAAAATCAAAAAGAAATAAGGTAAAAAATATAAAAAAAAATAGTGAAAAAACTGAATTCATGCCGGCTAATTTTTATTTTACTCTGAAATCGGTTGAATAGGTTTTCTTATCTTGAAGCCCAAGCATTTGTGAAATTGAAAAAATTAAAAAGTGTGGGGGGAATAAATCCTTGTAATTGATGTAAGTTGCCCAATTACTCGGATGGAATGTTTATTGTGCTGGTGGGAAGTTGGGATAGGTTTATTTTTATGGGTGGTGGAAGGGAATTGGTTATGGAATTGAAAGTCAATAGGGTCTTGACACAGTATTGGTTTAATTTTGTGGATTATGTGTCATTAATCAGTCATAATGAGTTAAAAATTACTCCTTCAACCCACAGTTCGTCTTATATCCATACATTCTTGGTGAGGGAATATATAAAATATAAGTGGAAACTTTATTACGCACAAGATTCAGTATGCAATGGATAAAAGTCATACCAGCAGTGGAAAATACTGTTTTAAAAAAAAAAAAAATAGAAATGGTGAAAATAGTTCCTAGGGATGATATTGTATTTTATGTGATGATCTATCCCATTTATTAAGCAAATGAAAACATTCACATGTCTAAAGGTACAGTGGTATGCGGGGACAATTCTCTCGATTCACTTGTTTAAAGTACCGTGGGTATGCGGGGTACATTCTCACTCCTGTACATGCTTGCGTATTATAAATTTTATAATAAATATTACTTGGATATAAAACAAAGTTATTCCCATGTAAAAACGATCGGAAGTAGGAAAATGAAATGTTGACCCTATGGATGAAAATGTTGATAGGCATATGGTGTTTCTATGGGGGTAGATAATCTAGTGTTTAGGATGATGTTTGAAAAAGTGCTTTGTTTAAATGAAAATTGTTGTACGGTAGGACTTTTTTAGGTGGTGTGGTTAAGGGCTTGTATTACCATAAGGAAGGCTCTGACACCAGAGTAGGCTATAACATTTTTTTGAACAGGTCGATCCTTAGGTTTGAGTATTCATCAGATGACAAGTCATGCCACCTGCTGAGGACACAACAGAAGGGTATGTGATAATGGGTGATTATATATAAAGGGTGGGGGGCATTGTATTTGAGGCAGTGGAAGCACAAACCATAAAAAAACTATCTATAGTAAAATGACAGCAATAGAAAAAAACACAACTGAGCATTGATACCACATGTGTAGAAGCATGCTCGATTCAATGAACAGAATCTTTTGAGATAATGATAAAATAAAAAAGTGAGTTTTAAAGTAGTTATAAAAAAAATAGGTAGTCCTTAGCAATACTGTAAAAATTCAGGGGGAAGTGTGAAGTGTAGAAACTTCACCATGATTATATAGGTCCAGCATCGATTGGTAGTGAGGTGACAGTTCCCTTCCATTGCTACATTTTCCTTCCCTATACTCAAAGTCAGGACCCATTTACAGCTGGGGTAATTAGTACACTGGAGACCGCTATTTGCATATGTGTTGGTTTTAGGCGGTACCATGATTCGTTTACAAACCCGACAAGTAGCAGTTTTGCTGCGATAGACCGCTCTTTCGTAAAGTTGGTATGGCTGTAAAATTAGGACATAATATTAATTGTGGTCATATAAGATGAACGTAGGGAGGCACCCGTTATCAACATTTATGTATTTTTGACAGCCATAGTTTTGGGTGATGCGCCAGCCAACAGAGGGCAGTCCAAGAGGAATAAGATGGACTACATTTTCTACATTGGAAGATCTGGAATATGCAGATGACATTGCACTACTCGCGCATTCATCAACTTCAACCACATTCAAGAGCAAAAACCGAAATAGACTGTGAATAAGTTGAGGCCAGCAGGTTGGCCTGAACATCAATCTGAAAGAAGACAGAGGATCATGACACTAATTGTGGGCAATCCTGTGCACATAACAGTATGGAACCAGAAAGTTAGAACAGACAGACACATTTACTTACCAAAAAGCGGATGCATAGTAACACCTGACGGTTCTGAACAAGCACAGACTATTAACATCAGAATGACATAAAGCGAGAACAGCCTTGTGCATATTCTCAACAACATTTGGAAGTCTTCCCAGTACAGCACAAACACCAAATTAAGACTGTATGAGAGCTGTGTACTTTCTGTGCTTCTCTATGGTGCGGAATGTTGGAGAGTAACAGAGAAAAAAATGTCAAAACTGTCCTTCCACACAATCTGCCTAAGGAAAATTCTCCTAATCTTTTGGCCAAACACCATCAGCAACCAAGAACTACTTATTCGGAGTAACCAGGAGGACATGCACACCATCATAGCTGGCAGACGCTGGAGTTGGGTTGGCCCTATGATCCTCAGATTGGGACCACTGATACCAGTCACGAAAGAATGAGTCTGATATGCGCTGGGAAGGCAAAGAGAGGCCGACCAAAAACAACTTGGCGGAGAACTGTGGAAGCCGAGATGCAAAGAATGAACCAGAGTTGGGGCACTGTACGAAGGATGGCTGCCGACCGAGCAAGTTGGAATCAATTTGTTGCTGCCCTACAGGACGTCACCAGGCGTGATGGCCGCTGACCGCTTTGACAGTTGGCGGTTATGGATCAAAGAAGATAAGATGAACGTAAAATAAATCTTCTTGCCCTTTGTGTAGTAAAAGATGAAAGAAAAAAAAAATGTGCATGAAGAATAATACAGGTAGCATAAAATTACCATAAATGCTAAATGAAGTGAATATATTAATATCCTCTTCTTCTTCTTTGATTCTTAGTCGTCGACTGTCAAAGCAGTCAGTGGCCATCATGCCTGGTGTAGTCTTGTAGGGCGGCAACAAACTGCTTCCACTTTGCTCGGTCAGCGGCCATCTTTTATGCAGTGCCCCAGCTCTGGTTCATTCTTTGCATCTCGGCCTCCACAGTTCTCTGCGAAGTTGTTTTTGGTTGGCTCCTCTTTTGCTTTCCTTCAGGGGTCCATAGCATAGCTGTTCTTGTCATGGCACCAGGGTATCTAAAATATTAATATATGGTGTTCAGAAAGTAATATGACTCATGGGCCAGCATGTGTATTAGTAAATTATACAAATTGTTGAATATGCTGGCCATTATGGCTTGCACACAAGCGTGCATGATGAATCTTGTTCCAGAATATGTTTTTTCATGTCTCATTTGATATGATGTCTACTGCATGCTGAATATTGACTAGTACCTCTTTCAATGTTTGAGAATGGTTTGCATACACAATTCTCTTTAAAGTCTTGCTCTCTAAAGATGCACGAAAATTGTTCTATATATCTCACATACAAGCAAACCTTGACTATTGCTCCACAATCTGGGATGGTTGCTCAATGTCCAACACAAAGAGACTCCGTTCACTACAAAAGCGTGCAGTGCGTCTAGTCTCTGACAACTGCCTAACTCAGTGTGTAGATTTCTATAAAAATCTCCGAATACTGCCCTTAAGAAAGCGCCTTCTGTTTAACAAAGCTAAATTTGTTCACAAAATCTTGTCACACAATGCTCCAGCATATCTGTGGCCAATGTTCAATTACAATGAAAGACACAGTCTACGCTTTAACAGATTGCAAGTGCTCAAGCCTAGGCTTGAATTATTCAAGAAAAGCTTAGCGTACTCTGCTGCTCATCTTTGGAATTGTCTTCCACATAACCTAAGAAACAACCTCAGTCCCTATTCATACAATCATAGACTTTTTGAATACTTTCTGAATTCTGATTACATGCCCCCCCCCCCCCCCCCCCCCCCCCCCCCCCCCCCCCCCCCCCCCCCCCCCCCCCCCCCCCCCTCCCCCCCCACCCCCCCCCCCCCCCCCCCCCCCCCCCCCCCCCCCCCAATCGGATTATCTTTTCTTATAACATCAACTATAGGTTCTAATGATGATGTTTATACTTTTCAACATATGTTATGTCATGCTTATAAGTAATTAATGTTAATATGAGTGTGCTATATTATTATTTTACTTTACGTTGAATTTCTTGAAATTGATATGAAACATGCATATGAGAATAAATGAATTCAGTATGAAAGGTGAGCGAAAGGAAGGGCAGAATGTTAGACGGGCCTGTGTGCCCAATTCTCAACCCTATGAAAATAAAGTTCGTTCGTTCTTTATAAAAAGACACCAGGTGGGCAAAGGTCTGGAGATCTTCTGCTCATGAGATGCAGTATCTAGTAATTCATGGAGGTGTGAGCAGCAACATTGTCACGTTAAAACCATGTTTTGAGAAGTTCATCTGCTGATTAAAATTTCAGAAATTTTGTGTGTGGTCACAATATAATGCTGACTCTATGAAAATGTATGAGCTGTCAAAGTCTATCGTTGTCAATGATGCTATTTGGCCTGTAGAGTCATACTGTGAAAGCAGCAGTTTTTAAAATAAGTTTCCAGTTCTTTTGATTTACAAAGCATGTGTGGCTTTGAAGAAAAGTATGTGAAATGCTTGGTTTGCTGTTAACATCTTTCCCTTTATTGTCTACATTGATGTGGTCAACCCAAGTAGATCGTATTATGAATAATACTGTGGTTTCATTGCTGTGTACAGTGTGAACCGTGAACTGTTTTTGTTTGTCCCTTTTGCATAAGACATTCTTTTTTAAGTTTTGCTCATGTTCTGGAGGAATAAGTGAAATCACACTGGATGAACTTAGTAGCTTAACTGAAATACATTTTCTGAAGTAATTCTTGTATGAAGACATACAAAAACTCAGAATGAACAAGTAGATTTGGAAAGAGATATTTTCAGATCATGGTTATGATTGAACAATTAAAAAGGGTGCAGAAGATGGCAGTGCCACTAATCAACACTCTCATAGTACTAACATTTACAGCTGGAGAGGAAATTCTGGGAGAGAATAATAGCAGATGATAACTAGGTAAGCAGGAAATATATGTCAAAGAGTGCTAAATTTATGTGTTAGATTATGTGTGCATATTCACTCAGAAGGACTGACAATGAACCACTGTGAAACCTTAGTAGAGTGGGTAGGGAGAGAACTTGTGCTGGATATGACTTTGAATTAGTAAGGAGTAGCACTTCATGATTAATGAATGAATAGTTTTAATAATTTTTTTACCCAGTGAGCATGAATGAATGGTTAACCAAGGGTTTGAGAAACTGTTATCAGCCCTGCTCCCAATATTCTTAAATTTATGGTTGAAGCATTTTATGCTAGAGTGGTTTGAAGAAGTAGCTCGTGCACCATATTCCTGTTCAAATTTCTCTATTTTTAAAATAATTATTCTGGTTGTAGTTTTCAGCAACGAATAATATTTATTGATGTGATTTGCATTTTTGCGCTTAAAGTGCCTGAAACAGAAAGAACAGCAATGACTTTCAATAATATATACATTATTCATGTGTTGCATTTCTTTTGGAACACCCTCTACATGAATTATTTATGCATTGAGAATACTAGACTGCAAGATATTTTATATTTAGAATATGCCCTATGTATCTGGTATCTAGATTGAATATGTCTAGAAAAAAATTGAGGCAAAATTCATATTAATATAACAACATCTTGGCATTACAGTTGAAGAGGAAAACATATTTTAACATATTACCTTGACTAGTGTTATTAGCTTTTTTTCTGTTGAAGGAGAATGACACTTTTTTTAAAAGAACATCAGTAACCTAAAATAAATGACCTTGACTCATTTATATGTTTATTCCTTAGAAGACAGGAGAGGCACTCTGGTTGTGGAACTACAGAAAAAGGAAGGCTGTGGGCTGGGGTTAACTGTCTCAGGTAAGTTAGGATTAACTGGTTAGAGAAGTGTATGTGTATTTTTCTCTTTGACTGAAAAATAAACCATGGCTCATGGCAATATGAACCATCAGCTGAACTAGATAGTAGTGAAAAATCTTGGCAGCAGTGAGGGCAGTAGTGTACATAATGGAATAGAACACAGTGATGGTTAATCACCCAGACAGGTGAAAGTGTTGATAGGTAAACAGAGATCTATGGATTAAAGAAGACTATAGCATCAGTGAAAGATCACCATAGGAAACCCTTCTGTTAACTGATTTCGTACATAATTATTTTCTCCTCTGGACGGAATTATTTTTAGACCCTAAAATTTTGCATATACATAAGTTAAGTTTACTGAGATAAAATATCTAATTATAAGTAAAGTATAACTTATTATATATCAAATTAAAGGAAAATGAATGGGCATTATGGACATATTAATCGTTTTTAGTAAATTTATAATTTAGTAGTTTTGTTAGACTAAAAAGTACATTTAAAAAAAAATGATCTGAAATTGTGACATTTTTTTCCCACTTACCTAAGGCCTCCATCAGAAATTTTTGTCACAATACATTCTAATTGCTTTCATTTTGTAGGTAATCCATTTGGTAATACAGTAAAAGCAACAAAACTGAACAGCTATTAAACGAGCAGGACATTTCAATCGTAAATCGCTTCCATTCTGTGTATTTTCAGTCATTTTTTATCACTACAAAACTTACTTACTTACTTAGTCGTTCCCCTTCTACCGTGAGGTGTAGAGGTTTGGAAGAGAGAGCGCCAGACCATTCTATCAGCTGTCTTCTTCCTGGCCTGGTTCCATTCTAGTCCTCGGTCCTTCAAAGATTGTCTAATGTTGTACCTCCAGCGAAACTCTGGGTCGTCCTGGAGGTCTGGATCCCTGGCTCTTTGTTTCCCATGCTTGTCGTGGTAGCCGATCTTCTCCCATTCTGCAGACATGGCCAAACCATCTTTTTTTTTTTTTTTTTGTTTTTTTTTTAGTTGGGACTGTTCTATTTGGGTCTGCAGCGGATGGGATTTCAGGCCTTGACGTATCGTCTGGTTGCGGACCATGTCTCTTCTTGTTACTTCAACCACTTTCCTCAGATACCTCATTTCTGAGGTTTGGATCTGGCTTTTGTGGGTTGTAGTCTTTGCCCACGACTCGCATCCATATGTCAAGACTGGGACATAGGTGGAGCGGTATACAGCCATCTTCGTTTTCTTACCAACCTCTTTCTTGCTGAGGAATCCACGATTTATGGCCTGAAAAAGTCTCCCAGCCGCTGCTTTTCGAGTGGCCAACTCTTCTTTGATACCTCCTTTCGGTCTATAATAGCTCCGAGATATTTAAAGTGGTCGACCTGCTCCAGGACCTGTTCTCCCAACTTAATCTGATGTTTTCTTTCTTCTCGTGATATCACCATGGATTTTGTTTTAGAGCTGCTTATGACCATCCCTCTCTTCTCCAGCTCTTCCTTCCAGACTTGCAAGTTGGATTGGAGATGTGCCTCTGATTTAGCAATCAGGGCAACATCATCAGCAAATGCCAGCTCCGAAATATAGACCTGTCTCATCTTCCAGTACCCCACTGAATACTTTCTTGTTCTCTCCTTACATGCCTTGATGACATCGTCCATGAGGAGTATGAAAAGATAAGGTGACAGGATATCACCTTGTCTTTTTACACCAGTGGGTGGTCCTGAACTCTTCTGACTTATGGTTTGCTGTCCTCACATAATTTCTGCAAGACTTGTAGAAGCTCTGTATAGCATGAATCAGAGGTGCTGGAATATTCTTCCTTGCCAAACAGAGTCCCAAAGTTTGCTCCAGGGGACTCTGTCAAACGCCTTTTCCAGATCTATGAAACAAAGATGGATCTCACTCTTATACTCAAGGGCCTTTTCACTCAACTGTCTGAGTGTGAAGATTAGGTCTTGAGTACTTCGGTTTGCTCGGAATCCGCACTGGACCTCATCCAATTGTGGCTCAGCTAGGCGTCGGAGTCTCTGCTCTAGGATTCTAGAGTAGATTTTACCAGGGACACTGAGAAGGGATATGCCTCTATGGTTGCCACATTGTCGATTGTCACCCTTTTTGAAAATTGGTGTTATGATGGCAATCTCCCAATCCTTTGGTATGGTCTTGTTGCACCATGCTGCCTGTAGGACCTTTAAGAGTAACAGGTCGCCTGATGCTCCCATGTACTTAACCATTTCTGGTGTTATACCATCATGCCCTGCTGCTTTGCCCATCTTGATTTTCTCTAGTGCTGCCCTCAGTTCTTCCATCTTTATGTCATCTTCACCATCATTGGTTTTCTCTTCTGTGCTAGTGGTTATCATTTCTGTTGCTTCACCATGCTCACCATCCAGGAGTTCTGAGAAATATTCTTTCCATCTTTCCATTACTTCCTTCGGGGCAGTAAGCAATTTGCCTTGCTTGTCCTTTATAAATTTGAGAGGGCATTGTTTTTCCTTCCTCATGTTCTTTAGGGTCTTATAGAACAATTTCTGGTTTTCTTGTGCATCTTTTTTCTAGCTTTTCTCCAAATTCTTCCCAGGACTTCTGTTTTGCTGCTAGCACTTTGTTCTTTGCTTCTGTTCTGAGTATCACATATTCTCTATATTTTTCCATTTGTCCTGTTGTGTTTTTTTAGCTCCTAAGTATTGTTTCCATGCCATTTTCTTCTCTCTTATTTTCTCTTTGACTTCCTCTGTCCACCAAGGTGTCCTCTTTCTCTGGTTCCCAAGTCGGACTTCACCGCATGCTTCTGCAGCAGCTGTCTTTATGATATCCTTGGATTTATTCCAGAGGGTTTCCAAGTCATCAGGTCGTTCTTCTGTGTTGCTCACTGCTGTAGCAATAAGCCCCTGATATCTGGTCTTAATTTCTGGCTCTCTCAGCTTGTAGGTCCTAATGCTCATTTCTACTGCTCGTTTACTTGGTTTCTTGCGTGATGTTGGGCAGTTCCTAGGCTGAGCAACTCTTTCAGTTGTTCGTTTGATTGTTAGCAGGTAGTGATCACTTCCAATCTCTGGCCCCCTCCAGACTCTTGCATCTCGGACATATCTGAATGAGCTTCTCCGAACAATGGCATAGTCGATCACTGACTTCTCATTCTTGGTTGGTTCACATCTAGTGTATGCATGTATGCGCTTATGAGGGAACTTTGTGTTTGTAATGATCAGATTCTGCTCACTGCAGAATCTAAGGAGTCGCTTTCCATTGTCATTGAGAGTATCTTCTCCATATCTTCCGATAACGCCACCCCATCTCGCATGGTCATTTCCAACTCTGGCATTAAAATCTCCGAGCATGATAACTTCATCTAGGCAGTCATCCACTGTCCTTTGAAGCAGCTCGAAGAATTCCTCCTTGACCTCTGCTCTCTCATCCTCATTTGGCCCATACACTATGACCAGGTTGACTATGGTTTCTCCTTCTTTTAGTTTTACAACCATAATGCGCTCCGAGACAAAGTTCCATCCCTTGATACTATCTTTTTGATTTTGGGCCACAATGCAACCCACGCCCCCTTTAGCTCTTTCAGATATGGGTACACCACTGTAGAGCAACGTGTTGCCATCGAGATCCATGACTCCTTGTCCTTTTTCTTCGTTTCCGTTATAGCCAGGATTTCTAGTTTTGCTTTCCTCATCTCTTCCACCAGCTCCTCTTCCTTCCCATTTATACTTCTTGTGTTCCAAGTTCCATAAGTCGTAGTCCGTAGTCCGTTCCAGTTCGTCGCCTTTAGAATCAGTCCGGTTTTCTCTCTTGTATTTCTCGTAATCATAGTTTAAGACAAACAGGTGATTGGCCTGTTGTGCCTTTGCATGGTGGAGGGGCTGCCTCCTTACGGCCTCCATGCAGGCCGCCCTCCTCCTTTTTCATCCGGGCTTGGGACCGGCATGGGCGGAGTTTCACTACAAAACACGAATAAAAATTAAGCTCACACACTGAAATTCCCACCAAAAGTAAACAAAGAACGATCAGAAATGCTTAAAAATGTGTTTACTTCCGTCCTGAATTAAATTCCGGTCACTTTAAAATACTGGATCGGAAAAAGAATCAAAATTAATTAGTCTTTAAAAAGATGTTACGTCCAGACGAACGAAACTGAGAGTCTTTAAAAAGACGTTATGTACGGAATCAGTTAATTATCATTACTACATACATAAATCATTACTGACATAAATTATCATAAAGTATCATCTGTGTTGCAATAATATGCGTAAAGTAACTATTATGTCCACCCATGTGTTACCAGGACCCAAAAGGGGAGCGGAGAATACTATAACCTACCATGGATGTTGTAAAAAGTGATTAAGGGGGGTTGGGCATGGGACTAGGTACACCCATCCTGCAGAAACTTTAAGCCACAAAAACTTCAACAAACAATATGGACAAGCCAAATATAGAACAGACATTGAAGAAACCTCTTGATAGCATTACTGAGCAGTCCTTGTTCTGGAAGATAAGAGAGATAGAGATAGACCGAAGAACACATGGAGAAGATAACTGGAGACAGAAATGGAAATGATGAGGAAGACATGAAAAGACCTTGAGCTGATGGCGTGCACCAGGAGGACTTGGCATGTGTTTGTTGAAGGCCTGTGCTCCTTGAGGAGCTAAAGGGTATTGATTGATTGATATCTAAAGTACAGTCCATGAGTAAAAGAATGTTGATTTGGGCTACAAGAATGATAGTTGGTGCATGGTACGGGTAGAAAGATGTCTAAATATTAGTGACAAAGATGATACTGGATATGATTAGAAAATAAGTAAGTACAGGTTGGTAATCCAGAACCGAAATGCTCGGGGACGGCTGCGTTTTGGTTTTCAGGTTTCACCTAGAGTAGCCCAAAATCTGCAAAATTAGCCCAAAAGAATTGCTGGAAGTAGCCCAAAGATCGGCCAAAAAAGCTTTTATTTTTGGAATATTTCGGTTTCTGGGTTACACACCTGTTTATTGATTTGAATATGAGTTTAAAAAAGTAATTAAAAAAAGTTTTCATGAACAGTTTTACATGACAACATACATTCATACATTCAGTTCCTTTGTACAGCTCTCTGATTGCCACAGGCATGCAAATACATTTTTAATAACAGCAGCATAGTCTATCCTCATCATTCTCCTTTTACGGTCTTTAAGGAACATTTAGTCCCTTGCAGGTAGCCTGCGGTAGAGTGCTTCACATGCTTTTGCAGTGGTGGTTTCTGCAGCAGATTTTTGAGAAGACGTTAACACTGGTATATGACAACACATTTAAGAATCTGAGCAATAAATTTGTTGTAACACATAAAAATAATTCCTAATGAATGCATGCTCAACTAACTGTGGCATGTAACTTCTACATTCATCTCAAATTTACTTTCTACCAAATAAGCATGCAGCTGTATCTGGCACATCAGGTTAATAGTAAATTGTGTAGCCTACAGCTGTGAGTCATAACTTATTCTGAAACAAACAATTTACAACACAAGTAAGCTATCAACACACAGAAGACAGCATCTTTCAACAAGAAAAAGAAAAATGATAACAAGCAAGAGAGAATAACTATTTGTGATTACTGAAGTGTGTATTTTTTGGCTCCAATTCCCCTTGTCTGATTGTGTTTTCTTTATACTGATGGTCTTCAGATTTTCATCATTGTTATTGGAAAGCTAGACAGAGATGGTTACATCTGGCTTGATGCCATCTCATTAATTAAGACTAGGCAGCTGAGCTTTGATTCATCTGCTTGTATTAAGCAGGTTACATGCTCTTATTGATATATATATACTTCTATGTCAGCATAGATTTGATAGGCCATCACTTTTATGCATATTTGATTCATGCTTTATTGCAGGTGGTATAGATAAAGGTCAGAGGCCGCATGTGTCCAATCTCCGTCCAGGTAGCATTGCTCACAGGTCAGTATTAAGATAGTTTGTATAGCATTAGAAAAACAAACAAAAAACTTTATCTTCCACCTGTGCTTCCATTAAATTGTGCAAGGTTAATCAGTGTTGCCTGTGACATGAAAACATGAGCTATTTAGACCAAGAGATAACAGGATTTGTCAATGTTTTATTCAAGTCTGTTATAGCACTTGATGTGTGTTATGTTGTCTCTTTGTCACACAAAGCCATCACACAAAAAAACAAACACCATCTGACATTGGCCTCATCTTTATTTGTAAAACCCTTTTAGTTTTGAATGTGTGAAGTCCTACACTGAACAGTGTTGGCCACCAGGCACCTAGCAGTTTAGCACAGCTTACTGAATTTCAGTTCACCTAGCAGTTTGTCCAGTTGTTGTTTCATTCAGTTTGCCCACCCAGTTTAATGTTTACTATTTATCCAGTTACTATTTCACCCCGTTTAAATGAAAAGTATTTAGTGCAGCAACTCTTTGTCAATGGAGGTAAGAAAGAGAGTTCTTCGATGTTATATAGAACCAGTCCTGACAAATACAAGTGAGTCATGGACAATAAGTAAACAAGGAGGAAAAGCTCTAGAGGCCACACAGATGTGGTTTTACAGAAGAATGTTAAAATACCATGGACAGCTAAAATGGGTAATGAGGATGTCCTGACAAGAGGCCACTGTGCAAAGGAAGCTTGTTCCTCAGGTTAGAAGAAAGCAAACCACTTTCTTTTAGCATGTTATGAAAAGATTGAAGCTGAAGTATATCACGACAACAGGACAGATGAAAGGAAAAAGAGATAGAGGATGACAAAGAGAGAAGATTCTGGACAGTTTGACATGCGTAGAAAGAAGTCAACAATAGAATTGATCAGTAGTCCTGTAGACAGGAAGTTTTGGAGAGACATGATCACCTACGCCCCCAGGCATGGTACTTGATAATCATGATGATTTACAGACTACTGGACTCTGCCTTACAGTGTTACATTAAATGTAACAGACTTATGCTACATGGAGAACTATGTCATTGTCATAATTTTCCTTTGTGCTCCTTACGGTGCATGGAGCCACCACTGTACTGGTTGCCTGGCAGGAAATATTCACCAAGCATTCACATCTCTTGCAGCAGTGGTTTCTGTGGCAGCTTGTTTTACATGATGAGGTTGCCAACAGAGCTAGCTGGCACTTTATAATTTGTCTGACAGTAAGCGTTGAAGTGGAATAGACCACACTTAAGGTTCACAAGAATACAAAATAACTAGTAGTAAGGTAAGGTAAAGGATCCCAGTACATGCCCATTGAGATATATTGAAAATATGATGTTGGGCCTTGTAACCGTCTGTTTTGTAACGGCCACCATAAATGTAACGTACTGTTTATGAGTGATGTGAAAGCTGGCAGAGTGAACGTGTCGTTTATCACCTGGACTGTGTAATGTTGCGGTGTCGATGTAGGTCACCAGAAATGTAACGGCCAGGAATGTAACGGCCACCAGAGTGAGGCACTGCCAGGGGTACTATGATCACTCACAGTAAACAGCGTACATGTTGTAGATCTGTGATATTGGTATTATGATGTGCTGAGTGTGGGTGTAAAGTCAATAATGCACCCATACACTCACATGCAGTAGTCAATGATGAATCGAAGACTGCTGGCACGTTTCAAACATTTATTTACGAAACTGACAGTAGCATCAACAGGACAGTCAAATCGACGAGATCAAGGACTTCACATAGATAATAAATGACTGTTAAATGTCTGGTAATCAAAGGCTAGATCGCTTTGTGTGGATTTTTAACAATGGTATAAGCGCCGTACCGTTCAGAAAGCAATGGCAAACTACTGAACGTAAAAATTGCCTAGAAAAATCACAAACAGCCAATAAAAGCTGGGGTTGATTGCCACGTCCTGTAAAGGATAAGCAACTAACTTTAATCAAAGGCTTGCATCATACATCAAACATCATCTGTCCTAATGTTACAATATGTAATGTAGCTTCCGTACCATTGACTCAGCGCGTCAGGTACTTAATTAGCTCTGTCGTTCAACAAACGAGCTCCTAAATTGCTTAGCAATAATACATAAGGCTGTTATTCAACTGGCATAGCTCGCCAGGTATATTTCCTCTTGCTGAAAATATTGGCCGTAATACAGGGCCTCAATATGTAGACAGCTGTGTATCCTTTTTTAGCAGGCACGATCAAACCATGCTAAACATATATATATATATACCGCCAACCTGTGGCGTCCACAGTAATTTATCATCATCATAAGGCTTCTGTTCACTTGAAAACATATAGTCTCATTTGGCTAGAACTAGAAGCAAAGAAGAAATTTTGTCTCTCAAGATCTGTGAGCTTCACTCGACAGATAGGTAATTTCAAATGTTCTGCAGCCAAAGGCATAGTAATAAGAATGTCATTTACCTTCATACAGAATCTTCCGGATACACCTTTAACAAACAATCACTGGGGAAAACATTGACATTTCAGTCATATCGAAACTTTCCAATCCCCATGATGATCTAGAGGAAAACACAACGGACATCATCGTCCGACAGCCCAGATCACAATCTAGATGACGGAAGTCACAGTTCGCGCTCAGAACTCTGCGCATGCCTAGACAGCATAAAAATGAGCATCGTTCAGACAGATCACGACAACGATTGAAAGAAAGAGAAGATAACCCTTTAAACAACCTGTCATAGAAGTTAATACCCAATTATCCAACTTTGACCAACAAAGTTTTACAACAAAAGTATTAAATAGATTTACCTATATGACTCCGTCAAAACGACAAAAGTATAAAATAGATTTACCCATTATGACTCCGTCAAAAACGACAGCAACAGACTACCGCACCCCCCGCATAAAAAAATGACCCTTTTTTTTTTTAAATACATCAGTGAGCAAGATACCACAAGCTCATGACACATGAATAATGTGCCAATGAAAGAATCAACCGGAGAGAATCAAATCATCTCACCAAATAATAGAAAATATCTTCGGGAAGGTACCGTCAAAGAAACCTCAGTTGCTGGCGATACTAACAAAAATTACATAACTATCAAACAATTATGCAATAATATAATCATAGCAATGACCAATGACAATCTATCTCAAGAAGTCATATCAATATACAAATTACAATGTTATACCATTAATATATGTAATGGATGGACATGACCAATTTTGTTAAATTTCTTACACATTATCTAACAATAGAAGTATATTATATACAAATAAGTGCTGCGATTTCTTGAACAAAAGTAAGGTATGGCGTCATCATGGTTCTCACAAGCGCTCCGTACTTGGTACTAGTTTGCACTGAGAACAATATAAATGACATTAATTAGTAACATGCTATAATGCACTATAGTCATTACAAAATTATTTAAATATTATATGTGGCCATTTAAAAATTTTTCCTTTTCTTTTTTTTTTTTGGCCTTTATTTTATGTTAACCTTAACCTTCGACATTACACCAAAGATAGTAATAGAGAAAGAAAACAATAAATTTACTAATCTAAGGTGAAACAAATGTATTAATGTATATTATGAACAGACATGAGTCTGGAAATGTATCATGAAATCTAGGACACAAGACTTAAGTGGAATCATGTGGGCATCTAGACAGTATGTCCGCCATCACATTATCCGAACCACGGATAGCCCGCACCGTGAAATGAAAAGGTTGAAGAGCAATAGCATATCGAGTAGATCTCGAGCTCTTCAAATCCTTGTTCTGCATAGCTGTAAGAGCTTTTTGGTCAGTTTCCATAATGAAATGCGTGCCTAGAAGGAATCTTTGTAGCTTAAGAATGGCCCAGACCATAGCTAACAATTCACGGTCTAGAACCGAATAGTTCCTTTCTGCCGCATTCAATTTCCTAGAGATATACATCACAGGATGCAGAATTCCTGAATACTCCTGCATAAGTGCCGCCCCGATCCCAGTGGAAGAGGCATCACTACGAAGGACAAAAGTCTTATCAATCGATGGTAGTCGTAAGATAGGAGGAGATGAGAACAAATTCTTAATCTGATCCAATGAAGATTGGCATTCTTGGGACCAGCGCACCATATTAGGAGAACCTTTTTTCAATAAAGTTGAAAGAGGTGCCATAATGGAGGACAGATTCTTAATGAATCTTCCGTAGAATTGTATTAATCCCAAGAGACTACGTACTTGCTTTTTTGTTTTAGGAACGGAGATATTTAATATCTTAGAAATGTTTTGGTCCTCTGTCTTCAATAGACCATGACCAACACGATGACCTAGGAAAGAGATTTCACTAAACCCAACAAAGGCTTTAGAGGGTTTTGCAGTCAAATTATGCTCGCGTAGAGTATACAGTAACTCATTTAAACCCGAATAGTGTTCTTCCCAAGTATCGCTGAAAAGACAGATGTCGTCCAAGTATGCGATGACGTCTGTACGATATGAGAGAATTCGACGCATCATGCGTACGAAAGTAGCTGGGGCATTCATCAGCCCGAAAGGCATAAAATTTCATTGATACAAACCCCTAGGTGTTGAAAAAGCAGTGAAAGGTTTGGCGCGTTCAGTTAATGGAACTTGCCAATAGCCTTTCGACAAGTCAAGTTTAGTAAAGAATCGCGATTTAGAAAGTCTAGTAAGTAGATCTTCCAATAAAGGCATAGGTTCAGCATCAAACTTCGTAACCTGGTTCAATTTGCGATAATCGACGCAAAGACATATGTTATTGTCTTTCTTTCGAACAATAACCATGGACGAAGAGTATGCTGAAGTGGATGGTTCAATTATTTTCAATTGTATCATTTCATCCAATTCTTTCTCGACTTGCGCTTGGAAATGAATAGGGATAGGATATGGTCTTACTCTGATCGGATTATGATCAGTAAGTATAATGTCATGTTTGATAACATGTGTGTGTCCAGGAATGTCAGTAAGGACATCCTGAAATGATTGTAGCAAGGAAGATACTTGACGCTGTTCCTCAAAAGACAAATTAGAAGAAACCGAAACGTTTCTCCATGATTCCGTAGAATTTAGTGGAATCATAGGAAGAGGTAGATTAACATCTGAAAACGTTGCTTCCTCCTCCTGTATAACCGACAAGGATGAGATATGACCATGTTGGACTGGAGAATCGTCCGTCGCCTGGAAAATAGGCTGCAAATAGTCTGGTCATTCAATAAATTCCGTAAGCATATTTATATGGAAGGTTTTATGCCTTCCATCAATATCGACAACATAGTCGACATCAGAAATTTTTGAGACTATTTTATATGGACCTTTCCATGCAATGAGAAGTCTGTTCTCCCTCGAAGGAAGTAAGACAAACGCTTTGTCTCCAGGACAAAGTTGACGTAGGCGTCTCTTCTTATTAGCGAATTGCCTCGCCTTTTCTTTGGCAAATTCAGACGATGAAGTCGCTAACTTGCATGCTTCGATAATCTTATGCCTGAGAGCAATGACATACTCATATGAAGATTGAGTGTCATTGTCAATATTATCGGCAGTTATCAAATCGTGTAGCAAGGACATAGGACCGCGCGGTTGCGTGCCAAAAACAAGTTGAAAGCGAGAAAACCCTGTATGTTCGTTGGGGACCTCTCTATAGGCAAAGAGAGCCGCGGGTAAAACCCTGTCCCAATCCTGAGGATGATCCTCAGTAATCTTGCCAAGTAAGTTCTTAAGTGTTCTATTAAGATGTTCAACTAACCCATTAGACATTGGGTGATAAATACTACTGAGAGACCTTTTAATATCTAGGATAGACATCACCTGCGACATAGTGTCTGATATCAATTGAGTACCATGGTCTGACAATATTTCTCTAGGAAAACCCAAACGAGAAAATATTAGCCAAAGAGCGTTTGCGATATCGGCAGTAGATATGTGATAATTAAAGGGTTTTTTTAGTAAGGAGAATCCAAATGTTATATGTAATCAATCATGGTGAAGAAGGTGAGTGTGGTTTGGGACAGTCACTCACAGTAGCGCACACACCAAGTCATGGAATGGTGTAACGTCTGATGATATTTTAACCATGGTTTATTACAATTATAACATCACGTAGATCTAGACGAATACAGTTACATCGAAACATGAATCTTCATAATGTAGTTAACACACCATACGGCCCTTACACATCCTGGCCTACAAAATCTCTACTCCTCACATCAGTGCACAAAGACTGCGTCTACGGCAGTTATATAATAATCATGGCCTACAAAATCTCTACTCCACATCAGTGCACAAAGACTGCATCTACGGCAGTTATATAATAATCATGGCCTACAAAATCTCTACTCCACATCAGTGCACAAAGACTGCATCTACGGCAGTTATATAATAATCATGGCCTACAAAATCTCTACTCCACATCAGTGCACAAAGACTGCGTCTACGGCAGTTATATAATAATCATGGCCTACAAAATCTCTACTCCACATCAGTGCACAAATACTGCATCTACGGCAATTATATAATCATCAAGGCCTACAAAATCTCTATACTTCACATCAGTGCACAAATACTGCATCTACGGCAGATATATAATAATCAAGGCCTACAAAATCTCTATAGCCCTGCGCAGGCATCCATTATCCAAAAAACACCTTAGGGCTGACCACCTCAGTCAAAAAACCCTGCATAGACTGAACCCACGGGAACACACCCCGTTCACACAGTCACGAGAATCTACTGTTCTCTTAACACTGCTCTCAAAAATCCCTGCGGACACTAGCCGCGAGAGCTATTCACACATCACTCAAAACCAGTTCAGAAACAGTACATTATGACCAGAGTTCACCTGCTATCTGACATACTGTCTTCCACGAAACTAAGAGGAGATATCTTTAAACAAATCCATACCAATCTGTAAGCAAGTACTCTAACCCAAAATTAACTCTACTCAACACGTATTTCCCAAGATCATTTCCCTTTCATCACATCTGCACTTATCAATATGCTCTTTAGAGGTATAGCCTCTGGCCAAAGTGTGCACATGTCGACGCATGTTAGGATGAATTGATGTCCTCTGGCTGACTTAATCTTAAAAGGGCCAATAATATCTATTGCCATCTTCTGGAATGGTCGAATAGGAATGTCTGCAGCCTGGATAGGTGCAGCATGTCGTGGACCTCTAGATTTGACTTCTTGACAAATCTTACAAGATCGGCAATAAATTCGTATGTCTTTGTTTACGAATGGCCAAAAGAAAGCCGCTAGAACTCTCGACTTAGTGCGAGAAAAACCCATGTGTCCAGCACACTGAGAATCGTGTGCATGTTGAAGAATTACTATAGTATTTTGGCTATTATTTGTTAATTACTAGACTATTTGCATAACACCTAACATATTCTTTGTCAGCAAGTCCTAAGGCACCCAAATATATAAGTTTAATGGGGCCAAGTGGCTTCGTTACAAATATGTATTATCTAGGATAGTCGTGTATTTGTTTTTTTATTTATTGTCTTAGAACCGCCACCTGTTCTGCCTTTTCGACTGTTCTGTCAGTATAAAGTCAGGATTTCAAACGTAAAACAGTATTGTGTCATGTTTCCTAATAAGCATTAAACATGTTTTCAAAACCTAACCGTGTATTGGTAGTGTTTTTTGTCACTGTTTATTTGAAAAAAATCAAGCCTGCATGCCTTTCGCGTGGGGTGGCATCGCGAGACGACGCAGTAGCATTGCATGCATTCCTCCGTACATCTCTCTCTCTCTTTTTTAAGCCCGTCTGTCTTTTAGTTGTGTAGTGTATATAATGACATTAATGCAATATTAATCTGGGTCATTACGCAGTGTGCGTATCTCAAGGTTTTCTAAGAAACACAGTACCAGTTTTATTTTTTGAAAACGCGTGTAGTTGATGCAGTAGGCTTTACTAGCAAACGTGAAAGCGTTACAATTATGCAGATGAAGCATAAAAAGAGGTTTTCTTGTTTAGCTAGTATGACGTTCTATAATACAGGCGTACGCTATTGTGACCGCACTGTTCTTTTACCATTCTTCTTTCCTTTATTGAATTACTTCGTTAGGCTTTACATTTACTTTCTAATTTATATATGTGGATTAGAATGTTTCACGACAAATTATCCCCACTTAAAACAGACATCACATGTCAGTCTATAATTCTATATACACATCATCATCATCATGTGACGTATTCTTTCCAGAACGTTGTCTCCATTACAGCTGCTCTGAACGCATCACGATTCTGGGCAAGTCGACCTGCATCAGCCAAAGACAAGTTCAGACTCTCTGTGATGTCCTGGGTCCACCGTCGTCTAGGTCGACCCCTTCCCCTTTTTCCAGGGACCATGCCTTCCATCACTGTTTTTTCCAGACTATTATGTCTTTTTATATGACCGAAAAATTTCAGCTTCCTTATTGCGATGGTATTTAGGAGCCAATGTTCCTGTACGTTTAGTGAGTGCAGTACTTCTCTGTTGGTCTTTTTTTCTGTCCAGGGTATTCTCAACATCCTTTTGTAGCATTTCATTTCGAATGATGTAATCTTTTTTGCAACTGTTTTATTGAGTGTCCAAGTCTCGCAGCCGTATGTTGCTACTGGGAATATACATGCTCTGATCAGTTGTAACTTTGTTTCTTTGCTTGTGCCTTGCCATAGGTTTTTCATCTGTATTAGCTTATGTGAAGCAATTGCAAGTCTTCTTTTAATTTCTACTGCACAGTCGCCAGAGCTGTTAATGATTGATCCTAAGTATTCGAATTCATTGACACTTTCCAGTATATACACATAGAGAAATTTAATATTATTCCTGGTGAGCACTGTGATTCTCATCACACGGATGGCGGCTTAGAAAATCAGCATCACCGTTTCGCTAATTTTATTTTTATCATGGATTAATGCAGGTGGGTCAATTCAAGGTAGGCACGACTCAAGAAATCTGCCCCAGACCTCTGCAATCCAAGAATCCATTTCAGATATATTACTGAACAGCTGCAAGTGTTACTACTGCTTAGCAATCAAGATTCACCATTTCTTTTCTCTGAGTCTGCTCAACGACATGTCCAGAGAAGATTAGATGTTCCTCAAATTGTACGTTATGAGGAGTTGATCTATATGATGATATCTGAGTGGTGTAGTGGATCCAATAATTTTCTCATCAGCCTTAATAAACACTCGGACTATCCTCAATTCAAAAAAGGCAGCAAGGGAGACACTCTGCTCCTCCGAAATGTTCCCAGCCAACAATTGGTCTGATCTCAGGCTTTACTGGAATCTGATAGTATCCTTTGCTCAGATCCACTTTTAAGAAATATTTAGCCTGGCAAACAACTGATTTGTATCCGGCAATGGATCCACCTGACTTTCTGTGATAGCATTCAGTCTCCTGTAATCTATACAGAGTCTATGTTCTCCAGAGGGTTTCCTTAATTCAACAAATAGTCTATCTCTTCCTTCAAGGCTTTCTCCTTAGCAAAAAGAATCGAATAGGCTTTCATACAGACAGGTGTGGGGTCTATCAGTTTCATATCATATTCCAATAAGTTTGTATGCCCCGGTCGGTCCGTTAACACCTCTGTATGATCATCTAGAACCTGTTGCACTCTCTCCTTCTGATTTTTCGTTAAATGTGTACTGATTTTCACCTGTGCCGCTGTCTCACAGGGGTGTAATGGATATTCAAATGATGAAAGTGGTTCCTTTTTCATCTCCATTGCAATATACAAGGTCAACAAGGGTGTCTCTTCCTGATTTTCTCTTTCCAAATATTTCTTCAGGAGATTCACATGATAGATTTTTTCTTTCCCCTTCTTATCTATCTTATAATTTGTTCTAGACACCTTCTCTAGAACTGTATATGGACCTTGCCATCCAATTTGTAACTTATTCTGACTACCGGGTAGAAGAAGCAGTACCTTCTCTCCCACAGCCAAATCTCTGTCTTTAGCTGTCTTGTCTATTTTTCCATGCACTGGTAGGGTCTCTTCCACTAGAAGCACTGTAGTGATGAATTTTCTTCCCAGAATCATCCTGCACAAAACGACCGCTACCAATTTTTCTCTTGGGGCTCTCTCCCCACTTAAAATTCCTTGTGAGAGATCTCCTCTCTACATCTTCTTCCTCCAGTTTACATAAGTCCGATTGAGGGATTTTCGGCTTATCCTGGGGTAAGACATCTTTTTGCACTCGCTGCATCGTGGCCATTGTAAAACAGTCAATTGAAGCTTGTCCGTGAAAAGGGGCTTCCCATTCCACTTGGTCCACTTTATTAAATTTATTTTTCTTTTCAGTGTCAGGCCTACGTTTTCCCCGTGGCGTGTAGAGGTCCTGATCACTATTCCCACTTGTGGGTGTTCCCTCATGTAATATGCCACATCTCTCTACAAAATTTTCAATGTCCCACCTTGCCTTGGGCCAATAATAATTCTGAGCTACCTTTTGAATGATGGTACCTATTTTCTCATGGTCCCCATCTTGTTTCACATGTAAGCTCCTTATTAAGTCTGCCCTATACCTTTTTGGAAGTACCAGCTGTCCCTGACCTTTGGATCTAGTTCCAGTCTTCCGGTATATCAGTTTGTTCTTCATATAGAAGTCTCCTTTTTCTGGAGGTGTTTGACAATTGGACAATTTTCTAAAACAAGGCTTGAGGGTCTTATCCCCAGCCTGCGCCTTCCTCATCTCTTCTGGAGTGGTATTTATCATAATATCCTCCTCCTTTCTTGAGGTCGACCTGACCTGAAGGGTAGCCATATACACAGGTTTCCTTCTGCAATGGTCAGTATCATGATTGTCCATCCGACAATTCTTACACCACCTCCTTTTTTGGTTGAAAGATTTTCTTTCCTCACATTTCCTTTCATCGAATTGTGGGGTTTTATTTTTATTTTCATACCGTGGCCTATCAAACTGGTGCTTACCTTTGTTCTGATCTCTAGGATCAAACGTATTAAAGTTTTGTGGTGCCTTAAAATTATCTACCTGTTTCTTTTTATTACCTGTTACCTCTGCCTGAGCTGCCTGATATCTTTCAGCAACATTTAGTAACTCACCCAGTCTCTCTGCACCTTGTTCCATGAGAAACTTTCTCAGGTCTGGAGCCATGGACTCTCTTAATTGTTCTATAAGGATCATTTCCTTAAGATCTTGGGTTTTCCCCAGAGCCGTCCATTTCTCCAAGTAGGTCTCTAACCGTGCAGAGAACTGGTGATATGTCTCACCTGACAGTAGTTTAGCATTCCTAAATTTTTTTCTATAAAATTCTCCATTCTTTTCATATCTTAACAAAAGAGCCTGCTTTAACATGTCATAATTTTCTTGATCATGTCTGCTCATTTTGGCAAAAACTTCATAAGCTGTACCACGAAGCCCTTGTGATAACTTTAAGCTCACCTTTCTCTCTCTAACCCATACGTGGTAGCTAATAGTTCATATCTATTTAGATAGCTCTCGATATCATCTTCTTTCTCAACAAAATGATCTAAATGAAAGTTCATAGCTGAGGTTGAGGCTCCCTGACTAGCAGAGGCATCAGAGGTAAAGGGACTGGCACCATTTTCAGGAGCATGGCCTTGAAATTCCAACTCCCTTAGTTGTAACTCGTGCTCCCTTTGTAATCTCTTATCTTCTGCTTCCCTCTGTAATCTCTTATCTTCTGCTTCCCTCTGTAATCTCTTATCTTCTCTTTCTGTGGCTTGCTTTCTTTCCTCTGCTTCTCTTTCTGCAGCTAATCTCTTTTCTTCTAATTGGAGCCTTTTAATCTCCCTATCTGCCTCCAATGCCTTAGCCTCTTTGTCAGCCTCAATCTGCAACCTCTTAATTTCTTTTTCAGCCTCTAACTTTCTTTCAGCCTCTTTTTCTAATCTTTTTTCTTCGCGTTCAATAAATTTGTCACATTCAGTAGTGACATAAGCAATCATAACTTGCCCATCCATTCCTAACTCTTTAGCAGCCTGCATAGCAGCAGATCGAAATTTTGCCAGGTCCGCCATTTTCTAACAGGCAAATTTATACAATATCTAACTAAACAATTCAATCTATAACTAATTATCTAAGGACAACCACAAGCACTGAGAGCTCAACCTTATTTATTTTCCACCCAAGGATACATTTTAATTTTTTATTATTCCCTGAAGTGAATTACCCCCAATATATATAATAGGAGAAGATTCAAAATCCAGGACAGGACCCCAATATATGTGGTAAAGTGGGATATTATAAATATTTATAGGGGACTTAGTGTACTGACTGAGATCAGCTGTGAAGGTATCTGTGTCTAATAAGTGTGGTGTGTTACAGATGACCTTACTTTGCTACCACATTTAGACCTCAGTCAGACTTATTCTGGGCTATTGTGATGACTACGTTGAATGTCTAGGGTTATGATAATGAAGAAGTGTAAGTCACAACAACAACAGACAGATAAATACTTTAATTAAAATTCACAACACCTTACAACACTGTGACAAGCACATACATATAACACTCTATAAGACTATCTTAAATGAGTCAAGTGTTAACTTTTAAAAATATGTATTAATTCCTTTCAATGTTAGATATCCTGATTCAACTACAGAGTGAATCAGGAATCACAATCAAATGTAATCACAAGTTGTATGTACACAATTTATACATAGGATCTTTGTCCTGACATATAATATTATTACAATATGTGTGTAAGTAGTGATGTAGTACTATGAGGTAATACTGGCTGTTAAAGCTAGGTTGTTGTTTGTCATCATGACTTCATGTGTTTGTTACTGGTGGAAATAATATTGGAAAGGTTCACAGTTTCTTTTATTTGAAAACAAATAAATGTCCCTCTTGATTTATTGTACAGTCAATTTTTGAGGGGGGTATACAAGATTGAGCTGCTCTGGCCAACGAAATCTTATCTTCGTGTGGGCGGCAGGAAACTTGTCTCCTCTGCTCGCTTGCTTCTCAGTTTTCTTGAAAAACAACACTGGTCGATATCTTGACCAAGGAGTATGCTACCAGCCTCTGGATTCAGCAAAACTCAGACCAGGGCTGCTCTAATACTTCAGTACCACGGTCCCTGAAATAAGAAGGTTGTACCTCCTACTTCAGAACTAATTTATAATCTATTTCCACACTGAAGCACAATACATTACAAACACAGAGTTCAGCGCTGTAGGCCAACTTCTAGCTTCTCATGTACAATATACACCAGTATTCCTCTCCCTAATGGTTACAACGCCTCTGCAATTCCAGCATTAATTCCTTCTATACAATAAGATAGGTGTCAGAGTACTATTTGGCAATCCCACATAGGCCTATGCAGTTATACTCCTCTCCGACAAGTTTTTTTCAAGTGTAGCAATATCTAGGCTTTGCCTCATGTTTGCTACTGAACCACACACATACAGACATATTTTATCAATTCACATTCAATTTTCATCTAAAAGATATCAAATATGTCTAGCTTACCACAATTCACAGAAATATTAAACAAGTACGTTGACTGGCGATGAGTTATGGCACAATTCTGATCTGCCTCTGTCCCAGGCTTTTATTAGAAATATATGAGCTGGTTCTCAACGCACTTGCTTCTTAGTAAGTTTATTTTCAAAAAGTGGCCCTGAACAGACGCTTCTAATTGACTATATCAAATGGTCTAGCCAATGAGACCATGTTTACAAAAGCCTTTGAAAAAATTTACCCTTCCTACCGTTTCCATTAACAACCAAAATTAGTATTTGCAGTCGACTAATCATGTTTCGCCTTACATATTACTCTAGCCAATCAAATCGGATCTAACGTGTTGGCCTCATTTCCCTAAAGGAGTGTTCAAACACGCCATTATGAGCAAATATGATCCTGTGTTGTCAGACAACACCACTATAGTATTTTGGCTATAATTTGTTAATTACTAGACTATTTGCATAACACCTAACATATTCCTTGTCAGCAAGTCCTAAGGCACCCAAATATATAAGTTTAATGGGGCCAAGTGGCTTCGTTACAAATATGTATTATCTAGGATAGTCGTGTATTTGTTTTTTTATTTATTGTCTTAGAACCGCCACCTGTTCTGCCTTTTCGACTGTTCTGTCAGTATAAAGTCAGGATTTCAAACGTAAAACAGTATTGTGTCATGTTTCCTAATAAGCATTAAACATGTTTTCAAAGTGTTTTTTGTCACTGTTTATTTGAAAAAAATCAAGCCTGCATGCCTTTCGCGTGGGGTGGCATCGCGAGACGACGCAGTAGCATTGCATGCGTTCCTCCGTACATCTCTCTCTCTCTTTTTTAAGCCCGTCTGTCTTTTAGTTGTGTAGTGTATATAATGACATTAATGCAGTATTAATCTGGGTCATTACGAAGTGTGCGTATCTCAAGGTTTTCTAAGAAACACAGTACCAGTTTTATTTTTTGAAAACGCGTGTAGTTGATGCAGTAGGCTTTACTAGCAAACGTGAAAGCGTTACAATTATGCAGACGAAGCATAAAAAGAGGTTTTCTTGTTTAGCTAGTATGACGTTCTATAATACAGGCGTACGCTATTGTGACCGCACTGTTCTTTTACCATTCTTCTTTCCTTTATTGAATTACTTCGTTAGGCTTTACATTTACTTTCTAATTTATATATGTGGATTAGAATGTTTCACGACACATATGCCTTATGAGAGTCGTTGCATCTGAAACACCAACTTTTATCTGAGCAGTCTTATTCACCGTATACATCTTTTCACCATGTTTTTGCCTGTCTTCCTCTCAGACCTTTTAGTGTTGCCTTCTTCCACCTACTCACATATTGCTGGCTTGTAATAGGTTAATTGCAGATTGGCAGTGAGTTAATGTAATCCTCTACCACATACTATTGCTAACTCGCCAAGTCATTGCTGATATGTAATATTACTCGGCTTGCCTAATACATCTGGTAACTCCATTTTAGTCATAATGCCTAGCCAGGACGGTGCAAGATACTCTTTGTTGTCACATATTTAGCTGCTGTTAGCAAATATTTTTTTAGGTGTGCTTTCCAAATCATACTAAGTTCTTCTGCTTACATGATATGGTAACAGACAGAAAGACATGTGTGAATTTATTGAGGGCCTTTGCTCCATAGAGAGCTGATGGTTAATGTAGTAATAAATATACTTTAACAGTAATGAAAGTCCATGAAGCTATGAATCTTTGACCAGATTATTTGCTACACAAATTTATCTGCTAGTATAAGGGACTGTACTTAAATGAAGAGTTTTTTCATCAAACAGTGGGAAGAAGAGGATAACAAGTGAGTCAGAAAGTGAGGGGATAGAGGTGACTCCCACCTCAGAGAGATAATAAACAAATCTAAAGACCCTATCTTAATAAAAGAGAAAGCTCTAGAGCACATCAAACAATACATAGAAAACAGCTTAACTATGTATATATACTTGTGTATATATATATATATATATATATATATATATATATACTATATATATATATATATATATATATATATATATATATATATATATATATATATATAAATATATATATATATATATATATATACAGATGGATCTAAAGATGACGATGAACAACTAGGGGCAGGAATAGTGATACCAAAAGGGAAAATTAGAAAAAGAAACAAAGTAACAAGAACCAATTCTATCTTCATGGCAGAATTAGTAGCAATACTCAAGGCTTTAGGGAAGCCAAGCAGGGAAGAAATAGCAATAAAAAAATTGAAACAGGGTTAGGGAGATTTGAAATAAAGAATCTAATAGCAAGGTCAATAACCAAAGAATGGAGAATAGCATGGGACCAGAGCACAAAAAGAAGGCAGGCAACGTCATCAGATTGGATTAACACAACACAGTTGAAAAAGTACATAAATAAATCCCAAGCCAATATTAAATTCATGCCGGTGTGATTCTGAACAAACTGAACTATTTATTAACCAAAAAGTAAATACCCCAATGTGAAGAATAATGCAGTACAGAACGTATAATAAACACAATCAAGAAAATATCGCACTAAATGAAAAAAACATCCTGATATAACCAACAGTTCCATGTATATGGTAAATGGTTGAAAGGAGTGTGCTACATAAAAGAAAGTAACAAATATTTTTTTTTAAAAAGAGGTTTTTAGTGATCATTTATTGTCTGTCATTTTGAATAACAGACGGTCAAGATTTATCTTGCAGTTAGGATTGATTGGTACGTTGGGTTTTGAAGTGAATTAAAATGTTGGGCTTTGAAATGGATTAAAAACTTTTGTTTACAGGCTGTTTGTGCTCACATTTGCTCTTTCTTGAAACTTTCAGAGAAAGGGCAGAATGTCAGACGGGCCTGCATGCCCAATTCTTAACTCTTTGAAAATAAAGTTTGTTTGTTCTTTCCTAGTTATTACTGACTTTGTAGACTGACTCATCCCCCAGTCTTCCACTTACATATTCTTCCTGTACACATAGACAGGTATTAATACAAAATCACTTATTTCATAGTTAGGCTTTATTCCACCTCTCTCCCCTCACTTTCTGACTCACTCATCATCCTCTTCTGCCCATTGTTTGATTCATTTATTTCTCAGCCACTCCACATTTACTGACTCATTTATTCATCATTCAGTGACTCACCACACATTAAATGCATTCATTAAATATTACCGAATTTGTACACATGTACTTAATAGGACTATATTAGTTTGGCATGATTATCATAATCTGCGTAGAACTTAGGAAACAGATCCAATACAATAGAAACAAACGTACTTACTTAGTCATCTCTCTTCTAATGTGAGGTGTAGTTGTTGTCACGAGAGGGTCGATTTTATTGAAATTAATAAGTATCCTGGACCCAAAGGTGTATCAGGTGATACCAGGATAGTGCCAGATAAGAGTCTGGTCTTATAAGTAATACCCCCTTCTCTGAAAAGAGTAAAGGTGTATAGACATCACAGGTAGGATCAAGCTGTATAAGTTCCTAGAGAAGATGGTAATATATTACTCTAAGTTCCTACTTGCCCCTCCCCAGATCCTCTTCTGTTAATTTTATTATTATTATTATTATTTACTCTGCTAGGGGTATTAACTAATCTATCTACCAACAAGACCTGTAACTTAACTTAAATAATTTAAGTAAGTCTGCTGGTATATATTTACAATTTATTTTTACAGTTTCTCTTTTCTGTTTGAAAAGCTTTCAAGGAAATCAAATTCAAATACAACAGTAAATAAATAAAACATTAGAAAATAGTTCAAAGGTATCAAAAGTCATTAACCCTTTGAACCCTGGCCACCCAGCCCGTAAAACCCCATTCCCCTGGGCTCCTGAGCAAAAAATGCACAAAAAAGACACATAAGCAAAACTAGTTACTGTGACACAACCATATGGTCAGTTTTAACTATTCTAACTCAAATTGACTGACCTGATCATCTCCAATACTCCTGCTTATTGTGCCAGTCCTCCCAGTATGTAGACCCTTCCTTTAGGCACAGATAGCTTTCACAATATTTGCACCAGAATTTAGTCTTCACTGTTTTTAATGGTCTGTTAGAACTAGCTTGCTCATAATCTGATACACACGTTCCGTCACTCGATTCAGTTTCGATGTCACTTTCAGAATAATCACCTTCTAAGTCTAATTCATCGTCCTCCGAATCATTTAGCACAAGTTCAGCAGCTTGTTCCATTGTTAGCCTTTTAGAGCGGCTATTTCCTGGATTTTCAACATGCCTTTTTATTGTGAAAACACTTTAAAAATTGCAAAATATTATCACTTCGTGGGCGCCGCCATTTTAGAGTAACATTCCACAAGACATGTGTACTTCCTGACATCATTAGTTTTCACACATTTCCATTCCCACCCCGTTTTGCTAAGCTAGATGTGTCAGACCGAGATTACGGTCGCTTGCAAGACCGAAATTTCTGGACCTCGGGTTCAAAAGGTTAAAGTTGTTGAAAGGTCTTTCTTTGGTTAACTACCTCTGCTTGAAGAATATCGATATCTTACTAACACTTTTATTTCACTGTCATTGAATGGTAGGCTATCACTTGTCATATCTATGCCCAAACACTTTTCAACATTAACTAGTATTGTCTATAATTGTGGTGTGACTCGGACACTCTACAGTTGCCTTGTTTTGCAACTCATCTTTTAGAATGTAGCTGGTTCCACTCTTGTCCTGGAAGGAAAATTTAGTTGAACTTCCTCCAGGCAGTAGGTACTTGATGACTGGCCCTCTGAACTCAAAAGCGCTTGCACCAGTAGTTCTTTCAGTAGTGGCTGACTCTTTTATGAGTAGTTGGGTTGACAGGATATAACCTGAAACATATTAAATGTAACCCCTATATTGTCCATCACTACCCCACTATCACAAAGGTTGGGGATGATAGACAGTTTCAGACAGTGTGCTAGCAGATGCACAGGACATATTATAACAGTAACAACCAAATCCAGTTCACTGTGACTACAATTTTCCTCTAAATCCTTAGTTAGAGCTATTTGCCCATGATCCGCCTCCATACAATGATTAGGTCTTGTATAAATACTAAGTAATAGCTTAAACAATCCAGTAAAACAATCGCTTTCTCCTTCCTTACGTTCCTGGTGTGTGGTCCATTCCATCAAGAAATAATTCTTTAAATGCTTTTCTAAACCTACAGACACACTTTTGCCACCATTCTCAATTATTTGAATATATATCTTGGCATTGTTTTGCCTCCAGAAATTACACAATGGTTCAAAACACATCTACACATTTCCTAACACACACTATAATTAATCAATAGAACTACAGTAGAACTCCATTTATCCGAACCCCATGGGACCGAGCATCGTTCGGATAATCAAATGTTCGGATAATTGGATTACATAATGTATCGAGTACATGTACACATATTTCTAAAAATAATTAACCATCACAAGGAAAATACACTATAAAACATATTTACTTGTACTGTAATAATAATACCCACACTGTATTAGATCACTGTATCACCAAAATCTTTTATTACACTGCAGTGCATGTACTACTTGTATTAATTATTTTTGTTAAGAAAGAGAAATGTTTTCAAAATAACATTACAAACGATTCAAAACCAGGTGCAACTTACGTATACATGTACTTGCACAGATGTAGCCCACTATTTAAAATAATGAGGAATCCTCTTTTGCACCAAACTGGATAGTCTCCTTTTGGCTGCTAAGTCCCGCATTCTCTTCAACAGCAGAAGCTGTGTAGGACAGCTGTCATCTTCTTGCTCGTACCAAGCCATCGCTGTTTCTAGTGCTATAAAGGCCTCTTCAGGACTTGGTCGACGTTTTGGTTTTTCTTCATAATCTACAAGTACATCGTGTACTTCTGAGGAGTCTTCATCATCGGTCACTACATGTATTTGGTTTTCTTCTTGCACAAAAGACAAAATTTCTTCGTCATTCAAAAACTGAAAACCAGAATCATTATCATCTTCTAGCCACATGTGTGCATCATCTTTGTCACAGTCCGAAAATCCGGGCATTGCTTGAAACAGTTCCCCAACTTCATTTATACAATCATCATTTGTGTCCACTGCAGTAGTTTTATTTCCTCCTTTTTTCCCAAGCAATCTACTCCAAGCCTTGTTGAGATTATCTTGTGACAGTGTGGTCCAAGCATCAGCTAACATATAGCAGCAGTCTTTGAGATTAAGCTTTTTGGAAAACGCCACCACACTTTCTTCATCTTCAGCCAACAATAAACGACGCAGGACTTCCTTCTTGTACATCTTTTTAAGCTTTGCTATAACACCCTGATCCATTGGTTGAATCAGTGCTGTTACATTGGGAGGCAGAAAAATTACTTTAAAATTTGCATCAACTGCATTCAATGTATCCGTCTCTGGATGAGATGGTGCATTGTCCAGTAGAAGAATTACTTTTCCAGTTTTCTTTTCTTGTTCTCTCAACCTCTTCACATTTGGGATGAACTGATTTGTATACCAATCAAGAAATATTTCACTATTCATCCAAGCACTCTTCTGTGCTTTGTAACACAATGGGAGACATGTCACATTCTTTAAACAACGTGGTTTTTTGGCTTTGCCGATCATTAGCACCGGTAAACGATGACTTCCACTGGCATTCGCGGCTACCAAAATTGTTACTCTCTCTTTGCACTTTTTAAACCCAGGGGCAGCTGCTTCGCGCTGAGATGCAAGTGATTTTTGAGGCAATGATTTCCAGTATAAGCCAGTCTCATCGGCATTATACACATCATCGAGTGAATAACCTTCTTCTTCCAAAAAAGCCAAGAAAGTTTCTTTAAAATTTTTAGCGGCAGTTGCATCGCTAGATAAAGATTCCCCTTGAATCTCCAATTCTCGTATGCCATGACGAGATTTAAAGTTTCTTAACCATCCCTGGCTAGCCTTAAAGTCAGGAGGACCGTCAAGTTGATTGTTGAAATGAAGTGCCTTTTCACACAACAGAGAACCAGAGATAGGTTCCCCTTTGCTTCTTCTTTGCACAAACCATATATACAAAGCCTCTTCCAAGTTCACATCTTTCGCATTTCTCATGGTTTTACGTTTCTTCGACCCATTTTCACTATCAAATTTCGATGCAAAACTCATAATTTTATCCTTGTTACTTTTGATGTCAGAGACGGTAGCTTTCCCAACATTGAAAATCCTCGCAAGTGAAGACACAGTTTCACCTTGTCCTAGTCTCTTGATAATTTCTGTTTTCGTTTCAATTGACAAAACATTGCGGTTCCTTTTATATGCTTTAGGCCTACTGGAAGGTGCCATATCGCACAGAGAAATACTTGTACACCAAAATTATTCTGCTGTAGTAGCAGACACAATTATTTTAAGTTGAACTGTCTGTTTAGCCAGTGTTCTACCTAGAACGCACACGTACTTTGGATTGGTAAACCAGATATTAACTGACTTTATGATCTAACTGACTTCCTGTACGTAAGCGACCGACCATTAGCCATCCCATTCTCTACAAATTGTTCGCACACATTTGAAGTTTGCCGCATCAAAAGATTCAGAATTTTAGTCTAACGTGACTGTGGCATCTGATTTTTTTTTTTTTTCTGGAAAAAGTGTTCGGATAATTGGATGTTCGGATAATTGGGGTTCGGATAAATGGAGTTCTACTGTACATATATTTATATACATATATATATTCTTTCTTACCCTCAGGCACATACAGTCGAGCTGTTAATGGGTATCTATTAGTCTGCTCTTCAGATACAAATGGCAAAGGCAATCTGCATTAACACGCCTATGCTCACTGTATTTTTGAATTCTTATAGCCTGCTTTTCTATTTAGGGCACGTTCTATATATATCCCAAAGCTGGACGCCAGAGGGAGTTTACTATCCACCGTGTGTTTTGCGTTCCGAAAATGTATGAAAATCTGCCTATGTATACAAATCAGGAAAACTAAGATTTCATTTATCTACGTTATTCCTGGAGCAATTTTATTCATCTAAGGCTTAAAATACGCTCTGAATTATCCTTTAACTTCCTATCTAATTGTCTGTTACTTTCCTAAGTGCATTTTATTCTATGCGTACTCTAAACAGCAAAATTATGGACTAACCTGAGGTCTCGATGCATTCAACCAGAGATGTCTCCCTTCCTATAGTACTATTCGTGGAAGTCTCTGCACAGACGTGTAGAGCAACATTCCCAGTATTGCATTAGTGACCTCTTCCAGGTGGTACTTCTTTCATAATGCTGTAATTAAATGTCATCTTCCACTTGGTTGCACAGATTAGGACTGGCCATTTTGACTGTCTAATGCTTTTGTAAACACTGCATAAAGGTACCATCTGATTGGTCCGTGTATCATGCAGTTCTCACAAAGTATGGCGTGCGGTTTTGGTCAGAGTTACTCAGAAATGACGTGTTGTGAATCAGACCACTTCACGACAGATGTTTGGAGGAGGGAGCGCCATACTGTCCTTTCTGCTGTCTTCCTTCTGGCCTGGTTCTAATCTAGTCCTCAGTCATTCAGAGATTGCCTAATGTTGTCCTCCCAGCGGACTCTGGGTCGTCCTGGAGGTCTGGATCCCTGACTCTTAGTTTCCCATACTTGTCATGGTAGCCGATCTTCTTCCATTCTGCAGACATGGTCAAACCATCATAGTTGGGACTGTTCTGCTCGAATCTGTAGTGGCTGGGTTTTGATGCCTTGCCTTATCGTCTCATTGCAGACCATATCCCTTCTTGTTACTTCAACCATAGAAACAAACACTGTGTAAAAATTGATGGAGGTGTGTTGAATGAACATTGAGGAAGCAATTGGGACACCAGCACACCTAGAGAAAAGAGAGTGAGTCTGAAATCAGATGATGAAGAAGATATAGAAAGAACTAATGTGAACTTTGCATAATAATAGTGCCTCAAAGAGATCTTGTTGAAGGTCTGTTCTGCAGCAAGTTGAATCACACAATGGTTTTGATATAGCTTTATGATTATATGGGAACAGTATGAACAGTCTTTACTTGCTACAGTGCTACTTTTGGTGCATTCTGGTTGCCACTTGAGTATACTGAAAGAAATGCTGTCTTTGTGTTATTCCCAGATGTGATGCTTTACTAGTGGGAGATTATATTGTGTCAGTAAATGGGATCCGAACTGCCAATATGCGCCATGAGGAAATCATCAATCTGCTGAAGAATGCTGGGACCAATGTCTCCCTGGAAATTGAATATGAAATTCCAGATTCAGGTATGATCAGATGTGTTTTAATGATTTTTTAATTTGTTTTTAATTGTGAAGAAAAATATCCCATTCAACCTTCAACCTCTGAAGGGTTAATATTAGGATATACAGATTGCCCTCGAGTTACGCATTTGCGACTTACGATCACTCATACATATGATGGTCATCCTAGAGGTACTGTACACTTATGTTTCATTACTTATTACAGTACAGGACTGTACAGTACAGTAATTTTATGTTATAATTTGTACATTGTATTACTTCACTATAAACAAAAAAGTACAATTAGTTTAAATATATAAGAAAACAGACGTATATTTTAACATTTAGACATGTTACTTTTTAACATAACCTTACGATTCATATAAAAAATAGTGATTCTTGCCTTAAGACCAATTCGACTTATGACGGAGTTGTCGACGAAGCCCTGTTGTAAGTTGAGGACTACCGGTAAAGTGTCTCTGATTCCAGATAATATTTTCAATTGCCGATTCCTGATCATGGTATCATGTCTCCTTTGCAGTTATTGTCTTCTTCTTCTTTGATCCTTAGCTGCCGACCGTCAAAGCAGTCAGTGGCCATCACGCCTAGTGGCGTCTTGTAGGGCAACAACAAATTGATTCCACTTTGCTCGGTCGGTGGCCATCCTTCGTACAGTGCACCAACTCTGGTTCATTCTTTGCATCTCAGCCTCCACAGTCCTCCGCCAGGTTGTTTTTGGTCGGCCTCTCTTTCGTTTTACTTCAGGGGTCCAAAGCAGCTGTTCTTGTGATGGCATTGGGGTCTCTTCTGAGGACATGGCCAACCCAGCTCCAGCGTCTGCCAGCTATGATGGTGTGCATGTCCTCTTGCTTGCTCCGAGTAAGCAGATCTTGGTTGGTGATGGTATTCGGCCAAAAGATTCGGTGAATTTTTCTTAGGCATGTTGTGTGAAAAGAGGACAATTTCGACATTTCCTTCTCTGTAACTCTCCAGCATTCCACACCATAGAGAAGCACAGAAAGCACACAGCTCTGATATAATCTTAATTTTGTGCTTGTGCTGTATTGAGAGGACTTCCAGATGTTGTTTAGGCTAAAAAAGGCTGTTCTTGCCTTATTCATTCTGATGTTGATGTCTTTGCCTGCCCCGCCGTCTGGTGTTACTGTGCATCCTAGGTATGTAAAGGTGTCTGTCTGTACCAGTTGCTGATTCCTTACTGATATGGGCTCAGGGTTGCTCACATTGAGCATCATGACCTCTGACTTCCTTAAATTGATGTTCAAGCCCACCTGCTGGCTAAACTTATTAAGTCTATCCGTTTTTCCTGGATGTGTTGATGTGAATGTGCTAGTAGTGCAATGTCATCTGCATATTCCAGATCTTCTAATGTAGAAAATGTAGTCCATCTTATTCCTCTTGGACTGCCCTCTGTTGTCTGGCGCATCACCCAGTCTATGACTGTTAAAAATAGAGTGGTTGATAAGGGGCATCCCTGTCATACTCCTGTCTTCACCTCAAAGGTTAGGTTGCTCTGCCCAACACTACACGTAAAGTTGGCATAGAGGCTTTTTATGATTGACACTATGCAGCTTGGAATTCCATAAGCCCTCAGTATTTTCCATAAACTGTCCCTATGTATGCTGTCAAAAGCCTTTTCAAAATCAACGAAATTAATGTACAGCTGTCTTTGCCATTCTGAGCACTGCTCTATAATGTTCCTGAGAGTGAATATATGATCTACACATCTTCTGTTCTTTCTAAATCCTGCTTGTTCTTTCCTCAGTTTGTGGTCTACTGCTTTTGAAATTCTCTGTATAATTATCCTGCCTAGTATTTTGCTGGGAACTGAGAGAAGAGTGATTCCTCTCCAATTATTGCAGTCTGCAAGATTTCCCTTCTTGGGCAATTTGACAATTATTCCTTTGTTCCACTCTGATGGTGTTGTCCCCATTTTCCAGACTTGCGCAAATATTGGTTCTAATAGTTCTGCTGCTAGCTCAGGGTCTGTCTTAAATAGCTCTGCATTTAAGTTATCATGGCCTGGAGCTTTGCCGTTCTTTAACACTTTGATTGCTGTGATGATTTCTTCTTTTCGTGGAATGTCTGTATTTACATCTAGATCGTTTTCAGCCTCAGGAACATTCAATTGTGTCTCTGGTGGTTCCTTGTTCAGAGTTTCTCTGAAGTGCTCTGCCCATCTTGTTTCCTGTCCCTCTGCTGTCATGATGAGATTTCCTTGCTTATCTCTTACTAATGTAATATTGTTTGCACCTCGTTTTCCGCTGATGAATTTAGTTATTTTGTATACTGTGCTTTGTTCATTTCTCAGTGCTGCCTCTTCTGCCTGTCTTGCAAGATTGTCTAGGAAATTCCTTTTGTTGGCTCGGGTTTGGCATTTAACTTCCTTGTCCAGCTGACTGTACTGTTCGCTATATAGTTGCTTTAACCTGGGGGACTTCGCTTCTGTTTTCTTTCTTTTCATTTCCTTTCTCAGTGTTATGGTGTTTAATGTTTCTGGTGTTATCCAGTCTTGCTTCTTCCTTTCCTGGAATCCCAAGCATGATTTGCTGCTTTCCTTATATATTGTTGAAATGGTGTTGAATTTCTGGTCTATATCATCAGTCAATGTCTTTTCCTGACTTTTGGCAAATTGATATCATTTCTTTATGTCAGCCGCAAAAGCTTTTCTGGTAAGGGGGTCCTTCAATTTGCTGATGTCAAACCTTTTCTGTGTAGTTACAGTTGGTCCAGCCCTTCTTAGTTTCACTTTCAGTTTTGCTACTGCTAAATGGTGATCACTTCCCACATCTGCACCTCTTCTTACCTTCACATCTTGTAATGCATGTCTCCATCTACCGTTAATCATGATGTGGTCTATCTGGTTTCTGTCCCGACCATTTGGTGATTCCCATGTTAATTTGTGAATTTCTTTATGTGGGAAAAGTGTTCCTCCAATGACCAGGTTGTTAATACTACAGAAACTTATTAATTTATCCCCATTTTCGTTTGCTGTTCTGCTGCCGCATTTCCCCATTACTCTTTCATTATATGTATTGTGTGTACCAACTTTCGCATTGAGCTCTCCCATTACTATAATAAGATCATATCTAGGTGTGTCTTCCATTTCTTTCTGCAGTTGTTGATAGAATTCATCCTTGACCTCTTCATCGCTGTCATTCGTTGGTGCATAGCATTGTATTATTGTAGTATTGGTGAATCTACCTCTCAATCTTAATCTTATCAGTCTGTTGTTGATAGGTTTCCATTCCAGTAATGTCCTTTCTAATCCTTTCTGTAAAATAATGGCTACGCCTTCATTTTGCTGTCCATCCTCTCTTCCAGAGTAAAGTACTGTTTCTCCTGTTGCTGTTTTAACTTTTCCTGCCCCTGTCCATCTGCTCTCGCTTATACCTAGAATGTGTAACCTATAGTTTCTCATTTCTGCCGTGACCTGTTTTAGTTTACCCGTCTCATTCATTGTCCTGACATTCCAAAATCGTATTCTTGTATCATGTTTTGCGGTCAGGACGTCCGTTCTCATGTCAGTGGCTTCCTTTCGGCTTTCACCACTGACAGTCATACGAGCCTCAGACTCCGGATGTCCTTCCCGCAGCAAAGTTTGTTTATTCGTTGTTGTTTCCGTAACTTCAATTTTTTTTTACATAGACAGGGGTGTGAGCCCTATGCTAAAACCCCCAACCTGGAGGACCAGGGTGTCTGCTTTTGTCTGACCCCTGCCCGCGCAAACCTGTCCAGCTTGGTAAAACCTTCCAGGAATAAAACTCCCGCTGGTATAGCTCTGGGGGTAATCAGGGTACGCAAGCCGCCATACCTCGACAAGGTATTGACACCGTTGATGGCAGTTGCAGTTATTGTAAACTTAGTAAATTAATGTGTTATATTGTGTGGATATGCATGTGTATTTGTCCTTTGTCCTAAAACCTCAGTTACCCCCATATCTGTTATGGGTTATATAAGAAACAGAAGGGTGTAAAAGCCTGGGATGTATTGGCTGATACCTAAGTCACTATTTGTTTGTACGATCAGTATATAAATGATCTAGTAGAGGTCTACGCTAGTAGACGATACTGAACAGTCAACATCGTGGCATGGGAATATGTCAACAACATAATCGACCAACAACATTGGGAACAGGAAGTTCTGGAACATAATGATCATCTATGCAGCTGGCATGGTACTTGAAGATGAAGCCAAGTGGAAGTGTGATAATTACCTGGATGATGCTTCTAGTGTTTCCTCTGAAATCGTGTTGGTTACCATAGGAGAGTCATTATGGGAAGTCACATGGTCAGTAAGATCTTCTGGATGACCTCATAGAAATCACCTGGATGATTCTGGTAGAGAAAACTGAGATTATGCGAATGATCCTAACAGAGATTGTTATTGTTGTTCAGAATTGACATCACTGCACTCCAGGCAAACCCATAGGTGCTCAGTCTCCCTCAGCTAATATTGAGGGTATTAATGCTGATTGTTTCTGTAAGCGTGCTGGTTTTATACATGCCTGACCCATCCTCGGATACAGTATCTCTGCTTGTTTTGCGCTTGATACCAAACCCTAGCAGTCTAAATCATGTTGATTCATTAATTGCAATGTCGGTCTCTAACAAGCGATCATTAATTATGCTTATTATCTCTCCCTTAACCAAATCCCATCAAATCGCCAAAGTCCAGTGATTGAGATTACTTATGAAAGAATATGTGAATTCCTTTGCTTTGGCTGAATAGCAATTGTCAGTTCTTAAATGAGAATTTTTTGTGATACATTATTTTAGTGCTTACGTGTAATATTTTTCAAGGATTAACATTTAAATTTTACACAGTGAAAGTATAGAATGACTACAATGCACAAAAGCCAGCACCTAACCTCAGAAATTAGGTATCTGAGGAAGGTGGTTGAAGAAACAAGAAGAGATATGGTCTGCAACTAGATGATACGTTAAAGCCTCAAAACCAAGCCACTGCAGACTCAATTAGAACAGTCCCAACTATGATGGTTTGGCCATGTCTGCAGAATGGAAGAAGGTCGGCTACCACGACAAGTATGGGAAACTAAGAGCAAAGGATCCAGACTTCCAGGACGACCCAGAGTTCGCTTGTAGGACAACATTAGACAATAACTGAAGGATCGGGGACTGGATTGGAACCAGGCTAGAAGAAAGACAGCCGATAGGATAGTATGGTGCTCTCTCCTCCAAACCTCTACACCTCACGGTAGAAGAGGGATGACTAAGTAAGTAAGAAAGTATAGAATTAAACACTTCCATTAATATCTTCACCCCATATAGTTCCCGGGGTTCTCTGATGGGACAAAGAAAGAATAGGTTACTGCTCCCTCAGACATGTCGTACAAGGCACCTAATATGAGGTTGTGTGCATGAGGCTGGCAAACATATCATGTTAAACAAATTGCTGCAGAAACCACCACTGTAAGAGCATATGAGTGCTTATTGCAGGCTTCCTGCAAGGGGATCAGCTGCAGTGATGGCTCAGTGCTCCATAAGCACAAAAAGGAAAATTATGATGAGTGTGATAGGGATGGTCATGTGAGTTTATCACTTGTAGATGACTTGAGGTCTGTACACTCCGTTTTCTTTATCTGAGCTTGTAACTCCATTCTGCCAGGTCCGAGTGGAGGAAACTTTCGCAGTCATATCCATGAAGTGTTTTTGGACAAGGAAGTGTCCGGCTTTGGTCTTACACTCAGAGGGGGTATGATCATTGACACGATGAGGGCCCATCCATTGACAGTAGTAGCAGTCAGACATGGGGGACCAGGTGATAGGTATGGCTGCATGTAACTCTCCTTCCCTTCACTATCATCATTGCCTTTTTTTTCACCTATGGAACTTGAAGCCACCACTGCAGCTCACAACTTGCAGCTTTATCAAGCTTTTATTGCAGTGGTTTCTACCTTGTATAGTGGTTTGTTTTACATGATGATGTTGCCAGCCTCATGCACCATTTTGTATTAGTCACCTCTTTTGATAAGCCTGAGGGAATAGTAATCCTATTCTTTGCCTCCCTAGAGAATCAGAAACTACATGGGACTCTTCTTCCCTTGGGTCTTGTGTATCTTACTTGTGTATCTCTTCTTAAATTTTCATTGCCTCTCTTCCTGATCTTTGTGTTGGTATTTCATTGTGTACCATCAACCACCAGTTTCATACAGCATCATAACCACTTGTTAATGTTTGTTGTTTTCTGTTAGTTTTTGTCCCTACCATTATACACAGTTGTATTTATTTCTTGTGAATATTTCACTGCTGATCCTGTTTTCTCTCATGTTACACAATTGCGTTCTTCAAATGAATTTTTGTATAACCCGAAATTCTTTCTCACCAATTTTGCAACTTTTTTATTATGTCATCTGTGCATGATATGCTTATCCTCAGTAGTGTTGTAACACTGTCCAGTTGGCAGAGTGGTTAGATCCATTGCCTTCCATGGCAAATTTTCTGGGTTCAGAACCTTGTAGTGTAACACTGCTGTCTACCCAGCTGTAAATAGGTACCTGACTGTGCTCTTGAGTTAGGGAAGGCAAGGGCAGCAAGGAAGGGAACTGGCTACCCCACCTCATAAAGCTGAACCTAGGATAGTGAAATCTGTAACACTTCACTTCTCTATGGGCAGTACCTGCTATACGACTACCTTTTAGTTATCCAATATCAGATTTTGAACCTTGTAGGTTTTTTTTTTAGTGTTTTCTACATACTTCTTATTATCAGTAATATTGGCATTAAAAGTGACTCCATCCATATGAGGGAGTTTTTGTGTGTGTGTGTGCGTGCGTGCGCGCGCGCCTTTAGGATTATTTTAGGACATTAAAAAAAAAAAATCTAGAGCAAGGTCTCCAGTTCTGATTAGTTCATCAGTGCATCAGCAGATTTGATCACTGAGTTGTTCTTCAGTGTACTCATACTGATGATCACTACTTTTATCGCTTTTAATTTGAACTTTTAAAGCTGCCGAATATAATTGGCTGGATGGAGGTCATGTTGGCAGTTAAACTTTGTTTTTGTCATCATCGTTTTCCTTTCTGCTCCTCACGGAGTGATGGCACCACTGTGGCTGATCCACAGGAGGCCTGTACAAAGCAGTTACGTTCTCTTTCAGCAGTAGTTTCTGTGGCAGTTTGTTTTACATGATGAGTTTGCCAGCCGTCTGCAAACCTCTCATTAGTCGCCTTGTGCGACATGCCTGAGGGTGTAGCAGTCCTGATTTTTCTTTGTCTCTTCAGGGACACCTGGGAACTACATAGGGAAAACTTTGTTTTGTTAGTGTTATTTGTTTTGTTAGTGTTATTTGTTTTGTTAGTGTTATTTGTTTTGTTAGTGTTATTTGTTTTCAGGGCTAGGGAATCAGAGTTGCTGAGTCAGTCGTTTTTAGTGGAGTTGGGAGTCGGTAACAAATGTCCTGACTCCAACTCCGAATTTTACAAGATGCCAAATCAGATCTACTTGGTGGTGGGGAGGGGGTGATAGCTTAACTCATTAACTACTGCAAGCCGCTGTCAGCGGCTCACAACATAATCACATTTGGACCGCAAGCCGCTCAGGGCGCCAATCTAATTTTAGTAATAAAACGAATGAAAAAGGTACTGAAACACTCTCTGATCTGGTTCGAGATTTTAAGTTGCCACCGGAAAACAAATTCCCAAAGCATGGTTGTTGTAGAACACTGAAAAATTGATATTATGTTTATATTTTTCAGCGTTTTGGGTTAGTTACCAAATCGTGTAAAACTGTTTACCGTGGCAACTAGTGCTAGGACTACAAAAAATGCGTGTACATCTCGTCTAACGGCTGAATAGGATAGAAACATGTTTCAACAATTGACTGAAAGATCTAGTGACGAGGACAAGAGTGAAAACGGTGTGCACATTGATTGAAATTGTGATTTTGATAGAGATGGGGCGCAAGCAGTTATAATTGTGAAAATATTGCAAGTCCTCGGCCATCGGAGGGCCGTTAAATAGCAACAACCTCTATTAGAGTTGCAACCAATGTTTATTGTAATAGTACATTCATTTATCTTTAATATGACGTGTAATTCATACAAATCTGTAAACAATTACGAAAACTACAGCTTACTTTGTGCAAACACCTACAGGATGAAAATGGGAAAAAAATTTAATTCGGCCACAGTGTGTTTTTTAATTTGGTAGTTAATGTGTTAAAAAAGATTGAAATTATATTTCAGTATAGTTGTTTATTATTAACTTAGTACGTTTTAAGCAACGGAATAAAAAGCACCTAGTGAAGTTTTTGAAATAGTGCGTTAATAGCAGAAAAAATATTCTGCTCTGTAAATTAGAAGAGTCGAGAGGTCTGCAAAATCTCGCTCAATCATTCCATCAAGTAGTGCCACACTTCCTGTGACCTCTAAAGTCAGCCAATGATGGATGGGCTCAAATATGAAGATGCCAAACCATGTACATGGTATATAGAGTCCCAAATGGTGGGACATCTGCATTGACTACAGAAGTCAAACAATATCAAACCAGTTTATCAGTTTGATAAAGCCACGCAAAGAGGATTGACAATTAGTATCTCTGTTTTTGGGATGCTGAGCAAGGTAGAATATCTAAATATTGACATAAATTATCATAATTTAAGGGTTAAAGTACGTTTTGAGTTTCTTTTTTTTTTTAAATTATTGTATGAATGAATGAATAGTTAAAAGTTTAAAATCTATGAAAAGTCTCATATTTATTCATACATATAACTCCAAATAATTAAATAATTTTAAGCCATATGGCTAATGAAAATAACTATAATCGGAGTCAGGGGTCGGACTTCTAAAAATTCAGGTGTCGGAAAATTTGCTGGCTGACTCCACCACAACCCTGTTTATTTTAAAAATTAATTTGATGTTTTTTTTTTCATCCGCAAAAAATGTGCAGAAAGATTGATGGCAACTACTTGTGTGTTCATGGTACATTAACACCTTGTCTCCAAATTGTTATGTATTTCTGTGGGGTAATTGACCTTAATTTGTACAAATCTTTATTTGCATGCACACTTCAGGAATGTTGTTCATGTGTAACTGCATTGTAATTAATCTTGATTCCTTCTATTGTATTCTTTGTATGTTCTCTTTTTGTGTTAAAAAAAGTTATTTGAGGTGCCTATTTGCTTACCTCCAAGTATTTTTGCTTGATTGTTAAGTTTATATTATTAGAGGAATTCTATTTTTGCACTTGTCTTCATATTTTAGTCAGTGTTATTTTCAAGATTAAAAATTAAATGTATTACAAAAATTCCTACTTTTTCCCCACTCAATTTTTTTTTAAACATTTGCCCTTTCCAGGGATGGCAGCATCAAAGTAGGAGATCGGGTCGTTGCCATCAATGGATATAAAGTTGCTCACTTGACCTTAACTGAGACCCTCTCTTTATTCACGCAGTGTGAATCATCTGCATGGTTCACCATGTCTTATGATGTTGCTGTCATAGGTAAGTTTGGAATTCCTCCCCCACCCCCCACTCTTTTTTGCTTTTCAATTTGTTTTAATTGACTTCTCATGACATGAATTTTTTACTAGACAAGGTGATTACATCTCATACATGCCACACCTCAGAGATGAAAAACCTGTACAAAAAATTAAAAAAACCTGTACAAAGACCCGCAAAACCTGTACAAAGACCCGCAAAACCTGTACAAAGACTGAAAAACGTAACAAAAGAGTTTATTCATGTAAAAGTATATTCAATTAGATGGTTCTGCACCATCATAGTGACATGCGGCCTTTGCCTTTTTAAGCATGTCTTCACTTGCTTTAAAACCTAAACAACAAGAGTTAGAATTTATTTTGCATAGTAAATACAAATATTAATAATCAATTTGAAAAATATAATTATTTGTAATTTTAATATTATATAATGAAATAGAATCTTGGAAAAAAATTAATACAATTTATGGTTGAAATGAAGAACAGTTGCTGTGTTTTCTATAGTGCCTTATAAAAGTACAGGCCTAAAGAGACCAGTAATAAGCATTATGGGTTAGGAATCTTAAATTTAAAATCTAATAAATTTTTTGCTAAAGCTGGTAATGAAAATATAAACTAGCGCTGGCGTAATATTAGCCTGTATATTTTCTACCGAACTTCAAAAATTGGAATAGCCGTTAAAGCCCAACTGGTAGTTTTAAATAGACCTTCCCATACAAATTTTAGTGTCAATCAAACATTGATAGTAGGCTAATTAATTATTTAATAATTATAAATCATTGAATGACCGTAATGATGACCACCAAAGGCAAAATAACATTGTTTTTTAAAGAAACGAAATTAAAACTAAGAAGAGAAGTAGGCTAACTCCAAATAAACTTTTCTCTGATCGAGTTAAGATGTAAATTTTCCACGCTATTGTGGTTTTTTTTTTCTTTTCAGTTTCATAATTTGGTAATATCGGAATGACGTTCGCCGAATGCTCCGCGTGTATTTTCGTACCATTTAGATTTAGGGTTAACCCTAGCTGCAACCCTAATTATAACTCTAAATGGTACGAAAATACATGCGGAGCATTCGGCGACCGTCATTACGATATTAGGCTACCCATAATTTGTAGGCTATTGTATTATTTTTCAAATTTACATTTCTTACGCACTTTCTACAAGTTTTAGTGAAATCAAATAATATGTAGTGGTATCAGCCTTTTTTTTTTTACCAGCCGTAAATAATAAATTATGCTAAACCTTAGGGGAAAAGAAAGCATAGGCCTAAGTTATCTGACAGTTAAATCTAACTTCATCTAAACAATGTTATTGTAATATTTTTTTTAAAATGAATTACTTACCAATACTAAACTGGAAATTAATCCTAAACAATAGGCTCGACTCAAAAAAGATTTCAGTGCTGCGTAATCGTTCAAATAATCAGTAACCTCGCGCTAGCTTTAGCGAAAAATTGTGAATGAACACGCCACGCACATCCCGCGGCAATTGAAAAATAGGCAGCTTGATTTTCATTGGTTATTTTTTTTTTTTATCCACTTGGCTTAAAATCTCGCCGAATCTCATGACGCAAATTGTGTAGTGGCACAAGATTTATATGTATATTTAATAATTAGGCGAAAAAACCCGTACAGACCCGTGTACGGCCCGTACACATCTGAAAACGCAAACACCCCGTACAGATTATGGGTAAACCTTTTGCTGAGAATCTTGTCTCTGGTCTTCTTTTTAATATTTTTGTTGTTAATATTATTTGTCATAGTTACTGAAACCTCATAATGCTTGCATCATTCGGGTCATAAGAATAAAAATAATATTTAAAATATTAATCATTTAAAAGGTCCATGTGTCATCTGGGGCTCATCAAGGGTCAGATGACACATGCACCTTTTAAATGATTACTGATTATGACATACCTTCAGAGTGTGTGTGGGAAGTAGGCTGACACATGTAAAACTCATAATAGATCTAAGGGCACACACACACACCCTAGTGCCACAAAAAGGGAAACACAACTTATCAATCCCTGAACTTTTATTTACGATACATAACAACATGAACCAGAACAAAGCTAATAGAAATATTAACAGAATATCATCGATTGACAAACTATACTGTTCAAAAAAAGAAACGCATAGCTACTGAAGGCACACACATAGCCATAATTTTGACATTCAATAACTTTTTTAATTTAATGAGTTAATTGTTCAAATTGCACACAAGAATACCTTAGGGTTCAACCAATCAATTGACAGTTGTTTTGCATCTGCGTCACGAGAGTTGTTTGGCGTACGGGCTTTCCCGTTAGTATGATGTGTGGCCTCCTCTTGCATCGATCAGCGACTGGCATCTCCTGGGCATGGATGCGATCAGACGTCTAATGTGGGCCTGTGGGATGGCTGCCCACTCTTCCTGGAATGCCTGGAACAGATCCCAACGATTGGCTGGAGCAACGTCTCGGCGACAAACACGTCTATGCAGTTCATCCCACAGGTGCTCAATCGGACTCATGTCTGGAGACAGGGATGGCCAGGGAAGGGTGAGAATGTTGTTGGCAGTCAGGAACTGCGTGGTCAACCATGCACAATGGGGTCTGGCGTTGTCCTGTTGAAACACAGACCTTTGGGCAGCCAAAAGTGGAAGGGCATGGGGTTGAAGAATTTCATTGACGTATCGTTGCACATTCAAGCCTCCTTCAATGTGCACCAATTGACTCCTTCCGTTGTAACTGATCATTCCCCACACCATTGCACCTCCACCACCGTGCGGCAGAGCTTCATCAACTCAATTTTGGGCAAAACGTTCCTTTCGCCTATGGTAGACCCTACGCCGTCTATCATGACGCTGCAACAAAAAGAAAGATTCGTCACTAAACCAGACACGTCTCCATTGATTGTCAGCTGCCCAGGGACGATGCTGGTTGGCCCAAAGAAGTCGATTTTGGTGATGGCGGCGCATAAGGACAGGTCCTCGGTGAGGTCGTTGTGCCCAAAGTCGAGCGTCATGCAGTCTATTCCGGACAGTTTGATCAGACACATGACGTCCTGCAGGCAATGACTGGGCAGTTGAGGAAGCTGTTGTAAACCTGTCTCTGAGGTGACGAAGCCGAATAAAGCGATCCTCCACTGCTGTTGTCACTCTGGGTCGTCCACTGCGATGCCGGTCTTCAACTGAGCCAGTGGCTTGGAACCGGTGCCAAAGTCGACTGATGGTACTCTTATGCACGTTTAGATGCCTGGCAACCTGACTTTGACTTTCGCCTGCATGCAGTCGGCCAATAGCATTGTTCCTTAAATTTATCGATAGAGACGCCATAAATGTCTGCTTGAAAATGAACTGAATTTTTTGTATGTAGCATTATCCTTTTATAGGGTTTCAGTTGCGTAGTCAGTGAATAGTGTTCACCCCAAATTTTGTTGATTTCACATGCGCGCAACATGAGCTGTGGTCAAAAATTGCGTCATAAACACTATTGACCACTGCGTTGTAACGATTACAAAAACGAACGCAATTCAGGTCAACATGTGCATTTGACACTGTAAAGAACATTTGAGGCTGGTTTTTATATACCCTAGCACCAAATTTTACTTACAAACTCATAAAAACGCACCCTCGGATAGCTATGCAATTCTTTTTTGAACAGTATAAATATAATGAATGAGCAATAACTGGGTTGTATCAATAAATTCTTAATCCTCTATCACTCAGTACTATTACAAATCTAGTTGCAATGAAACTAACTAACCTGACAGTGATCAAAATCATGCAGCCATCAGCTTGCAGAATATAGGCAAAATTCAAGCGTTTCCAACAGGCTGACACCCAGCTTTCATTGGTCCTGTACGAACAGGGTTTCTCCTCTAATGCTTGTCTCACACTGGCCAATCCACAAATGGACCTTTGACCACATGACCCGATCACATGATATTATCTCGAATTCACCAGAACTAAACATGATGAACAGTCTTAGCTTTCTGACAAGAACTCCTTGCTGTTGACAATATTACTTCGGCTATGCTCCATGTGAAGAATAAGCGCATCATGGTTGTCATAAGACATACTCTGAAAGATATAAATAAAAATAGTGAAAGCAATTGTCACAGAATGTCTTATGATAACTGTGACTTACCTGTGCCTCATAGGCAACATACATAGATGGTAGGGCGTAAGTGATTACGAAGGTTGATGATGGCATGTGTATGACATGAAGTCCGTGAGCAAAACTAAGGATAGTCAGTCATGTGACTGGGAGCTGTGCAAGGCGATTGCATAAAGTGAGTTCAACCAGACAGTGTGTTCTGGGAGAGACCCGCAAGTTTGCCATCAAGGAAAGATGTGCATGGAGAAGATAATGGAGATCTTCTCTGTTTAGCTCACACCTTCTAAGTTTTGCCCAGTGTGATGCTGGAGGTATTTGAGGCTTGTTAGCATGAGTTTTTTGGCTAGTCAGTGAGTCTTTTGCCATAGCGTCTCTGAGTCTTTTGCCATAGCATCTCTGAGTATGTTGATCTCCGTTTTATATTCCAGTGCCATTAGTGAGTTGTGCTCCCTATTGATATTATGAACTTGGCAGTAATTTAATGATGTTGTTTAGTCATTGTTAGCCAGCTATTTTGGATTAATGTATTCACTCTATGCACGTTGTATTTGTGTACTCATACCTGTTGGATTGTCCAATATATTATCGAGATTGCCAGAGCTTTTAAGAGGTGTTCTTTTATATATATGGTATCTCTAAGATTGTTTAGAGTTTGACCTCTTGCACTAAAGCGTGAGCCTTATTTATAGGACTCGAAGTCACAGCATGGTGTAGCTTAACTACATTCATTCATGTATCCCTCTCCAGCAGCTACACACACACATCATATAGCTGCGACAGGCATCATCCTCAAAATATGATTAAAAAGATGGAGCTTCATCATCATTAACAATATATTTTTTTAAGTGGCTTGGAGAAACACATAAAGAGAACTTATGAGGCACAACTCCATGTAGTAAGAAAGTGTAAATGGGAAATTGACACAATGGTCGAGAACATGATTTGATGGAGAGTTTATGTGCTTTATACGTCACTTGATGTGACAAGACCAGTTGATGATTAATACTTGTAACCTTACAAGTGTTAAAATATGTCAGAGCTGCGCCCACCAAAAATGACTTTTTTTTTCTCTCTCTCTCTGTGGTTCACATTAGTCCATAATTGTATAACTGAATGTATAATTACTCAGTAATTTGGATATCACTCAACCAGATGCTGTGGAAAATGCATCAGGACCCTTGTTGATAGAAGTAAACCGAACCCCAGGCACAGGATTGGGGGTTTCTCTCGCACAAGCCATTTATGAGGGAAAGTCTTGTTTGGTTATGGAGAGCATTCAGCCCATGAGTAATGCTGACAGGTATGACACTTGGAAGTTATGTTCATTAAGCATATGTGTGTTTGTATTGTGCTGATGTGTGTGTGTGTGAGAGAAAGACAGAGAGAGTGAGTGTGAGAGAGAGTGTGTGTGTGTGAGTGAGTAAAGCCAGTATGTACGTTGTAGGGTATATTTGTGTACTATGATGTGTGTAGGGCATATAGTTATGTAGTGTGTAAAGGGTATGTGTATATGTAATTTTTGCATCTTAGGACAGAAAGTGTGTTTGTGCGTTGCTTGCTTTGTGCATGTATATTGCTTATATGTGCATATTCTGTAGTGCCTATACTCGTGTTTGTGTTAGTGTAGTGCATATAATTGTTTTTTTAATTTCATTTGTAGTGCATGTGTATGTATGGATAAATTATAAGTGTAATGTATTTATGTGTGTGTGTATAAGTGTCTTTGAGTATTGCTTGCAAGTGTGGATAATAATTTATGTGTGTTTATTTATGTAGTAAAAAATATATATATATATATACACGCACACACATAATGTAGCCTGTAGCAGATACTGCCATAGGTGAGTGTAGTGTTAGAGACTTCACTATATTAGGTCCAGCTTTGAGAGGTGGGGGTGACCAGTTCCCTTCATTGCTGCCTTTGCCTTCTCTAACTCAAGTGCAGTCAGGTACCCATTTACAGCTTGGTAGACTGGAGTGTGATGCCACTGTTTCGGTACCTTGCTGCAAGAGGTCAGCGCTCTAACGACTCTGCCAGTCAGACGCTTATATGGGTGTGTGTGCACATTTCTTTTTTTTTTTTTTTTGAATACACTGATGGGTTGAAGTAACCTTACAAACTCTCATTTAGCTTGCAGCAGCACACCAATTTGTTATAAATATTATAGTATGTGAACATCTCATTTCTTCGTCACATCTATGGCAAGATAAACACCTTAGACTGTCCACTGTTGTTGAAGGATATTGTTGTTTACTTACATCATAACAATCGTCCCATTTATGCCCGACAGATGTGGAGCTCTTCATGCTGGGGACTTCATCTTGGCCATTGATGGGGCCAGTGTGGAATCCATGACTGTTGCAGAAGCTAGCCAGCTGCTTAAGTCAGGGACAGAGCATGTCGTGCAGCTTGAGGTTATTCCATTCTCACATAAACTGGCGATAAATAGATGCTGGACTCATAGTGAACAGTTGGCGACAAAACAAGATTTATTGTAGACATACGTTGACATCAGTAATGCAGACGATCATCATCATTATAGTCATGGCATTAAAAAGTACATAGTCAATAATAATCAACATGGACGTTGACTGACTGCACTAGCCGTTACCACATCAAGGTTAACGTACAGTAACGTATCATTAGAATACATGTGTTTACCACAATGACCAATTTAATATCATGTACGTAGTTATCTATATTCCATTATGTTTCAATAAGTTCCTAGCGTTAGCAGGACGCACTAGCAACTTGACATATCTGGTCAGGTTGAAGCTCTGCCATAACGATTACAGGAGACTAAGTATCGGAGGCGAGATACTTAAAACGAGCCGTTTCTGGCTAAATATTTGTAATAAAACGATTCTTGATATTGCTGTCATAGGGCGGCCCTATTCTTATCATTATTTTATAAAATCTTCACCGCGCCCGTAAAATCTTGGGAGACACCGTTCGGACAACATAATTATTAGGTGGCTGCTGATTGGCTGGGAGCGGATAACCACGGAACTCTCGTGAATTGCGAGACGGGAATAACCACGGAACTCTCATGAATCGCGAGACGGGAAGCCATTTAAAAGCTCAGGTTTTGGCTGGCCGAGCCTTTCCAATTCAGCAGACCACGAGTCATCTTAGTTCCAGAGTGGTGAGAATTTCTCTTGTCCTAGGGTAGTCAAAGAAGTGGCTCGACAGTGCGAGGTTAACAGAATCTGGTACACGGTTTCTTCGTTGTTAGAACCACTGTGTACCATCGGACCGAAAAAGACTGTACAGTCTGTGTACGTCCGGCTGATTTGTTTGACCTTGCCACCACCAGATCACTAGACCCACGTGGCAGGCAAGCGTGGTCGATTCTTCATGCACTTAAGTATTTTATTTCTCAATATTGTGGAGCAGTTCCATAGAATGCTAATAGTTCTGAGAAAATCCACATCCATAAGCAGTTTATCCAGGTCCTGAAAAGTGAATTAATTTGTAGGCCTACTCAACGTCAGTATTCGAGGTGCACTCGTATCCAGGTTAGCCCTCAATACTCGACAATATAAGTAGTGATTAATGTGGTATTGAAACTAAGAACAGTTGTTATTTATGCTTTATTAATACCAGGAACTTTAGTAGTGCCAGTATATACCATAGAGGAGGATGCTCCAGTTTACTTTATCAGAAACTTGTAGTTCTATAATCGCCCTTTTATGTTGTGTATCTAACCTGTAACTATCTGTTCAACCTGCTTTACCTACAGTTTTCTCTTATCCATCATTATCATCATCCTTCACTTAATATCTTTTTTTCTTAATATACGTATACTAACCATATTTACATAGAATAAATAGTCATCGTTGTGTGTGTGTACCTTTACCACCAAGTTGAGTGAATTTATCACTAGTGCTGTATGTCTATCTGTCTAGTGATATAAATGAATATTGTAATTCTTCCTTTGGGGAGTGGGGGCTTGTCTGTCTGAGATCACAGAGTAGACCTTGTCGCAAAAGTTCCAGGAATTCACTCTCATTATCGTCAGGATTACTTCCTTAGAGAGGATTCGCTTTCTCTGTGCCACCTCTGTATCTCTTGTAGGTGTCTCTGTCACAAGCCAATTCTGAGAACCTTTAGTATTTTATTCATTAATCTTTCAAAAGTCAGTTCGACTTAAACTTTGCTGTGACAATTGCTCATCAAGAATATCATCTTCATCTTTCAGATGATTATAATTTCTTTATAACCGTGTCTTTCCTAGACTAAGGACAATCACACGAAAAATTCACGTCTATACAAGACAGAGGATATCTGGATGTGCCTCAAGTATGTTGCCCGTATAGCAACAAATCACAGCGCCATACCCGTTTAATAATGGTGCACGGTCGCACGCAAATAATATAACATACAATTATCCTAGATGCGCTCAAATGTGCGTCTACAAAATATGTGCATGTGAGGATCTCAAACATTTAACTCCCCCTCTATGAATATAAAATAACTTAACAGTCATGTTTTTTTTTTTTTTCTTCTCCAATGATATGTCTTTTTTTTTTTTTTTCCGTAACCAGCGGCACGTGGGCTTTCAGCCCTTCGGCCCAATGACATGTCATTGCGAGGCTGGGGAACCTGAGGACTTTCCTTCCAACTCGGTCAGGAGCTTCGCTCCTTCCCATCCACAGAGGGTTTATCACAAGAGCCGTTCAGGCTATTCAGTCAAATTTCCGGCCATAAACATTTCTTCAAACGCCGACGCCCGGGTTTGAACCATGAACACCTGGTCGCCAGTACAACGCCGAAGCCATTACACCAGCGCGGCTCCCTATGATATGTCTATGAATCCATTACTTTGAGCTTTCTGTGAAGCACAGAGCTTCAGCAAAATTGTGCCAAGCCATCCTGTCCTGTGCCATTCATTCAAGGTTTTCCGTGTCTCTTTTATCCATTTTATGTGTGTCTCAAATTTTCTTCTCCATGTATTTTTAGGTCTCTGTCTCTCTTTCTCTTAACTAAGAGATTCCAGAACAAGGGTAGCCTAGTGACCAGAACAAGGGTAGCCTAGTGATGCTATCAGCTGGTTTCCTTAATGTGTATCCTTTTCATTGGCAGCAACTTGTCCTCACTGCTTGTTCCACATGGCTGACCTTGTCATACCTTTTCAATTCTTCTATTCTACGTAAGCTCCCAGTTATGAAAGTCACTTCTTGGTTGTTGTTTTTGTTGTTCTCTATGTCAGAGCAAGATCTATAGAGGAGGTACCCACAGAATATATGCATGTGCTTCATAAAATTCTACCAAGGCATTTATCAAGATGAAACATCAAAAGTTCATTGGAATTCTAAAGGCATAAATGTTGATGGGAATGATCTAAGAATAATCCAAAACATCAAATGCAAGCAAGTAGCGGCTGTAAGATGGAAAATAAATTGGGCAGTATTCAACCACTAAGGACACTGCAGGGATATTTTCTTTCATCTGATCTGTTTCCCCTATTCATTGAAAATATGAGATCATTTAAAATTGAACCAGGAATGTGAGTTGGAGGTTACAGTGCAAATAACTTGCACTATGCTAATAACACAGTATTAATAGCTGTAACGGGTACGAGTTCCTTCAATTATCTTTGTTGGTTGAATATTAAGATCACTCTCTTGACTTGTTTAATGTTTGTTATTTTGTTGGTTAGCTCTGACCATAAAGAAAGTCCCTTCGACGTTCTGATTTGCATATTACAATAATTGATCTTTCTTGTGAGAGAGTTATCGTGCTGAGAAATATAAACATTAAACAGCTGTGGAACCAAACCCGTAACGTAATGAAGATATCAAGCCTTCAGTTTGAGTCCACATGTATTGGCGGTTTTCACATAGATAATATCCAGCATTCACAAACTTCATATACAGTTCAGCATAATGATAAATTCCAAGTAATACAAGTAAGTATCCGTCCGTGTCAAAATAATATGTCAGATGAACATCATGGCTGTATACATGCGCTGCTGTAATCAGACAGCCAGAAATGAGCGCATGAGTTCTCGACAGCTACAAAATGAATCTTAATTCGATTCTCCTACATAATAAATCTCATACTTCATACTATTATCCGAACTGACCCTAAGTTCTATATTGAATTCATACTTATGGCTATATAATAAGGCCTCTCATTGGAAGGAATACAAGACACGACTTCTCTGCTCGACGGATAGCATAAAAGGGGTAACGTAACCAAGTCACCAAGCGTGACCTTCCCAACGCGAACACGTCATAATCTTAGCATATATTTCGCGTTCAGTAGTCCGTAAAATATCGACATATTCTATTAATGTTATTGACCCCAAACGTTGCGCACTGCTAACCCCAGCAGACGCCGTCATTTAAAATAACACCGTAACAATAGCAGAAAGCCTTTTTTTCTGCTATTAGAAGAAGAAGTAGTCAAGGGAAGTGCAGGTAAAGGATTCAGCCTGAACAGCAACAAAAAACAGTAACAGTGGTACATCCACCCAAAAGACTCCCATCTGAATGCAGAGTAATAATAAAGGAAAAAACGTAAAAAAACAAAAAAACAAGCAGATTAAATAAAGGTGAGGTACTGATATAGCTAGAAAAGTTTCAAATATTTATGCACAATGATTACTTCAGAGCAATCGTTGAGATTAAGAATAAAATATACAAAGCAAAGACAGCATTCGTTAGATTGTGAAATGTCCTTTGTAGTAAATCACTATTATTAAACACAAGAAAAAGAGAGATCTGAAGTGTTATATCAAACCAGATTTATTGTATGGAAGTGAATCCTGGACATTGAGCAAACAAATGCAAAAAGCATTTGAAGCAACTGAGATGTGGTTTTGCCGAGCAGTGTTAATAATTCCATGGGCAACTAACAAAGAATGTTTGAGAAGATCTAATGAACAATGAAGTATAATTACAAAGATAAGAAGAAGACTATCAATCTTCATTAAAAATGTGATGAAAACATCTTGACCATTGGAAGGATAGAAAGTAAGAGAAGTAGAGGATGACGGAGAGAAAATATAATGAATAGCTTGACACTATGGCATGGGAAGAGCCCAACAGCAGTAGTGATGAATAGCATTACAAATTTAGACCTTTGGAGGGCATGATCACCCACACCTCAAGGCACAGCACCTGCCTTGACCTTAGCTGACATAACAGTATAATGTATGCATACCTTTTCTCCCATTTTCTGCGCAGCTCTGGCAACATCCTTCTCCTCTCACACCATCCCTGTCCTGCCCCACTCTATGTCCATCTACTCCAATCTTCCCCACCACCTCCACAACAACAAGAACAACGGATTTGGCAGTGCTCATGACCGTGGCAGCAGCCGCCTAAACAGCTTTTCTGACAACTCTTGTGTGTCTGTGGGAGCTACCCAGTTTGGTACACTCAACATGAGAAAACGCAATGTGTGGACCAATGGGCCTGAGCGTAGAGCAACATCATGCAGTAAGTTTCTTTTATTAAAGAATATTTCATAGTAAATGAGGAAGGTTATTAGATATCTTGTAACACAATAATCTGTAAAACATTTTGGAGAAATATCTTTTTAAATAAAAAAAAAAAGAGGGGGAAAAAATTGTTCACATTTGCTGTTAAGTGTAGTGGGAAGTATGACAACTGGTTTTTAAAAGGATAGAGTGAGGTGTGTGAATGAATGAAAGAGTGACAGAAGGAGTGAAGTAATCACAGAGATATTTATTATCTATTAGATGTCTCCCTTTGGACCTTCAAGTTATTTCTTTCCTCTTTCTTTTATCAGGGTTGTTCAGTATTGTGAACGTGTAAAGGGAGGTTTCGTAGAATGATAATCTTATCTCTCACTTGATTGAGTGAAGTAGAGACAGGGGATTGGTATTCTAGTCATACTTCTCCCTTCCCTGATGTCTGTAATTATTTTATCAATTACAGTTACAGTTATTTACTCGTGCCTCCAGGTAAAAGAATAAAAGACTTTATCTTAGTTATGCTTTCACCAAAGTTTTCTTACTTACTTACTTAGTCGTTCCCCTTCTACCGTGAGGTGTAGAGGTTTGGAAGAGAGAGCGCCAGACTATCCTATCGGCTGTCTTCCTCCTGGCCTGGTTCCATTCTAGTCCTCGGTCCTTCAAAGATTGTTTAATGTTGTCCTCCCAGCGGACTCTGGGTCGTCCTGGGGGTCTGGATCCCTGGCTCTTTGTTTCCCATGCTTGTTGTGGTAGCCGATCTCCCATTCTGCAGACATGGCCAAACCATCTTAGTTGGGACTGTTCTACTTGGGTCTGCAGGGGGTGGGATTTTAGGCCTTGACGTATTGTCTGGTTGTGGCCCATGTCTCTTCTTGTTACTTCAACCACCTTCCTCAGATACGGATCTGGCTTTTGTGGGTTGTAGTCATTGCCCATGACTCACATCCATATTTCAGGACTGGGACATAGGTGGAGCGGTATACAGCAATCTTCGTTTTCTTACCAACCTCTCTCTTGCTGAGGAATCCTCGATTTATGACCTGAAAAAGTCTCTCAGCTGCTGCTTTTCAAGTGGCCAACTCTTCTTTGATGCCTCCTTTCGGTCTATAATAGCTCCGAGGTATTTAAAGTGGTCGACCTGCTCCAGGACCTGTTCTCCCAGCTTAATCTGATGTCTTCTTTCTTCTCGTGATATCACCATGGATTTTGTTTTTGAGCTACTTATGACCATCCCTCTCTTCTCCAGCTCTTCCTTCCAGACTTGCAGGTTGGATTGGAGATGTGCCTCTGATTTAGCATCAGGGCAACATCAGCAGCAAATGCCAGCTCTGAAATACATACCTGTCTCATCTTCCAGTACCCCACTGAATACTTTCTTGTTCTGTCCTTACATGCATTGATAACATCGTCCATGAGAAGTATGAAAAGATAAGGTGACAGGATATCACCTTGTCTTACACCAGCGGTGGTCCTGAACTCTTCTGACTTATGGTTTGCTGTCCTCACATAATTTCTGCAAGACTTGTAGAAGCTCTGTATAGCATGAATCAGAGGTGTTGGAATGTTCTTCCTTGCCAAACAGTCCCAAAGTTTGCTCCAGGGGACCCTGTCAAACGCCTTTTCCAGATCTAAGAAACAAAGATGGATCTCACTCTTATAATCAAGAGCCTTTTCACTCAGCTGTCTGAGTGTGAAGATTAGGTCTTGAGTACCTCGGTTTGCTCGGAATCCGCACTGGATCTCATCCAATTGTGGCTCAGCTAGGCGTCGGAGTCTCTGCTCTAGGATCCTGGAGTAGATTTTACCAGGGACACTGAGAAGGGATATGCCTCTGTGGTTTCCACATTGTCGATTGTCACCTTTTTTGAAAATTGGTGTTATGATGACAATCTCCCAATCCTTTGGTATGGTCTTGTTGCACCACGCTGCCTGTAGGACCCTTAAGAGTAATAGGTCACCTGATGCTCCCATGTACTTAACCATTTCTGGTGTTATACCATCATGCCCTGCTGCTTTGCCCATCTTGATTTTCTCCAGTGCTGCCTTCAGTTCTTCCATCTTTATGTCATCTTCATCACCATTGGTTTCCTCTTCTGTGCTAGTGGTTATCATTTCTGATGCTTGACCTTGCTCACCATCAAGGAGTTCTGAGAAATATTCTTTCCATCTTTCCATTACTTCCTTCGGGGCAGTAAGCAATTTGCCTTGCTCGTCCTTTATAAATTTGAGAGGGCATTGTTTTTGCTTCCTCATGTTCTTTAGGGTCTTATAGAACAATTTCTGGTTTTCTTGAGCATCTTTTTCTAGCTTTTCTCCAAATTCTTCCCAGGACTTCTGTTTTGCTGCTAGCACCTTGTTCTTTGCTTCTGTTCTAAGTATCACATATTTTCTATATTTCTCTATTTGTCCTGCTGTGTTTTTAGCTCCTAAGTATTGTTTCCATGCCATTTTCTTCTCTCTTATTTTCTCTTTGACTTCCTCTGTCCACCAAGGTGTCCTCTTTCTCTTGTTCCCAAGTCGGACTTCACCACATGCTTCTGCAGCAGCTGTCTTTATGATGTCCTTGAATTTAAGCCAGCGGGTTTCCAAGTCATCAGGTTGTTCTTCTGTTTCCCACCGCTGGAGCAATAAGCCCCTGATATCTGGTCTTAATTTCTGGCTCTCTCAGCTTGTAGGTCTTAATGTTCATTTCTTCTGTTTGTTTACTTGGTTTCTTGCGTGATGTTGGGCAGTTCCTAGGCTGCGCAACTCTTTCAGTTGTTCTTTTGATTGTAAGCAGGTAGTGATCACTTCCAATCTCTGGCCCCCTCCAGACTCTAGCATCCCAGACATATTTGAATGAGCTCCTCCTAACAATGGCATAGTCGATCACTGACTTCTCATTCTTTGTTGGTTCACACCTAGTGTATGCATGTATGCGCTTATGAGGGAACTTTGTGTTTGTAATGATCAGATTCTGCTCACTGCAGAATCTAAGGAGTCGCTTTCCATTGTCATTGAGAGTATCTTCTCCATATCTTCCGATAACTCCACCCCATCTAGCATGGTCATTTCCAACTCTGGCATTGAAATCTCTGAGCATGATAATTTCATCTAGGCAGTCATCCACTGTCCTTTGAAGCAGCTCGAAGAATTCTTCCTTGACCTCTGCTCTCTCATCCTCATTTGGCCCATACACTATGACCAGGCTGACTATGGTTTCTCCTTCTTTTAGTTTTGCAACCATAATGCGCTCCGAGACAAAGTTCCATCCCTTGATATTATCTTTCTGGTTTTTGGCCACAATGCAACCCACACCACCTTTAGCTCTTTCAGATGTGGGTACACCAATGTAAAGTAGCGGGTTGCCATCGAGATCCATGACTCCTTGTCCCTTTTTTTTTGTTTCTGTTATAGCCAGGATTTCTAATTTTGCTTTCCTCATCTCTTCCACCAGCTCCTCTTCTTTCCCATTTATACTTCTTGTGTTCCACGTTCCATAAGTTGTAATCCGTTCCAGTTCGTCGCCTTTAGAATCAGTCCAGTTTTCTCTCTTGTAGTTCGCGTAATCATGTTTTAAAGCAAACAGGTGATTGGCCTGTTGTGCCTTTGCATGGTGGAGGGGCTGCCTCCTTACGGCCTCCATGCAGGCCGCCCTCCTCCTTTTTCAGCCGGGCTTGGGACCGGCCTAGGCGGAGTTACCAAAGTTTTCATTCAACATAAATGTGACATAGGAAATTAAAACAAACTCAATGTTTTGAATTAAAAAAAATATAAAATAGAATTTTCAAAAGACATAGTAAAAAAGAAAAACACGATCTACAGTGTGGTGTCAAAACCGCCAGCATGCATCATGTGGTGTAGCATGGGTCATCCTGTCAGAAGCAAGGCGTTCTCTCATAAATAATTCTTGGCTTGCCATGGCCTGTTTCCTCTATGCTCATCCATTGAAAAGGACAAAATTTCCGTAGGCGCTAGAACACTTGCGTATGGCGTAGATGCATTCTTTACAAGGAGAGAGAGGGGGCAGTATGGAAGCTGTCAGATGGAAAAAAGCGGTCAGATAGACGTTATGAAGAGAATTTGCCTCACGAAGCAGAGAAGTTAAATGGTATAAAAATTTATAGACAAAAAAATGTAGTTAGGTGAATGGATTTTGTCACAGGAAGATATACTCCATTTTACTTAAGCCATATTAAACTGTATTTAAGTTATCATGGCCTGGAGATTAAGATTATATCAGAGCTGTGTGCTTTCTGTGCTTCTCTATGGTGCGGAATGCTGGAGAGTTACAGAGAAGGAAATGTCGAAATTTGAAAAAAATCGTTTTATATAGTCTAACGCCGTTTGGTGATCCTGCGACCACTTTATTACATTAGATGTGCCTTTCTTCAGTAGAGACGAAAAAGATGCAGTTATAGTAGACAAATGAGGGATGAATTTTGAATAGAACTGTATTAGTCCTAAAAGAGATCTAACTTGTTTTTTTGTCTTAGGTGCCGAGATGTTTAAAATTTTAGAGACGTTACTGTTTTCTGTATACATGAAACCATGACCTATGCGGTGACCCAGAAATGAGATGTCATGAAAACCGACAAAAGCCTTTGAAGGTTTCGCTGTTAAGTTATAATCCCGTAAGGTAGAAAGTAAAGCTTTTAATCCATGAATATGTTCATCCCAAGAGTCACTGAAAAGACAGATGTCATCTATATAAGTAATGACATCGGGACGATGAGACAATATGCGGCGCATCATGCGTACAAAGGTAGCTGGCGCATTCATTAATCCGAATGGCATAAAATTCCATTGAAAAAAGACCCCGTGGCATCGAGAAAGCGGTGAATGGCTTTGCTTTAGGAGTGAGTGGCACTTGCCAATAGCCCTTTGAAAGGTCAAATTTCGAAAAGAATGTGGCATGAGATAATTTCTCCAATAAGTCGTCTAAAAGAGGTAACGGTTCCGCATCGAATTTTGTAACTTTGTTTAATTTCCTGTAATCTACGCAAAGACGTATATTGTTGTCCTTCTTCCTAATGATTACCATAGAAGAAGAATATGGTGATGAAGATGGTTCAATTATATTTAATTGAAGCATCTCATCCAATTCCTTATCAACCTTATCACGAAAGTGTAAAGGGATAGGATATGGGCGAACTCGAATAAGCGTATCGTCAGTCAGAATAATGTCATGTTGTATGACTGACGTATGACCTGGGATGTCAGTGAGGACATCCTCATACGAGTGTAGAATATTAGAGACTTGCTGACGTTGATCAGCCGAAAGAGTAGATGAGATTGTAACATCATTCCATTTCTCAGTGGAATGGAGTGGTACAACTGGTATTGGTAGTTGTACATCATCGAAAGAAGATTCTTCTTCTTGGATGACTGACAAACTAGAATAGTGTTGAATAGGAGGTGTAGGATCGTCAGTTGCCTGGAACACTGACTGTAGATAATCAGGACGTGAGTAATACTCCTTCAACATGTTAATGTGGAAGGTTTTATGTTTACCATTAACATCAACGATGTAGTCGACATCGGATATTCTTGAGATGATCCTGAAAGGACCTCTCCAGGTAATTAAAAGACGATTGTTATGCGCAGGGAGTAATACAAAAGCTTCGTCACCAGGAATAAGCTGGCGAAGACGTCTATACTTGTTTGCAAATAGACGAGCTTTTTCTTTGGCTTGTTCGGATGATGCAGTAGCTAGTCTACAAGCATCTATGATTCTCTTTCTCAGAGAGATCACATACTCATAAGAGGATTGAGTTTCCTCTTCAATATTCTCGTCAACCAATAAGTCGTGGATTAACGACATCGGACCGCGTGGTTGCATGCCAAAAACTAGCTGGAATGGAGAAAACCCCGTGGCTTGATTTTGTACTTCGCGATACGCGAACAGAGCAGCGGGTATGACCCGATCCCAGTCTTGGGGATGGTCTTGGGTCATCTTACCCAACAACTGCTTGAGTGTCCTATTGAGACGCTCAATTAACCCATTTGACATCGGATGATAAATAGAACTAAGAGATCTGTCTATACCTAATGTCTTCATAACTTGAGACATGGATTCAGAAATGAACTGAACCCCATGATCCGACAAGATTTTCCGTGGAAAACCAATGCGTGAGAAGATTAACATCAATGCCTCTGCTACACTGGCAGATGAAGTGTTCTTGAGAGGGATGGCCTCAGGCCAACGAGTGCACATATCAATGCACGTAAGAATATGCGTATGCCCTCTAGCAGATGGAAGCATCGGACCAATAATGTCTATAGCCATTTTATCAAATGGTCTAATCGGGATGTCCGCAGCTTGAATAGGAGCCGCATGAAATGGACCCCGTACCTTAACTTCCTGACATATCAAACAGGACCGACAATAGAGAGTGATGTCCCTATGGACGCCTGGCCAGTAGAATGCCGAAAGCACTCTGGATTTGGTACGCGAAAAACCCATATGGCCTGCACATTGCGAGTCATGCGCATGTCGTAATATACGAGATCTCATAGAGGATGGGACTAAGATCTGATAACATAAGGATGAATCCTTTTCCCGTATTACTCTAACCAAAATCCCATTTTTAAGTATAAAGTCATGTCTAGATTTTGCAAGTTTGTTGCTGGTATTCTTTTTGTTCACATACTGAAAAAATTTTTTTTAATGAATCATCATTCTTTTGCAATGTTGCAAACAACTCCCGTGAAATAGGAGCATCATCATCACAAGTGGTATGAACTGTAGGTTCAATAGGTGTATCATGCGACATATTAGTAGCTTGCGCTCTAGTCACTACTGCATTTGCAGTTTGAATATGTCGCTCTTCCCATTCAGCAATTTGCTGTGGTGTACACTCTTTAATACCATGTATGCGACCAAGTATTACATCACAAATTGGATTCGGAAGGAGACATGCCTGGATCTTTCCTGAAAAAAATGGTGTATTAAGGTCAATAATAGCAGTGGGAAATGTTTCAACGGTGCCACCAAAAGTCACACACTTGACAACCCTGCCCGTGGCACAACTTGGGTTGATCAGCGAAGTCCGGACGCCCACAGTACTACAACCTGAGTCAAATAGGAGAGAGCATGAAATGTTGTTGACAAATCCCTTGTTAAACTTAAGAGAGCCCTGTCCCTGGTGTACTGACGCAGCAGTGGCCGTACAGACTACAGGTAGACTAGGCAAGGTATGTCCGCAACGCAGCGTCGTGATCGCCTTAGGCTGGAAAAGAGTCGAGCATTCTGGACAGTCTTTCACCTGGGTACAATCAAGAGAACAAGACATAGCATTGTGAGTTTCAGCTACTTTACCCTGTTCAATGTTAGCCTGTGTATCACTTAAAGCGACATTAGAATGTCTACCCGTATTACTCGACGATCCATCTCTACGATGCGATCGATTTTGATTATTTGCATTAAAATTGCCATAATTGTCGTTTCTGCTTGAGTTAAAATTTGGATGAGTCCGATAATTTGTATAATTAAAGTTATGATGTTCTTTAAAATTTTTATTCCAAGAACCTTGTCTGTTTTGCGGACCCTGAGATCTTGATCTCCAGTTTTGTTTATTATAATGTCCTTGATTATTTTTAAAATTATTGTTACCAAAATCTCGCGATCTGTGAGCTTGGTTCCAAGAAACATTAAATGGAGCAGATTGTTGAAATTGCTTCCCTTTGTAAAAGTTATCATTGTTAAAATTGTAATTATTTCCCTTATTGACATACCTGTCAGCACTAAAGGAACGATTTCGTGAAAAATTGTTTTGTTGTGCTGCAAAAGCAACAGGCAATTCATTCTTAATCTGTGCATTACTTAGATCCATGGTTGGGTGAGCAGTGCAGAAGTTTTTTGCATGTTCTTCTAAGTCTTTCATTGATAAAGGTTTCCGTTCGTGTAAAAATGCGAGAAATGTAGGATTTACAGACGATAGTACCTTATCGCGCATCAGTAAATCAAAGAGACCTTCATACGACTTTTCAATTTTGGATAATTCGATCCAGCTTTCTAGGGTTAGTCGTATTTGTGACAGAAAATCACTGAAATTTCTGCTTGATTGCGGTAGCAATGTACGAAATCTTAATCGGTATTCATCTTCTGTCATTTGAAATTTCTTCAGAAGTGCGGCTCTAAGAGCATTATAATCATTCTTCTCATTAATACTGGTAGTATGATAAACTGCTAAAGCATCCCCAGTAAGTAACCTGGATAAATATGTGCAATACAGTGTTTTATCCACGTTATAAGACCTACAAGTGGCCTCAAATCTATCTAGGAAAAATATTACGCCATCCGACGGGGGATTAAATTTAGGTAATTTAAGGTGAATTTCCTTAAAATGATCATGTCTGGATGAAGTTTGGCTTTCAAAAGTTCTCTGAGAATTAGCTTCCTGAGTTAACCTAAGTCTCTCATATTCTGACTCTGCTAATTTTAGTTCATGCTGTCGTTTTTTATCATTCTCTTCCATCTCAAGCTGAAGTCGTTTTGTATTATATTCAGCTATTAATCTTCTTTCTTCCATTTCTTTTTGTTTATTTTCCATTTCATTTTGTTTAACTTCCATTTCCTTTTGTTTAACTTCCATCTCAATTTTAAGTCTTTCTTCAGCCTCCCTTTGCTTCTGTTCTGCCTCTCGCTGAAATCGTTTCTCTTCTAATTCAGCGGCTAATCTCATTTTTTTCTCCTCTTCCTCAGCTATAAATTTCCTCTTCTTTTCATCCTCCTCAGCCTCAATCCGTTTTTGATCTGCCTCAAATTGAAGTTTTTCTAGTCTTAAAGTTTCTAACTTTCTCTGTTCGGCTTCTATTTCTTGAGCTTTCTTATATTCTGCAAGTGCAAATGCTTTTGCTTCATCAGGAGCCATCTGAAGAGCTTTTGCTTGCTTAATGAAATAATCTAGTGAATACATTATGCTTTATAAGTAGTCACAATACTCTTGATTTATAAAATGATAATTAATCAATGTAAATAAATTAACCTTGTTACTTTGCCAAGTGTACGTCGTTCCTGTCCTAGAACAGTATCTTTTGTTATCATATAGTTATGAAATATATCAATAATCAATATAGTAATTTATGTAATGAAATGTCATGAAATCAACAACGTGAAAGACAATAGAAACATTACCGACAAGACACGATAATCAAAGACGAGTGAACACAATCGTAGAAATCAACAAAATTAGAAATGTATAACTAAAATAGAATATCGTAAAAATTTACGATGACAACTACGATCAGATACTCAACAGGACAATTGACAATACAGTGTAAAAACATAGGTTTTGTAAAAAACTGAACGACAGGAAAGGTGAGACGGACGCATAATACAAACAAAATTCATCATAAAACTAAATACGAGTAAAAATAACTACCAAAAACAACAAGTAAACGTGACGAAACAGCTAAACAGATACTATCATAAGGAACAATTAGCGATCGGAACTTCTGCAAGGTTTCTAGCCTTGGACCGGAATTATCGCTCAATTGAAACTTACAAGTTGAGCCCTACAGAACGTCTGACGAAGAGCCCGAATTGGCTTCGAGATGGATCTCGTTCGTCAGATCAACCTCCCTACCTCCCACGACGAATGTACAACATATAACATATAACATGGAAAATGTAAAGATGGACATAACTATAGAAGGCACAGCTAAAAGTAATAAAATGTACAACGAAAGCACGTTATACTCATCTCGCGTGTGCCGGGAAAAAACAATGTGCCTCGTCTCCGTGGATGTACGTCTGAGGATAAAATACTTCGCTCTGCGTATATAATAACAGCTCGCACGTAATAATGACGAATAGGTGATCCCAAGGCAGTCAGTCACTGTAAAACTTGACGTGGAGGTTGATTGATGACCTTGAGCATTTGGTAACCGTAAGTTGATTCTGATTCATCATCACACTAGGTTCCAAGTTTGAGATGTTGTCGCCTTGAAAGTTCAAATCTTCTTTTCAACCGATACTTGGATTGAGTACGTTCCTGTGAAATTATTTATTTCCAGACCACACTGGCATACCATTTACTGTTGGGTCCGTTCATTCTAGTGGTAAAGAACTTCATTACGCGAATGGTTGCAAAGGAACAAAAATGTCAGAAAATGTTCTTCAAAACGAACTCCAACAAGTAGTGTTTAACTGGTCACTTACTGGCAGCACACAAGTCTGTGATGACTGTACATATATTTTATTTAACGTGACACATACGGAGTGGAACAGACAAGACGATCATGGTTACAGATTACAGATGCAAATGTCATACTTTAAAGTTGCTGATCATACTCTTAAATTCTTGGAGATTCTTCAACAATCAAGTCCTCTTCTATCCAAGTGAGCTGAGGATCACTTCTGTTCTCCGCTAATATACATTTACAATGAAGTCCGTTGACCTTCTTCCAAGGACGTCTATCGTGGTAAACGGATTCATGTTCGAGGATCAATCTTTGATATCATACCCGTAAAATTCCCAGACTTTCTTCATACAATACTTATGTAGCATATATATAATCCAGACAAAGTCAGACACGGCAATACAATCAGGTTAGAGTCTTCTGTTGACTAACCTCTCCCAAAATCCATGCCATGACTTTGGCATTGGCGAAATGGCATATTAAAACATGTGAAGCATACAAAATCAATTAACTTCGTTTCCTCGTAGGTATCCTCCCTCTACGGTAATTCAAACAAGGCAATCGACTCCGTTTGTCCATTCTAGGAATGACATACTACGATGGATCCCCGCTAGACCATAACTAGGAGCGGCCTGATACTTTGATTTAACTCAATAAACATTCAATGTGAAATGGGGCGACACTTACATGATACTTCCACTATTGGCTTCGACATGAAGACCAATATATATATCAATAGAAATAATGGCTTCCACCAACTTGCCACGAATACAAGAAATATTCCACGGACATCAACATGGTCCGTACTGCCCCATACAAAACATGACGTCAGAATCCCTAAACTAGGTTACCCGTGCGTCCAAAGCAACTCACACTGCATTGTGCACGTCAGTGCGTGAATCAATCGAACGCACAAATAATATAACTATATTAAGACTGGTGCGTACATTTGGCAGGACCGAAGACTACCCCCTTAGGTAATAAATGTACGTAACACCAGGTCTTCCGCAGCTGGGTTCCTTGTGAGAATCGAACTCGGTCTCTTGTGTCAGAAAGTGAATGTGTTAAAATGTACACTATCAAGGAAAAAACTCCACAAAAGTGATCGCATAAGAATCCATTATGCATTTTTGGAAGATTTCACAAATCGATTTGAGGGAGAAGGCTTGTCACATATTTAACCAAAACACTTTAGAATGTTTAACAAAGAACTTCTGAGAATTGTCACCAGTAACATTTCATTAGCCTTACTACGTTAAAATATGTTCTTCTTCCTCAGTGTCAATCGCTTCATCCAGCAACTCAGTGTTAAGTGCTAACAACCAGGTTTGTCACACAGAGACAGTTGAAGTCATTTTGTTTGCTGATCACAAAGGTCTGGGAATTACTCTCAAGGGAGGTATCTTCTCTACTGCACCACTTGCATTTCCACCTACCATTGCATCTATAGAACTCCGCAGTCCAGCTGACAAGTACGTCCTCTCCCACTTCACATTTAACATTTAGTTCATCATGTAGCGTGAAACTAACATTTAGCCCATGATGTTTTGTGAGACGGTCTCTTAAGTTGTGTAACTGTAAATATAAATTTGTGAATGATATAAATAATTAATGATTAATGGTAACTGCTCATCCACTTTTATTCTATGCAATAGAATGTATGGACAATTTATTTTCTTGTTTTTTTTTTTTTTTAGTGTATATGATAACAACAATAAAAGTTGATTCCTAAAACTTGTTTTTTTTCCTTTGCTTGCTCTTGTTTACTCTGATGTTTCCTTTGTTGACTTGGATCGTTCTCCTTTCCTTTTTCAAGAAGGTGATGGAGGATTTTCCATCCTTTATGCCTTTCATTCTTTTCAAGTGTCATCTGTCTCACTAACAGTGGTTTCTGTCTAAGCAGTCTCTCTTTAATCCCATAAACTGCCATAACTTCTTGCTCACTTATGAATGCACATCTTTCAAGACCTTTAATTAACCGATCACACATGTTAACCATTTCGTCTATGGGGATGTTTTCCCCGGCATCCAGTGTGTCATCATCATCACTGCTGTCATCATGCTTGTCTTGTAGAACCATTTGGGCAATTTCCCCATCACTCAAAGAATGCACAACATGTGCATCATTATCATTGTTTAGCACTTCCTCTATGTCAGCCTCCTCTAACTTGTTACAATTTTCCAGTGTTACGCTTCTGGCGAAGGTTAGGAGGTCTGATATCATGTTTTTCTCTTTGCCGATACAAAATCCTACAAACTCATCATCTTCCGATTCATCATCGTCAAATATCGTTGCTGGCCAGAGTCTGTGCCAAGCTTTTGTTAGTGTTACCTTGTCAACACTACTCCATGCACTTGCAATTGTATAGATTGCGTCTTTAATGAACTCCTTGAGAAATGTTTCTACTTCTACACCAGTGTTCATGGCATGCAGCATACAATTCAAAAAAGCATGTTTGTAATGGCTCTTCATAGATCGTAAAATCCCTTGGTCGCAAGGCTGTATTAACGATGTTACATTTGGAGGTAAGTACATTCCAAAAACATTATTTTTGACAAGAAGTTCCGCAGGAGGGTGTGCAGAGCAGTTGTCCAAGAACAAAACAATTTTACAGTTTTCATCTAGTCCAGCTTGTGTGCAATGAGCTCATTCTGCTGGTACAAAATGGTTATTAAACCAGTCAGAAAACACTTCTCTTGTCATCCATGCTTTCTTATTGGCATAGTGGACGGGTAAATTGGTTACACCCTTAAGACATCTTGGATGATTACTTTTCCCAATGACTGTCAACTTTAACTGGTGTGTGCCTGCAGCATTGGCACAACCAAGAACAGTCATCCTGTCCTTTGCATCCTTAATGCCTATTGGTGCTCTCTCTACAGCCGTTGTTAAAGTTTTCCTAGGAAGGTAGCGCCAGTACAGAGAAGTTTCGTCAGAATTATATACTTGTTCTGGACTAAGATTTTCATGACATATTATGTTTGCAAATTCGTCATATAATTTTGAGCTGCTTCGTGGTCAGCAGAACCTTTGTCCCCACAGATTTTTAGATATTTTATGCCATGGTGCTTCTTAAATTTCTGCAGCCACCCTACCGAATATTCACACTCACCTTCAATGTTCAGTTCTTCATGGTATATTTTAGCTTGTTTCATGACCAACAAACCAGTCAGCGGCATGTGTTCACTTCGCCGTTGTCGAATCCATTCCCTCAATACACGGTCAAGATCTTCATTTTTTTTATCTGTGTAAAGTTTTCCGATCTGACAGTGTTTGGTCATCACTGTCCCAGTAAAATTTCAGCAGCTTGTCTTTCTGTTTCTTTATGTCATATACTGTGGTAGTTCCTACATCATATTCTTCTGTAAGACAACGCACCGAGACACCACGCTCAAGCTTCTGCAATAACTCTACTTTCTGTGCTATCGATAACGACAAATGCTTCCTTTTCATATTCCCACTGTTATCCATAGGAGTAAATGAAATTAAACTCTAAATCACAAAATCAGTGCAGAAATATCCAACTCAAAATCACAAAAAAGCTCAGAATTATCCACACACATGGCTGGTAGGAATGCCGGTACACAACAGACCACGCTGTGTTTGAACATTCAGATCCCGCAATAGCGATTATGTCAGCATATATTGTACTGAGCATGCGCGTCATGAGCCAGAAACGTGATAAACTGAACGTATCGCGTGGTCAGTTCCTCGCATACCTGTAAAAATATCAACACGTGGCAGGACGCAGTGACGAGAGAAAACTAACAACACTTTAAAAATTTGTATCATGCGGTAGTGCTTACATCAGCCTATATTGTACCTTGCGTGTCACGGCTGGAAATGTAATAAACTGAAGATTGCATTTTTTGGGTTCCTTGCATACCAGTTTAAAAAAAAAAAAAAAAATTTTTTTTAACCAAAAGTCGCTTAAATTAGCCCAAAAATCAACCAAAAAACTGTCAGTTTTCGGAATATTTCGGTTTTTGGATGTTCGGATTCAGGGTTACGCACCTGTATTACAATTAAAAGTTGAGTGAGAATTGATCTAAGAGTTACGATATGATAATATCAAATTCATCATTTTAACATTTGTTACCAGGTGTGGAGTATTGCAGGAAGGTGACCGAGTACTGACCATCAATGGCATGGAAACCGTGGACAGAACTCTAGAAGAGGTTAATCACTTTCTTCGGGAGTCCAGGCCTCGGTGTGTGCTGCTTATTGAATTTGATGTTGCAGGTAAGGTTCTTTTGTGCGGTTGAGTTTTATCTCTAGCTGTAATTTAGGTAAGTGTTTCCAAAAATGGGGTCCCCTTTTGTCTGAGGGTACACGATAGAGATTCAAGGAGTACATGGCAGGATTTTGTTACTAGAGCGTCGATTGACTAAGTGGTTAGATCACTGGCTTTTCATTGGCAAAGTTACCAGGTTCCGGGACCAAAACCTGGCAGCATCACGCTCCAGTAAACCCAGCTGTAAATGGGTACCTGACTGTACTCTTAGGTTAGGAATGGTAAACCTGATTAACAATCTGGACCTAGTGTGGTGAAGTGTCTGACCTTTCACTCGCCTACAGCAGTATCTGCTGTGGGACTAACTTTAAATTGATCACACTGTTTTTAGAATCCATTGAATATGTGTGTGTGTGTGTATGCGTGCGTGCGTGCGTGCGTGCGTGCGTGCGCGCGCGCGAGAGAGAGAGAGAGAGAGTGCGAGCGAGCGAGCGAGCTAGCTAGCTAGCTAGCTAGTTCTGTTTCAAAAACAATCACTTGTTTTACGATAGTGACTTGTTAAATCTCTGATCAACCCTCCTATCCAACCAACCGATTCGAGGCGCTCACTTGGGTTCCTGAGGGTAAGAGGAAAAAAGGAAAACCAAAAGAAACACTTAGAAGAAAAATAATAAGAGAAGGAAGAACGTTGGGCCTAAATAATGTGCAAGAGCTAAGAGGAGTGGCGTCACAACGAACAACCTGGAGAGCACTGGTTTCTGCCTTATGCGCCGTGTTTGGCGCTTAAAGAATTTATTATTGTTATATATTAGGGTGTGTGTGTATTTTTATACACACACACACACACACACCCCCATACTTATAGCAATGTACTGTTGTTGAGATACACTTTTCTTTTAGATCTCAGTATAAAATAGATAAGAAAACAAATAAGGAGGTCCTACAAAATCTAGGTAGGAAAAGAGAACTAATGAGGGAGATCAAAGTTAGGCAGCTAAAATACTTTGGCCACATAAAAAGGCATAACACCTTGCAGAAGACCATAATGAAAGGGAGAGTTGAAGGCAAACGTGCAAGGGGAAGACAGCGCTGTAAGTGGGAAGACAACATCAAGAGATGGACAGGAAAGAGTCTATCAGAGTGCACCTCCAAGACAAGAGACAGAAGACGTTAGAGATCCATTACAGCCAACCTTCGTTATGGAGATGGCAGCTGATGATGATGATACAATACAAATGTAGGTTCCTGAGAAGATTAATCAGCAAGGCATGAATAAAACTTAATGAGACATGAAGCAAGCGGACACATTGATGGAACAGCTTCACTGAAATAAATGCATCAGAAGATGGTCAGTAACCTGAGAATCAACTAGCAACTCAGGCCTATAACCTAGGAGCATATAACCTAGGAACTGAAGAAAACAGGAAGAAAGGACGACTCTGGAAAAAAATTAATTGTAGGAACAGATCATAAACAGAGACAGCTTGACAACACATGAAGCATGCTGTAAAGTGGACACCATTGATCAGTTCTCCCAATGATGTTGCATATAATAAACACATTTTGAAGTCAAAATCAAATATGCTTTGAGTTACTGTTGGCAGGAAGACAAATTGTGAAATGTTCCTGTATTTAAAACTCGTAACTCATTCATGATGAAATATGGGAAGTCAAGAGCCAGGGATCCAGACCTCCAGGATGACACAGAGTCCGCTGGGAGGACAACATTAGACAATCTCTAAAGGACCGAGGACTAGATTGAAATCAAACCAGGAGGAAGACAGCTGATAGTATAGTATGGCACTCTCTCAGGCAAATCTCTACACCCATGGTAGAAGAGGAACAACTAAGTAAGTAAGTACATCATTCATGAGTTTGCTCATTGTTGCATTTCAGAGTCAGTCACACCAAGTTCAGGCACATACATTGTTAAGTTGGCCAAGAAATCTGGAGACACTGGAATTGCTGTCAGTGGTAAGTTTTTGTTAAGCTTCTGCCAGTGTCAGGACTTATGTGTACTGCTTGTCTGGCTATATTGTTTCTTTGAATATTTGCTTTCTCCTTTAAAATACTTCAGACATTCTTCTCTTCTTCTTCCGTCCTTAGCCACCGACCGTCAAAGCAGTCAGTGGCCATTACGCCTAGTGGCGTCTTAGGGCAACAGCAGATAGGTTTTCTTTGCCATTGTTTCCCATCACGCCTATTGGCGTCTTTAGGGCAATGGCAAATCAATCCATTTGCTGTTGTTTCCGTAATCGAAGTGACTGGCAAACGGGCGATCAGCCCGTTGGTACTTCAGACATTATCAAGTGTAAAATATTTTTTTTTCCACTTTCTCTTTTTGTTATATTTCCTCTAGTCATAATTATCATTTTTCATTGTGTCCTGTTAAAATTATCAGCATCATTTCATTTTCTCCAGTTAAAATTGTCAACTTCTTTTTCATTATGTGTATTCAAAGTTGTTTCTTTCTTTCTGTTTTTTAGAAATGTCAACTTCCTTGTCATTCTGTCAGAAATTTAAACTTCTTTTCCATTCAGTAGATGAAAACATCCTGCTTCTGTTCCATTCTTTGCTATTAAGACTGTCCTAGTAGCCCTACATTCATCATCATGTGACGTATTCTTTCCAGAACGTTGTCTCCATTACAGCTGCTCTGAACGCACCACGATTCTGGGCAAGTCGACCTGCATCAGCCAAAGACAAGTTCAGACTCTCTGTGATGTCCTGGGTCCACCGTCGTCTAGGTCGACCCCTTCCCCTTTTTCCAGGGACCATGCCTTCCATCACTGTTTTTCCCAGACTATTATGTCTTTTTATATGACCGAAAAATTTCAGCTTCCTTATTGCGATGGTATTTAGGAGCCAATGTTGCTGTACGTTTAGTGAGTGCAGTACTTCTCTGTTGGTCTTTTTTTCTGTCCAGGGTATTCTCAACATCCTTCTGTAGCATTTCATTTCGAATGATGTAATCTTTTTTGCAACTGTTTTATTGAGTGTCCAAGTCTCGCAGCCGTATGTTGCTACTGGGAATATACATGCTCTGATCAGTTGTAACTTTGTTTCTTTGCTTGTGCCTTGCCATAGGTTTTTCATCTGTATTAGTTTATGTGAAGCAATTGCAAGTCTTCTTTTAATTTCTACTGCACAGTCGCCAGAGCTGTTAATGATTGATCCTAAGTATTCGAATTCATTGACACTTTCCAGTTCTTCGTTATCAATTTCAATTTCTGGTTTGGTCTTTACTTTGTCTGTTGTCAATACTTTGGTCTTCTTGGTGTTTAGGTATAGATTCTGGGCCTTGCTGTGTTTTTTGGTGGACAGAAGTAATTGTTCAAGTCCTTTTGGGTTGGTCGATAGGAGGACTGTGTCGTCAGCATATCTGATTTCCAGGATCTGGTACCCGCCGATGTTAAATGAGTCAAACTCTGTGTGTTCTTGGTCATCTCTTACGTTTCTCATGATATTCTCGGCATAAATGTTAAACAGGTAAGGGGAAAGGGTACAGCCTTGTCTTACTCCTTTCTGTACTTCAAACCATTCTGATGTTTCCCCTCTATTCTTACGGCTGCCTGTTGTTCTTGGTACAGCAGTGCGATGAGTTGTATAAGGTGGTTTGGAAATCCCATATTTTTCATAATAGCCCATAACTGCTGATGTTGTACACAATCGAAAGCTTTGGTGTAATCAATGAAACAAGTATGTAGGTCAACGTTGAATTCTCTACACTTTTCTATGATGATCCTCATGTTGAATATATGATCTCTAGTGCCTCTACCTGGTCGAAAACCCGCCTGTACTTCATTTATTTCTGTTTCTAGCTTTTGTTGCATCCTTTTCATTATGATTTGTAAAAGTATTTTGCTGGCATGGCTTATAAGAGCTATAGTTCTGTAGTTTGTGCACAGTTTCAGGTTGCCCTTTTTTGGCAAGGGTATGTAAATTGATCGTTTCCATTCCTTGGGCCAAATTCCGCTTTGCCAGATCTTGCAGCATAATGCATGGTATATACGAGCGCTGCCTTCTCCTCCTGCCTGTATCATTTCAGCTGTTATTTCATCACAACCAGGAGATTTTCCACTTTTTAAGTCTTTGATTGCATTCCGGACTTCCTCTATGGTAGGTTCTGGTTCACGTTCCGCTTCATTCATGACGTTGTTATCTGCCCTACATTATTCTGGCTATTGTCTTGTCTTATATGTGATGTGGCAGGAAAATGAGTGTTAAACAATTTTTCGTAAAATTATTATCTGGAAGATGTGCATGATTTTTTAAATAGAATATTATTGCATGATTTTCTGAAATATATTTTGAGTTGTACTTTTCTCAGTGGGATTGTGTTTTATGGTCTGGGCTGGGAATGTGTTGCAGTAGTAAGTCATCCAAGACACGTATCATGCTGAAATGTCATTTTAAGGAAACATCATTGTAGCAGCTTCCTGTTACGGAGTGCTATAAGTTGATATAACAGATTGGTACTACTGGCAAGGGCGATGTCAGATATGTCGGGCTTAAAGTCTCTATTGCCGACTTACAATGTTCAACGCGAATATTATAATGGTGGGATGTAGATGGGTCAATGGTAACTGGAACGAACGTCAACTGTGATGGTAGCAAGTAAGGTAAACTGGACCCATGACTTGATTATGAATGTCAACAGTTTATTATACGAGAACGTGGACGCAGACATCATAGTAAGTAGTCATCAATAGCATCAAGACATCATAGTTCATTGCATTCTCATCTAACTTTGATCATGGACTTGATCGACATTCTATAATGGCCGATCCTTCAAGGACGGCGATGAACTTTACGGCAAGTAGTTCTACCATGACTTTCATTACGGAGCTTGTACAAAATGACAGGGGTTTTATTGATTAACCTTCTAGATATATTGAATAATAATCCCGATAATCTTCGGTAAGGATCTGGAACCCACTAGCGACACAACATGGCATATATGTCGAAGTTCCGCCAGATTTTGGCAATGACAAAAATAGCATAATGTTTAACCTTTAGCACGCTGCATAAAAATTCCGAAAACTTGCCCTGCCACTGCATTCTTTTTCACAACGCCCCATAGTGGGTGACTTGTAAATTCTATAGTTTTTTTGGTCAATTGCTCTAATTTTTGGACTGTATAGAAATGAATGAATGATGAATCTGATGATATAAAATTAGTTTGTGTACATGTTAGATGTGATAGGAAGAGAGGAAAGGAAAGATGAAAAAAATGAAGAAAAAAAATAAAAAAAATTTTTTTAATTTTAAAATTAAAAAATTTTTTTTTTTAAATGACCAATAAATGAAGAGTCCATATCCCTTGCATCTCAATGAAAGTCATTTGACCAATAGACCAATACAAATCAAATGACGATGTTTTCGTTACACCCATCATCAGTAGCAAAGCAACGAACTCCCTCGTCAGCAGTGACATTCGGCCGTAATCCTAAACCTTTCCGATATTCCTAATCCTAACCCCTAAAATTATACATACTAGCAATGCCATTCTACTTTCGTTTCCATCTCGGCCATCAAACATATTCTGAGAACTGATATCAGCGCTTATAAAAACAAAAATCTCATCCCCACCGCATGGCGTCAGAATCCAATAAAATTAGAGCGAAAATGGCCGCGTGTTCGATGCCGATTCATTTCGATTAAAAAAATTCACAGAAAATAAACGCGAATACATCCATTACTTTTTTAAGATCAGAAACGGAAGCTAACTCTCTTGCAAATAACATTAGAACTTAACATCCAGGGCTGAAATCTCGTGTACACAAGTCCTAATGCTAAAAAAACGACGATATCTGAAGGTGACACATGTCGCCTCAAGCAGTCGGATAATATGCAAACGAGCTCTATACTGGCTAACGTAGATACTCCATACTAGGAGGTTTATGGATGCTTCCCACAATTTGGGCAAGATTTACAATCAGCTCTGTCCAAAGACGACCGTCTCAGGTCATGGACATTGGGCATCTCCTCTCATAACGTAATTGTTCTTTGGCAACAAACCTGAACGCACCGCGTTGCACTTTTGTGTTCAACATCATGTGTGACAGCGCGTAAATAATTAATCATATATATATTTTCTTAGATGTGCTCAACATTTAAATTACACATGCAAAAAGGACTTAACAATCATGTTTGTAGCATCAGCCAGAAAAAGAAGACGATGGGGAGAATAATATGATATTATGTTTAATCACATTCTAAATTGATATCGCATAAACATATAAACCATATAAAAGTTCTTCACACACATGAAATGTTGACTTACTATAAATTATTAAATATTTTCATCAGCCACCCCAGCTTTCAAGAGTGGCAAAGATGCACTGTTTATCTTGGATGTCAGGCGAGGAAGTGTTGCACATAGGTAGGTTTTGGCTGTTATACAAGCATTTACATTTCAATGCATGATTAAGATATTAAAGAGGCCAGATGTTTTCCATATGACTTTAGTCTCATGAGCAAGTTTTTTTTTTACTACCGTTTGAGCCAATGTAGAAGATTAAGAAATAGAGATATTAGGTTGTTTACAGGTAAACTTCGAAGATGATCAATGCCTGTGTTTTTTATACATTAGTGACTATTATGTAGGGAAGCTTTATTATACAAAAATAGGTTAACGTACTAAAATACTTACATAAATTCATTCATATGCATGGTACGTTTTTATTTAGCATTAGCAGTTATATATGTATATGTGTAACAGATAGCATCGCTGTTGCGTTATTTATCTATTGTTATTTGTAGTTGGGAGAACTGATGAAATATGTGCAAATGAGCGATCGTGCTGTGTTATCGAATGGTTTGGGTGATCAAGAAGATGATTAATATTCATTAGCTCCAAACGCCTGGTTTGGGTCCACAATCATAAACATATTTATTTGTTTCAAATAGTTCCACAATTCAGTGTACATGGCATCTTATTAATACATGCATAACAATGCGTCTCCTACTGTCCTTTTCGTATCGTCACTTACTCTGGCCTATATACTGAAGATGTCGGCATCCGAACCATCCAAGTAGCGATAACCAAAAGTATGGAGATTAAAATTATGTTTGATAGCTCCCAAAAAAAACAGAGACTCCTCTGATAAATTATTCTTGAACTAGTATACTTGCGTTCAACATCAATGAATTACTTGTGGCGACCTTCGTATACCAAAGCCACGTAGGAGAATATCATAAACTTCCATTCGCATGGCATCGAAATATATCACGTCTTGCTTTGACGGAATCATATAACGAAAGGTCAAGATCGACCGTTTGAATCAATTAGCGCGGCACATCAATACGTCATCATTACCTAGAGACGTCAACTTCTTATCGCGTTCATTTATAATTAACAATAGTGCAAAACATATCATATTGACTCCAGATCGAAATGTTACCGCGTAGATTAAACTGCAAACAAAACTAAGTGAGGCCAACATGTAAAAATACATAATAATCTTCTTTAACAATCGCCACTTAGTGCGATCGGCAGCTTCATTCTCCAAAGGTTGCTGGATTTACGTCCATTTGAATCTCGGCTGCGATCGCCCAACTTTTCTTTTGCCATCTGCCAGTTGTCCATAGAGGATATCTTTCAGGATGCGACCATCTTCCATGCGGCGGATATGGCCAAGCCAGCGTAGTCTGCACTGTTTAAGCAGTGTATACATACTTTGAAGGCCAGCACGTGACAACACCTCGACATTTGTCACTTTATCTTTCCACGAAATGCTGAGGATGTGGGGTAGACACTGTAGATGGAAGGTATTGATCCTTGTTTCTTGCTTGGCATAGGTTGTCCATGTCTCGCTGCCATATAGAAGTGTGCTGGTGACGCATGCATTATATACCACAGCTTTGGTCTTCATTGTGAGTTTGGAGTTTCCCCAAACACGCGATGTGAGGCGGGCAAAGGTAGCTGCAGCTTTGCCAATGCGGCTGTCAATTTCTGTGTCCAGAGATAGTTCGTCATTGATAGTAGACCCCAGGTATGTGAAGTGGTGCACCACTGCCAATTCATTGTTATCGATAGTGATAATTGGTGCAGCACTCACATCCTGACTCAGCACATTTGTTTTCTTTAGATTTATTGTGAGGCCAAAGTCCTTGCATGCTTGGGTGAAGCGATTCATCAAGTTCTGAAGCTCCTGTTGGCTTTGAGTGACGACTGCAGCGTCATCATGGAATAGCAAGTCTCTTATAGTGACCCTTCTGATTTTTGTTTTTGCCTTCAGCCTTGCGAGATTAAACAGACGGCCATCTGACCTAGTGTGGAGGCATATTCCTTCAGTTGCATCTCTGAATTCATGTTTCAAGAGTAAGGCAAAGAAGATGCCGAAGAGGATTGGAGCCAGAATGCAGCCTTGTTTAACGCCACTGTGTATGTCAAAGGGCTGTGATGTGCTTCCAGCATATTGGACTGTTCCCTTTATATCCTCATGGAATGACTATCATTTCCGGAAATTTAGCAGGGCAGCTTCTGAACAACACACCAATGTTAATAATAACTAAAATGTAAAAACATCTTTGAGAGGAATAATACAGTACATCACATGGAACATACACAATAAGAAAAATATCAGAAAATAATGAGCATTTTTTTTTACAAGCATTAATGTATATATGTTTGAAAAGAATGTGCTACAAGAACAGTAGTAAACACATTAAGAAAGGAAGTGGTGGACTATTCTTTCTTGGTGCGCCAGGTCGGACAAGAAAAATATGTCGTATTAATTTGCTTCTTGATAAAACTAGGAAAGAGAATGAAGTTGCTTTTGCGGTTCCATCATAAGAATTAGCAGTATTTTTTGTGCAGTACAGCTCAACACATTCACTCGATCTTTTATACTAGGAGTGTTTTCACTTTATACACACGCATTAATATGACAGATGGAAATCGTATCTTGGATGAACAAAGCAAATAGCGGACTATTCTTCCTTGGTGCGCCAGGTCGAACGAGAAAATATGTCTTATTAATTTCTTGCAAAAACTCTGGTTGAGCCATCAGGAATAACAATATTTTGTATAGCATGCATTTGCAATTGCTGTAAACAAGGACTAAGGATAGTCACTTAAAGTAGCAGTCATTAACTTAAGAGACAAAAATTAATTTTCAGAACAAATATCAAAATATCATATTTTGAGTTTTACATTTTCCTAAGTTTCCTAAACCGTAACTAGGAAAAACCTTGGTATTTACAGCTAGTAGATATAAATATATGGAGCATGTGTTGTTTTCTTTTTTAAGTGGTAGCATATTAATTTTATTTAGTGGTGGTAGATGAGTATATTGCTTTTATTATTTTATTTAATGGTAGCAGATGAGCATATGGCTTTTCTTTTTCTTTGAGTGGTAGCAGATGAATATGTTGTAATCATTATTTTATTTAGTAGTAGCAGATAGGTTATTCATATCTTATTTTTTTCCACACTTTGATGTGACTGAGAACTACACTGTATAAGTCACTTGTAGTAGCAAAATGAAACCCATCGTAAAAATAGTACATGAATTTGAAATGGGAAATATAAATTGAGTATATTTTCAGTTAAACAGCACAGATGACAAGTGTTATAGATTCCCAATATATATCTGCCCCTTGAAGTTCCCGGGAGAGGGGTGTACTTGAAGTATTTGGCACCGGGGGTCAATCCTTCATTTGGCACACTCCATAAAACACACACAAAAATATATTACACTAGCAAGTAGATTTTTAAATAGTACAGCACTGTCATAGTACTGTCCGATGGCACCCCAATGTTGGCTGTCACCCAGGGTGGACCACCCCGCTATCACACCCCTTTATACATCACCGTCCTAGGGGTCTCTGAGGAGATACAGAAAGAATAGTACTACTGTTACCTCAGGCATGTCATATCTTCTTCCTCATTCACCCTGAAAAGGACGTTGGTTGCGCTCTGTCGCCGTTTACAGCGAAGCTGTGATATTTGCACCTTTCGGCCTGACACATCCGACTTCCGCATGGCGTCTTTTTGGGACTGGGTTTGCCTTCCCTCTTCAATCCCTACTCTCTCGACCAGACTGCAGTGATGCAGCCTGTTTCCAGGACCATCACTTGGAGGTGGAGTAGGGTCTTGGTCAGCTCTGGTTCGCTGACCCTGACGCAAGCAGTCAAGCTATGGGTCGCTGGCTGCATTCCTCACTTTTGCTGCCATGTCATATGAGATGATCAGTATGAGGTTGTGCATGAGGCTGGCAACTTCATCATGTAAAGCAAATAGCTGCAGAAAGTACCACTACACAAGCACATAAATGCTTTGATGCAGGTTTCCTGTAAGGGGGACTAGCTGCATTGGTGGCTCCATGCTCCTTGAAGAGCAGAAAAGGAAAAGAAGAAGAAATCTTTACGTACTGTGAACAGCGTTGCCACTCATAGGTGAATTCACCTAGTTCTAGGCTTATTTTTTGGTCCCTAGGTTTTTTTTTAGATGTCATTTTCCTTTATTAGTTGAAGAACGCCACCTAGATTTCGCCCAAAACAGTCGCCGATATCTAGATTTTTTTCTTCAAAATTTAGAGTGGTAACGCTGGCTGTGGAGGACCCAGAATTTAATATTCAACTTCACGATATGCTTAATTTTTTTTCTGAAGGTCATTCACCGTCTCTTCTCCCACCACCTACTGTTGAAAATTGTTTTCCCTGTGCCTTGATTTATTGTGTATTTTAAGATTGTAAGTGATTGGGTCATTCTATACCTGTACTGAAGAACTAATCACTTGAACTAACCTAGCTGTCTTTTGTTTTCCCACCTGCAGGACAGGTTCCATTCAGTCAGGAGACAAACTTTTGGCCATCAACGATGTCAGACTTGACACTTGTACATCAGAGGATGCCATGCATTTATTGGAACTTCCTGATGACATTGTCAAGTTGAAACTGCGCCGAGATGATCCTGGTAAAAAATGTTTGAGAGTTCTGGGATTAGAGGAATGATTTTTGCTTTTCACTTTCAAGATTCTGGAGCTTAGTATTCAGCCATATCACTAGGATGCATAATTTCCTTGGCACTTCAACGTTATTTCTTTTATATTTTTCCTGTTATCCTGATTCAGATCTCAGATTCTCTTTATTTAGGGCTTGTTCTTGACTTTCTTCTGTCCTAGGTTTCCAGTACAAAATCAGTCTTGTGGCACTGACTGATTTTTCATTTCCTGCCTTATGCAAATCCAGCATCATAGCCAGTCTTCCCATTCCGTTTGTATTTAACTCTTTTCCCACAGATCTGCAGTAAAGGCCGTAAACATTAAAATTAGAAAAGGTAAATGGTATCTACATGCAAGAAGGAGGACATTAAAGAACAGAAATGTAAGAGAAGTAAAAGACACTCTGGAGATTTGAGTGAGTCATGACTCCCAAGTGTCAGCCTCCTGTTCTCTTGCACAGAGAATTTAACCTACTCAACCTTGGTTGCAGCCTTCAACTTCACCCCTGTTTTTCTGCCAGCTAGAGGTATAGTGAAAGTAACTCTTATGTTGAAAACAAACAACTATCCTGAATTCCATAACCCGCTGAGGTTGTTCCACAGCCAGCACGATGCCCTTTCCGCAGTTTCACTGAGTCTCTTAAGTGCCCTTGATCTTGACTGTCCTATCAAACCCAACAGATTCAGTAGATCACACACTGAGGCAACCACTAGACCTCTTGCACACATGTCAACAGCCATGACCCTTGCAGTGAACCTGTCATGTCTCAAGTGCTTGACCAGATGGAATGATAGTATTAGCTTATTTTGTGCGCTGGTGTTTTAAAAAAATGAACTCTTGCCTAATATGTATGTTTTATACCTTACAATACAGTTAGTCTGTAAACAGTTACCACTTTCTTAGGGATAAAAAATGTTTACTGTTTCAGATGAAGGCAACGATGGTTGTATTATTTACACAGTTGAACTCCAGAGATTTGGTGGTCCCTTAGGCATCACTATCTCAGGCACTGAAGATCCTCTGGATCCCATTATTATATCCGAATTGACACCACATGGGCTGGCTGACAGGTACTCCCCCATCTTTTATGGATTGACAGATTCTTACTAGTTACTGTTGCAGTTACTCTTGTTGGTATCATTCTGTTGTTGTTATTACAGTTGTAGATGTTACTCTTGTTGGTATCATTCTGTTGTTGTTATTACAGTTGTAGATGTTACTCTTGTTGGTATCATTCTGTTGTTGTTATTACAGTTGTAGATGTTACTCTTTTTTGTTGTTGTTGCACTTGCTGGTATCTTTTATTGTCATTGTTACTGTTGTTGCGAGACAGAGTGAGAGTGCTTGATGAGGGATCATGACGAGTGGGTCTGATGTTGGCAGGGAGAGGACAGGGATTGTGAGAGTAAATGCAGGAAATGATAAAAAGATTGCACTTGAGGAAATGGCCCTACAGGGTGTGGAATTAAACATATACCTTAGTTGCAGTGTAAGTGGAGTTGGAGATTCAAACAGTGATGTCAGGATGGTAATACAAGGGGAGGGAGGTGCTTTTGTTGCAGTGGAAGATAAATGGAGGTCGAAGGAAATCATGTTCAACACATAAATCAGAATGTTCAGCTTATGTGTCGAGTCAGTCCTATTGTGTAGCTCTGGAACCTGAAGACCTGCTGGATCGGCAACTGAGGAGCCACACTATGATTGCATTGGTGTTGAAAGTTGTGTAAGGATGTTATTTTAATTATTCCTGTAAAATATTATTAAATAATATTTAATAACTATTTTCTGGAACTTACTGTAAAATTTAGACAGTAAATTATTCATGTAACATGTTATGATATAATAAACAGAATAAAATATACCTTTAACATGTTCTTACATAATAGACAAGGGAGCTTATTCTCATAGCCGACTGTGATATACTAGACAGAGTATCGTTTTCCTGCAACACATAATTACAGCTGAATTAACAGTTTGGTTGTGTAAATAGACAGCTTATTCTTCAAACATATTCTTGCAGTTGACAAATTAACAGCTTTGCCTTGTAAATTTTCACTACTGTCATCATTGAGGATTTGACTGATTAACTTTAAATCAGGACCGGAGCCATTCATGTTGGTGATCGCCTCCTGGCAGTGAGTGGTAACACCACCAAGAATAAACCACTGTCTGAGGCCATCAGAATGCTACAGAGTGCTGGAGACATTGTAACACTGAAGATTGCAAGGCCAGACCCCACAGCAGGTGAGGAGAATGAGAAGTAGATAGGTCACTTGCATGTAGGAAAATTACTGAGGATAGGCCTTGAATAAATTCACGCCAACCCTTCTTGTCATGTGACATCTGTTCAATGCCTTTTCATGTCAAATGCAATCCTTTACTTTATGTCTCCAGTCCCCTTCTCCGTGTGCCTGGAGGTCTCCCTCTATTTCTTTTACTCAGGGACTCCAGAACTTCTTCTTCGTACACTCTCAGGCGTCTACTTGAATGTTTTCAAAGAAAGCAGTTGGCAGTTGGAGGCTATGTGCATCTCCGCATAGCTTTTCCCCCAGTGGTACTGGTGTCGGCCATAATGCGCTTTCTCTCTTCCGCAAATATTGGGCAACTTTGAAGCAGATGTTCAGCAGTCATTTTATCAGTGCCACAGTTACACTCATCGGTAGTTCCTACCTTTAGCTTGTTGAATAGATGGTATCCCAATCTGTTGTGGCCAGTGCGGAATCTAAAGATTACCACTTGTTCTCTTCTGTTGAGCAGGTAGTATGCATCATTTTGTGTGTGACCAGGATGCTCTGCAACTCATTTGTTTCTGTATCTGATTCTGATAAAACTCTTTGCCTCCTCGAAAGCTATTGATACAATAGTCTCTGCTAAGGTGGAGACATTTCACGTCCTGAGGTTAGGGGTATATAATAAAACAGCAACAGTTAGAACGGCCAACGACAATATCAAATGAATATCGTAGTCCTCATAAACGCGTTTATCATTTCAAATAATATTTCTTTAACTCTTTCAGTCCCAAGCAAAAAAGTGGGTTTGGCCCAAGCAAAAATGGCCACCCCAGTGCTTTTTTATTGTTGTTGTTTGGAAATAATTTTTTAAAATGTTCATATGCATAAATAACTTTGTTGTTGTATATGAAACTGAAGGTAATTGGATGTACTTTACTCTTGTGCTACAAGTATAAAAGCTTTCATTGAAAAATGATTAGTTATTCAAGGTAAAATAGAGGATATGCGCTTTAAAAAAATGATTAGTTATTCAAGGTAAAATGGAGGATATGCGCTTTAAAAAATCGCTTTAAAAATCTAAAATAAATATCTCAAAACAGAAACACGTTCACTCTTAAACACGTGCGGTATTTAAAAGAATGTACTTGCAGTCGGAAATGACGTTTTGGATGATTTGTGGGTAGTTATAATTAGAAACAGTCTCAAACAGAGGCACATATACCAAAGCCTTTTTAAAGTCGATTGGGCCAAGCGCATCTAACCCCTGAGACACTTTAAAGTCGATTGGGGCTTAAAGAGTTAATGCACTTATACACAAACATCTCCTTTGATTTATAATGATCCTCCATGAATCAAACATAGTTATATTCATAACGTAAATTCCATTTCCGTACACATGCCTTCAATATTATAAAGTCCAGACGCCGATGACCTATTTATAATCTCTGTTCAGGTTACTTATATATTATCCATAAATTTTTTCCATCCTCCTATAACTATATATGATTCCTAGTATCAGTCCATTGGGACATATTACACTAATCCAGATACAGGATACTATAAATCCATTCACACAATCCTGAAACTTCAGGCACAGCCGTCTTTTCAACACTTTGTAAACACAATGCTCATGTTACTAATACAGACATGCTCACGTAATTTGCACTGACACGCATACAATTCAAACTCAGTCATGTCTTTTTGTGCAGCATATGATCTCAAAAGAAATCGATTTATATGGTGTGCAAAAAGACTCAACAGCTATGCTTGCATCAGGCTGAGGTAGCTTTCCACCTTCCTTTGCAGATGTGTCAGCCTCTTCATTGCTGGCGATGTTACAATGAGATGGGATCCATTGGATCACAACTTTTTTGAATCTTTGACATAGTTTGTGGAGCACTATTCTTAGGTCATCCAGGTCTTGTAAATCTTGTTGACTGGTATCCTCAGCTGATGTGAGGAAAACATGACATCATCATCATTTCTCTTTTTTTTTTTTTTTTTTGCTCCGTATGGAACATGATTGATCTATGACCAAATAGAATTTGGTTGGCAGTACCTGACTTTTCTTAAACAGTGTGATAATAGCCTTTAACGATTGTGTGTCTGCACAGCTTTCAGTTTTTGGCATTATGTATTGTTGATGTTCTCCAGTGACATGGTATTAGACCATTCTAGTCTTTTGCCTCACTTTCAGCCAGCTTTACATTTTATCGTAATATGAACTAACTTACCAACCAGTAATTTCTGTGCTGACAGTATTGTTATTATTGATCAGAATTGACTTTGTTGCACTCCGGGCAAAACCATAGGTGCTCAGTCTTCCTCAGCAAATGTCGAAGGGTATGAATGCTAATTGTTCCTGTAGTGCACTGGTTGTGCACATGCCGTATGTGTGCTGTCATACGTCCATCCCTTCTAGTCTGATGTTTTGTACAAAACTCCAGCCGTCATAGCTTTGTTGATTCATTGAATGCAGTGTCATTCTCTAACAGACAATCATTAATTGTCCTTAGTATCTCTCTAATGTTCATCACCAGTGTCCCCACTATGGGTGCTCTAGAAGCTAGTCTGTCAGCTCTCTCATTGCCCCATACTCTTGCATGATCAGAACACTAGGGCCACACCAGTCTCTGACAGTACGTGATGATTATGTATTCATTGGTGACTGATCAGTTGTTCATACAACTTTTTGTATCATTTAATAGTACTTAAAAACCTGCTCTTGAAGCCCACATTCAGAAGGTTGATAATTATCACAGTCAGTATTTGGAATATGTGCTAAGTTTTGTGTACCCGTTAAATTAAACAATTTGAAGTTTTTTCTTTAATATGTTTAGCATCCAATTGGCAGAGTGGTTTGAGCTCTTGCCTCTCACGGCAGCATTAACAAGTTCCTGGTTCAAAACCTGGTAGCCTCACACTCCAGTCTACCTAGCTGTAAATGGGTATTTAACTCTGCTCTTGAGTTAGGAAGGTTAAAGGCGGCAAAGAAAGGAACTGGTCACCTCACAGAGCTGGACCTAGTATAGTAGCATGTCTGACACTTCACTCCCGTAAAGTACTATCTGCTATAGCAGGGCTTCTTAAACTATTTAAGTGCCATTCACCCTGGAGTCTTTATCACAAAATGTCATTCACCCACGACTAAATTTCCTTATGTTTTTGGTAATTGGTGTCTTACTCTGCCTTGTGTATAATTTTATATATAATTCATTTTGTCACGCAAGGAAAAAAAAATTAACTCATTTCTTAAGTGTTTATTTTATTAAAGTTTTTTAACATCCTTAAAATATGAAAAGAAAGCTACGAGTGGAAAAACAAAAAAATTTACACAGAAAAATTATTAGAATTTTTCTAGTTTACATAAAGTAAACAACAGTCTTAGAACTTAGAATTAGATTCTTAGAAACAATGTTTTTTTGTTGTGTATGTTTACACACAAAAAATGACAAGCAGTATACTTCAGTATATGTTTTTTATCATCAGTGATTACAATGTTCCTGTACTCCTGTGACAAGCTTCTCAAAACGAGGTTCAATTTTCTTCTTTAAAGCAACCAAGATTACCAAATCAGCATACTGAAGTGAATTTCATTTTTTGGTTTTCAATTCTAACTAGGTGGAAAATCTTTGTTCCAACAGGAAAGTTGTCATCATTACTAGTGGTTGAAGGGCCTTCAAGGCAACTGATTTGTATTTGGGGAAAGCAAGTATTCACAACCCAATAGTCTCCATACTATGAGTACATCTCAAAAGATGATTTTTGAGTGGAATCATAATGAAGCTCTATCAACACTTCTGACATTTCCCCAGCATCTGCTTGCTTGATGTGGCTGATGATTAAAGGATTAACTATCCACATCTGATTTTCCAAGTCCTACAGATGTTTCTGAGGACAACATTTCTAGACAGCAACTGCAGACGATGAGAAATGATGTCCCTCAGTGTTCTCTCCAGATCAGGTTGTGTTTCTTCCCACTCACACACTATGAGGAAGCTTTCCAAATGTGGGAAATTATCCTGATACTTTGAAATTAGAAAATCAAAGGAAGAGAGAAAAAGCAAATCAAATTTCCAGCTCCTCTGCCATTAAAAAGCAATAAGAGCTTACTAACCACTTTAATGGCAATGTCTTTTTTTAAGTATAGAAAAAAATGTAAATATCTGAGTAAATTAAGTCATTCACCCTTCATATTTCATGTGACCCTATGGTTTCATTCACCCCCAAAATAATTTCATTCATCCTTGGGTTAACTAACCATCACCAGTTTAAAAAGCACTGTGCTATGGAACGACCTTTACCTTTTTTTTTTAATGTTTATATTCATTGTATATTACTTTGTTGATAATTCTAAACTTAGCTCAGATAACACTGATACATCACAGATGGATGCAATTTCTTCATGTATCTCATTTCAGAGAGCAACTTCTTGCACATGTCACCCGTGAGTACAAGACAGTTTATTCAGAAAATTTTAGAATCATATCATGCTGACCAGTGAACCTTATAGTGTAAACTATTTATTTATGACTTAAAAAATAAAGAAAGCCATAAAGCTTCTGAAAAATGGAAAAGTACATGGTCCAGATGGCATTCCAGCCGAGGTCATCATAACAGATATTGATACCTCTACAGAGATATTATACAAACTACTTGGCAAAGTCTGGGAGAGAGAGAGAGAGGAAATACCAGCAGAATGGAAGGAAGGTTATCTGGTCAAGTTGCCTAAGAAGGGAAATTTACAAGAGTGCACAAATTATAGAGGAATAATGTTACTATCAGTGCCAGGAAAAGTATTAAACAGAATCATCCTTGAGAGGTTAAAAGAGTCCATAGACAAGCAACTGAGAGATGAGCAAGCAGGTTTTTTACAAAACAGATCCTGTACAGACCAGATAGCCACATTGAGAACATAGCAAATACTCTCTCATTTAAGAAAAAAAAAACATTTCTAAAAATGGAGTAATCTATTAAAATATGTATTATCAATTAATTGGTCAAAAAATTTTTCTTACAGATTAATTGACTAATTAATCGTTAAAGATCCCAGCCCTAGTCAATATCCTTGCTAGAGTTTCTAATGTGTTAATGTACATGCCGTGGTATTCACCTGAATTACAGATATCTTATCATGTATCCATTCCATAGTAGTCATCTGAATTTGTAACAGCTTAACTTGTACCCCTACTGTAATAATCATTTAATATTTTCTGTCCCTGCTGTGGTAAACACCTGGATTTCTGATACCTTAACTTGTATTCATGCTGTAGTACTTACCTGAATTTCCTGTATTAATATATATATATATCTATGCTATAGTCACATGAATTACTGATGTTTTAGCATGTTCTCTGGACACAGAAATTGACAGCAGCATTGGCAAAGCTGCAGCTACCTTTGTCCGCCTCACATCGCATGTTTGGGGAAACTCCAAACTCACAATGAAGACCAAAGCTACGTCACAAGCACACTTCTATATGGCAGCGAGATGTGGATAACGTATGCTAAGCAAGAAAGAAGGCTCAATACCTTCCATTTATGGTGTCTACACCACATCCATCTGCATTTCGTGGAAAGATAAAGTGACAAATGTCGAGGTGTTGTCACGTGCTGGCCTTCAAAGCATGTATACACTGCTTAGACAGCACAGACTACGCTGGAAGATGGTCGCATCCCGAAAGATATCTTCTACAGGCAACTGGCAGATGGTAATAGAACAGTTGTGTGACCGCAGCTGAGATTCAAAGATGTGTGTAAGAAAGACATGAGGCACTGGACATACATCCAGCAACCTAGGAGGATGAAGCTGCCGTTTGCACGAAGTGGCGATGCTATCTGTGGCGCCACCTCAGATTGGGTGAAAAGAAGCTCACACAACAAGCAGAAGAGAGGAGAAAATGTCGAAAGGAACACCCGGAAAATAAACAGCTAAGGGCTGTCGCCTCAGGGGTGCATTCCCATAGTCAGTTATGACTGAAGGGGCTGTTATTATTATAGCATGTATCCATGCTATGTTGTCACCTGAAATTCTAAACCTTAACATATCGTCGCCTTAGATTTGCTTTATTCTACCTCCACTTCAGCTTGTTTTTGGGGTAGTGGTTGAAAAGAAGGAAATATCACATTAACATGAAATATTTCATGATGATCCAAACTGTTAATGTAAGATGATAAGATTAAACTATTTTATTAGCCGCGGTAGCACAGTGGTTAGTGCACTGGCTTCCTAGCTCGGTGGTCCATGGTTCAATCCCCAGTTGAGGTGCGATTTTTTAGATCGCAAACGGCTCCGGGGTCGACCCAGCCTCATGAATTGGGTACCAGAACAACTCTAGGAAGGTTAAGGCGGCCAGCGCGATGCTAACCACATCAGCTCTAGTGTGCCGATGGTCAAGAAAATACGGGCCTAACACCGTATTCCCAATGTGCCTCAATAGGCGTGTAACAGGATCCTTTACTTTTTTACCTTTATGGCCTCTGGTCAATTTTGGCCAAAAGTGGAGATAGAATAAAGCAGTACTAAGGCGATGATGTATCCATGGTGAAGCAGTCATCTGAATTTCTGATGTCTTAACTTGCGTTCCTGCTGTGGCACTCATTTTGAATTTCTAGTGTCTCAACCTGTATCCAAGCTATCATAATCATTTTGAAGCTTTGATTTCCTGCTGCAGTAGTAATTTTCCATTTTTGATGTCCTAACTTGCATTCTTGCTATGGTAATCATTGTGAATTTGTGGTGCCAATCCTTGTATCCCTACTACAGTTATTTCTTAATCTGTATGCCACTGAATGACCAACTGAAAGGAAAAGGCCCAGGTAAACTGAAAGGTCTAACTTTGTGCAGATAATCACAAACATGTTCCTTATCTTGTACAGACACAGAGTCAGCTTCTAGTGACAAGCAGTATATTCCCACACGGAGAATATGATTCTTAACTCTACCAAGCCTGTTCCCCTGAGAGTTAGTCCCCCTATGCCTGAAATCCTGTGCAGAAATGTATACAAATGCACATGTGGCACAGAAACAATGATTATATAAAAACCACAGCTTATATACCCATACAATTTCAGGACATTATCAGTAATAGCCTGGCTTTTAATATAGTACCAGTATACCATACCTTACTATACCAGTCAGCCCAGCAGGTGGATCTACTGCCAGCTGATAGAGGGCCCTATCCCCCATGTTAAAAGGATTATATATTATAGTTATTTTTGTAGAGCTGATCATGCTATGAACACAAATGCATATGGGCAGTTACTCAGGAACAAAACTTGATAGACAAAAACATGAGCCAGCAAGTTGGCAGGTCCACAGCAGACATGGTGACATATTTGAATTTAGGTCCAAGCAGGTTCAACAACTCAGGATCTTACAGAGGTGGTCAACCCTATCGGAATCAGTCACCTCAGAATAGAATCAACTGCTGCTTATCACTATCAGATCTGCTTCTTTCATCACTGGATTCTAAGTCTGTTTCAGGTTACATTTTATCAAATTTCTGTTCATCATCATCTGAAAATGGTACTTTTTATATAACTTGAAGGAACCAACGAACGAACTTTATTTTCAAAGGGTTAAGAATTGGGCACGCAGGCCTGTCTGAGTAGCTATAAGCAGCCTAGAACTAGGGCTTTCCCACCCAAAGTACTTGGTTTCTGATTAGCATGCTACGTGCTAAAAATAATCTGCTCTTCTGTACACACAACGACCACTGAAACAAAAGCTGTCATTTGTTGCAGAACATATATACTGCACTCACTACTGAAATTTAATGTGATTGGTTGATTATTTTTAGTTTGATTGGTTGATTATTTTTAGTTTGGACCCCGGTTTTCACTTGGGTGTTATCCATACCCGATATACTGGGAATCCAGCAGAGAGTCAATTTTGGATATTCCCTATAACCTGGGAATACAGTTCAAAAGGGTTAAAGCTTGATGGCAAAGGACAGCTTGACAGATACAGAAGGGAAGCCTGTATCAATGGTCTACATAAAACTATGTATCCAACAAGGGTGGACCCATATATTTACAGGCATATCAAATACCAGAGCTAAAAAGTAATGGAGAACAATGCATATACATAAAGCTAAAAATCAGAAATGAAATTCAAATCTCAGTGACTACTGAAAAGTTTTGAAACAAAATAACAGTTAAAGTAGAAGCACTTTAAACAGCTGTTAAATACCAAGAATGCTAACATTTCATTTGTTATCCCATCTTTTCCTGGTGACTTCTCTTTCTTTAGTGCTCTCATTGCTTCTTCCATTTCTTCCATTGTTAACTTTGCCATCATGTGCTCTTCTGGTGCAAGCTTTTTGTTGTCATGACTCCTTTGTTTATCAGTGATGGCCTTTTTCCTGTCTGTCAGGACATCTATGTAGTTAGCACTGGCATAGTGTTCCATGAGTGCATTTGCAGCTTTTTTTTCTTCCTGAGATCATATTTTCACCTTGTTTGATTTTGATTTGATTTTTATAGGGTTCTTTGCCACCTACCAGCAGTTAGAAAGCCGATGGTAACTGTCAATAATGAACCACCTTGTTGGCAGGCAACTACTCCCATAGTAAGAACTGAACTCTCTGACCCCTCAGCAGACAAGAACACTCTAGGACCACTACTGAAAACCATCGCTTTAGAAACTATAGATTCATATCCACAAGACATCATCCATGTCTACACAGATGGATCTGCATTTAAAGCTACCATCAATGCTGGATATGGCGCAGTGATAAAATACCCCAACCAGCACCCAGAAGACCACCCTTGCATCTTTGGCCCTTGCGGAGAAATTTGTTCCAGCTATGATGCAGAAATAACAGCACTAGAAAAAGCATTGTGCCGGATAATCTCAGACTTTGAAAGTGGCATCACTCCACCTGAGGATATTGTTATATTCTCAGACTCAAAATCAGCACTCCAAGCCCTAGAAAGCAAAATGTCCCCTAACATTAATAACATCTGTAGATTTATTGACCAACTGTTCACTTCCTATTGCGTCGAAGTTACACTCCAGTGGATCCCAGGGCATGTCGGAGTCCCAGGAAATGAAAAAGCCGACAAACTATCCAAAAGAGGAGCAGCACTGCCCCAGTTCCCATCAATTACCACACTGCAAACCTGCCAACAGATCCTGAGAAACAATTATAGGGAAGAATGGCTAAACCAATGGGCTTCCTCCCAGACAGGGCGGCTATTCTTCAAACATCAAGCTAAACCAAACCCTCAAGATCCAGTTAAACAACTGAAAAGAAGAGATCAGAGTCTAATTTTCCAGCTGAGAACAGGCCATGCCCCTGTCAATAAACATTTAAATAGAATAGACCCACTACGTGAACCAAACTGTAGGCACTGCCACCACCATGAGGAATCAGTTGAACACCTACTGTTACAGTGCCCAAGACTAACAGACCTGCGACGCCAACTACTCCCATCGCACCCAACAATCCACAATACACTCTACACATCATCACAGCAACTGAGGAAGACTTGCACCTTTGTCTAACTAGTTTCCACAGTTTGTTCCCTTCTTTATCTAGGTTGAGATTTTCTGTTGTTTGCTTCCAGAAGTCTCTTGTTGTTTGATTTAATCTTCTTTTGTATTTTGCAGCAGTGGCTTTGAGCAGGATTTTTGCTTCAGTTGTTTGTTCTGTCTCTGCTGTGTTTCTGGCTTCTGTTACTTCATCTTCAAGCTTTTGCAGTTCTTCAGTCCAGTAGGGTTTGTAGTTCTTTCTTGCCCCTCTGGGAATGGTCTCGATGGCTGCTTGAAGTACTGCTCTATTAAGGCTCTCAACCATAGTTTTCATACTGTTGTTTCGTGTGTTGATTGTCTTTCACAACCTGTCTTTCAGCACTGCAAAACTGCCCCAATCAGCTCTTTTGTAATTTTATCAGGGCAGTGGTTTTACTTCCTGGGAAACATACTCCATATTTACTTCCAGCTTTATTGGTCTGTGGTAGCTGCCTGCTAGCTGGTCAAGTACCTTTCTGTCAATTTTGCGAAGGATATCCCCTATTGCGAAAGCTAGGTCTGGAATGGAAGTGGTGTGCCATCTTCTGGAGTAAAAAAATGGGTCTATCATCTTGCCTGTTGATAAGGTGAAGATTTTTATCTATATCCCAACCCTTCACTTCCTATCCTCTATTATCTGTATCTGTATCACCATCTTTCCCAGTGGCTGTTAAAATCTCTGACCACTATACAGTTTGAGCTCTATATTTCCATACTTGCAAGTGACAGGTCTTTGCTCAGTGGGCCATACAAGTTGTAGATGTGCATGCTCTTTATTTTAATATCAACCTCTATAATTTCCAACTGATCGTTGAGCTTCACGGATACCTTGCTACTTGATATTGCATTTCGCATAAGAATTAGTACTCCTCCTTTGTGTCCTCGATCAAGTCGGAAAGCCTGGTATCCTCTGATGGAGAATATATGGCTACTGTTGAGGTGTGTTTCTTTGATGCAAGCCACATCGATTTGATCTTGATATAGGGAGTTTTTCAGGGGGGACTTTTTTGTAAAGGATGCCTTCTGCATTCCACTGCAGTTACCAGTTTGGAAACAACAACACTTCCCTTAAATGATAGAAAACATTCCAGGTGTTGAGAGAAAGAACAGCCAAAATGAAACAGAAAGACGAGTTCTAACCACAAAGTATATAGAGAAACATTACCCCAGCAACACCTGGATCCATGCATACACAGATGGATCAGCAATAAATGCAACAGAAGATGGGGGTGGAGGAGTCTTTCTGAGCTTAAGCAATAGCACACAGAAAAAGCTGTCAGTTACAACAGGAAAATTCTCAAGTAACTTCAGAGCAGGCAGAGGCCTTAAAAACTGCAGCAGAAGTCCTAATGACAGAAGAAAGCTCAGAGAGACAAGTAGCTACCTTCTCAGATGCACTGTCAGTGAATGCAGCGCTAAAGAATCAAAATATTGCCGACCTGGATGACCTAAGAGTCACACTTCACAAACTATGTCATTAATTCAAAAGAGTTGTGATACAATGTATTCATTCTCACTGCAACATCCTCGGAAATGAAGAGGTTGACAGATTGGCAAAGGAAGAGGGAAAGCTACCTCAACTTGACACAAGCATAACTTATGAAGAGGCCAAGAGTTTTATCAATCGCAAATACAGGAGCCAGTGGAAAGCAGAACATCCAGGCCACAATAAAAATGATGCGTATTACCAGCTCAGCAGAAGTCTTCTTCTTCTTCTTCCGTCCTTAGCCACCGACCGTCAAAGCAGTCAGTGGCCATTACGCCTAGTGGCGTCTTAGGGCAACAGCAGATAGGTTTTCTTTGCCATTGTTTCCCATCACACCTATTGGCGTCTTTAGGGCAACGGCAAATCAATCCATTTGCTGTTGTTTCCGTAATCGAAGTGACTGGCAAACGGGTGATCAGCCCGTTGGTGCAGCAGAAGTAATCAAGTGGTAATATTCAGACTTTGCACAGGTGACAACAGATTGGGATACTATATATTCAACAAGTTAAAGATAGGAGCGACTGATGAGTGTAACTGTGGCACCGATATAATGACTGCTGAGAATCTACTTCAGAGGTGCCCAACATAAGAGGAACAGAGAAAGCGCATATGGCCGTCACAAGTACCATTCCTGGAAAAGCTCTACGGAAATGTCAGCAGCCTCAAACTGACCCAACTTTGAATAATTCAAGGAATCAGTCAGAAAGCGCATCAATGGCTTTCCAAGTCACAAGTACCCCCATTTTTCCTGGAAAAGCTCTACGGAAATGTCAGCAGCCTCAAACTGACCATTGCTTTCTTTGAATATATTCAAGTTGACATCAGTCGGATATTATGCACCCCATCAATTTTTCAAACTGACCATTGCTTTCTTTGAATATATTCAAGTTGACATCAGTCGGATATTATGCACCCCATCAATTTTTCAAACTGACCATTGCTTTCTTTGAATATATTCAAGTTGACATCTGAGGGTGAATGAGAAAGATGAGAAAGAAGAAAATATCTATGTTACAGTAATAAATGTGAAAATCTGTTGTTTCAACTTGTGTCTATGCAGAGTGTATTTATGCTGTTATAATCATGAATTTTCAGTTCACCTTAGGACACAGTGGCAAACCTTCTACTACTATACCAAGTGTGGACAGTGCCATGGAATCCTGGGATAGCTCTGCTCATGACATTGTTGCTAATGGCAGCAGTCACCATGACTACTATGGAGTGATGGTGCTAGCAGTGCCTCAATCCGCAGGTGATTAGAGTTGCTACAGTAATGTTGGGCTGTTGTACCACTTGTTAGAAGACAAATATTATGGCAAATATGTGTTGGAACAAGTTGTTTTTTTTAAGCACCCAGAAGACATACAAAAAACTAAGACGAAAGACCATAAGTTGTATCTTTTTGCTCTGAATTTTTAATTCCTTAGATGTTTGACATGTTCTTGTTGGAGCTTTGAACAGCTTATATGCATATCTTCATTTTAGATTCTTATCCCATGCACATTCATCAATTATTATTATAATTATGCTTGTTATCTCTGTTTTTTGCCCATTCCTGTAATTATTTGGCTTTTAGAATATCTGCCTTTCTTGGCATCTTTATATGCCTTTTAATGTTCTTCTCTACCTATATGTGAAGGTACTCGCACATTCTCAAACTACAACTGGGGACCAGGCCATTTTAGAATAGGAATATTTTACATTTTTGAATATCAACATGATAGCACTATAGAGCATTTCCTACTAAAGTGTCAGAGGTATGAACACAGAGAATCCCAGTATTAGATCATTTACAGGTGAGCAGTTCAGCCATAATTATGGTACAGGTGTTAAGAATAGATACCTAGGGAACTACACAGTTTACTGTACAGTAAAAAATAAAATGAAATAAAAAAGCACAAAAATTAATATATAATTGTTGAAGGTGTAGTAAGAGTGAAACGATCTATAAAGGATTGAATGGGGGAAAAAAAAAACACACACACACACAAATAGTAATACGTCTTACAATGAGAAAGGACAAGAAAAACCTACGTTTCGGCCACAAGGCCTTCGTCAGGGACAGACAAACATGAGACAGGAGGGAAAGAAAATGAGAATTAAGTAGAGAACATAAAACTATAAAAATAAAAGAGAAAAAAACTCCCTTCTGTCCAGTCACATGTGAAGCAAGATGGCTGCCACTAAACCGGAAAGCGGAAGTCGATAGTGCAATAAAAATAAGAAATAATGAAAACAAGGACTGGAAAAGAGTGAGGAAAAAAAAATATTTAATGAAATAAATAAACAAAGCACAACATTAAATAAATTTTAAAAAAGACACAAAAAAATAAATAAATAAATAAAATAAAAAATAAATAAATAAATGAAAAAAAAAAAAATTTTAATTAATAAATTAATAAAATAAAAACAAAAAATATAAAAACTAAAAAATAAATTAAAATATTAAAATATATAGAGTGAGGGAAAAGTGATTTGAAAAAAAAAAAAAAAGCGTGATCGCATTAAAGTAGACAGTCAAAATACAACCGGGACTCGATAGAGAAAGGCGTCTCAGACAAAAGAATGTTGGGTATTCAAACCATGTGGTTTGAGGCAACCCATGAGATGGATGAGGCGTTGTTCCTGGCGAAACCGACTGTTGGCGTCCGAGGAACAGGATCTGATGGCTGTCACCTGGATGTCAGTGGCACCATGGTGGTCAGGGCCATTGAAGTGGATGGCCACAGGTGTGGATTTAAACTGAGAGATGTCGTAGAGGTGTCTGCAGAATCGGTCGCCCAGTCGTGTGCCCGTTTGCATATAATAGCATAAATGACGTTGCGTGACTCACATGTGAAGCCATGGGTGATGGTGAACTTGGCGTTAGGGAACGAGACTGAACGTGTTTCAATTACATACTGACATGTCTTACATCGTGTTTGGTTACATGGCTTGGTCCCAAAGTGGCCATCGTTGACGGTTTTCAAACGGCTGTGGACTAGGAGGTCCCTCAAATTTTTATCCCGTTGTTAACCGCTCTATTTAGCAGTAACCTCTTCTGTATTGGGTAGCACCCCCTAAATGACTGGAAACCAACTTGATGACTGGCCCACCAGATATGTTACCGCACATTTTATAATCTTGGCAGTAACTTCTTTCAGTAATAGGCATTAGATCCCACTTGACAGTAAACCACCACTTGATAAGAATAAGGTTATATTTCAAAGGTATGTATGTTCAAGTCTACATCATCGCCACATAGGCTAGTAATAAATATGTGTGCTACTGTTCTCCTGTCACTGTGTAGAATGTTGCAAGTGGGTGTGTGATGGGGTAGACACTCACACCACAAGGCACATACATAATAGTCATAGAATGGTGTAAACGCCTGGTGACACTTAATGACGATTTATTAAGGCACGGCACAATCACTTTTACATTAATGTACAGTTTGCATTACAACACGAACACGTTGGCATAAATATAAAGTCCACAGTGAAAAATACGAACTATCCCCAGCGCTCAACAGACTGCACACTCGGCAGTTAACAATAATGTCAGCGCTATAAATAACAGCTTCTTAATAGCTTCATAAATCTCCACACTGCAGTTAATCAAATATGGCCTGTCCTAATCCTGGACTTATAATAGCTTCATAACAGCTTCACAAATCTCCACACTGCAGTTAAATCTCCTAATCCTGGACTTATAATAGCTTCATAACAGCTTAATCCACACTGCAGTTAATCAAATATGGCCTGTCCTAATCCTGGACTTATAATAGCTTCATAACAGCTTCATAAATCTCCACACTGCAGTTAATCAAATATGGCCTGTCCTAATCCTGGACTTATAATAGCTTCATAACAGCTTCACAAATCTCCACACTGAAGTTAATCTGGCCTGTCCATCCTGCTTATAATAGCTTCATAAATCTCCACACTGCAGTTAATCAAATATGGCCTGTCCTAATCCTGGACTTATAATAGCTTCATAACAGCTTCACAAATCTCCACACTGCAGTTAATCAAATATGGCCTGTCCTAATCCTGGACTTATAATAGCTTCATAACAGCAATACATAATACTTAGTACCTAAACTGCCACTGCAGTTTACAAATAGCTCATAATATCATCACGTGAAATATTGGCCTTACTACTCAAAATACTGCCTACACTGCAGTTTACAACTAACTCATAATATCATCACGTGGAATAATGGCCTTAGTACTCAAAATACTTCAATATCCATAAACTCTACCTCCGCGGGAAATAATGGCCTCTTAAATCATATCTTCACAAAAATATCCTCTACTAGGGAATACTGGCCTGTACATATCAAATATCCACTTATCCCATAAACACAGCGAAAATCATCGCTAGACATATTCATCGCTCTGCGCAGGCACACACCTCGAAAATTCAGCAGGGCTCGACCCGCTCGGACGACGCCCAAACACAGACTGTCCATATCTGCAGCATAGCCGCGAGCTAAAAACAGCTCACTACAACTCACGGATAAATTCCTCACAGGCGGGGCTCAACGCCGTGAGTAGCGGTCATACGCTAACAGCTTCTTGATATAAATATTCTATCCAGCATCATAGTTAAACAAGCGCAACTCAAAATCTAACTTGTCTAAAAAGCATATACAGGATTACTGCCCTTTTGACTTAACATTACCACACACGCGGGGGAAAAAAATGATTCCATCATTTTTTTTTTAATGAAAATTAAATACCAAAAAATTTAGAAAATAATGAAACTCTAACATATGTTTTACAAAATTCATCTGGTGATAAGTCAAAATAGTATATCTACCGAAAATATTTGCAGTAAATGTAAAGTAAATAACAATCATCCAACGTAATCAAGAAAGAGTACTAAAATTAATCTATTAGAAGACCAAGCTAAGTATCTCAAAATTAATCTATTACAGAACTAAGCTAAGCATATACAATAACACTCAAACAAGCAACAAACAATAGTAAGGAAAAGGACAATATCAAACAAACGTAGTATAATTCGAAAAGAAGAGAAACCTGAAATCAGCATATGAGAAAAATCCGATAACATCAGAATCTAACAATTAAGTCTAGTCATGTAAAGCAAATACAACTATCAGGACCAATTATCTGATCTAAAGTTACATCATTACTTGAACAATAGAAAGAATGAAAGTCAAAGTAGCCAACAGGAAAAAGTATCCAAGAAGCATAAAGTAAAACGAAGATGAAACACGGAAGTATAAACAACATATCAGATCATGCTGAAAAGACAATAGAAAAGATGTAAAGGGATGACGAATAGTCAACAAAGACACATGAAAAGTAAAGATGCACATGTAGAAATAGTTGTAACAATACCTTACAATAACTATTTAAATCACACATCATATTGTATAAATTAATACAATTACGATCAAAAATTATAAGATAAAATGGCAAAGTATATCTAAACTAACATCACAAAAAAAAAAAACTTGAGATAAAACAAAGTATAGTAAATATTTTAACTAAATTATAAAACTTATACATAACTAACAATAAATTATACCAAATATTACAGGAACCAAAAAATAAAAACGCTATCAAAACCAAAATTCGCATTGACTCAAAGTCAAGCGCTAAATACAGAGAAAACATCAAAACAATCAAAAAACAATTTCAAGGAACTAATGTCACTACACATTACTAACTATAATATACAGTCTAGCGCTGGCGCAGAAAAAAATATTACAATGTTCGAAAAAATACATTTTCCAAAAAATTCAATACAAAAAAGTTTCGTAATACTAAGTTGCATAAAATAGTATTTCATTTACAACCAATTCGAAGATATAATAAATAAACTAACAATGAAATCAACTTTAAGAAAATGAAGGACATATAAACAATCTATCTCTAAACAGACGCACATTAACAAATGGAAGTTTTTTTTTTTTTCAAAAAATACGTCACATAAAAACACATGAGAAAAACACACTATTATCTACATACAAGCTTGTAAATATTTAAGAACAAAATAATGTAAGTTAAATAAGTGTTAAACCAGATCTCCAAATTCTTGAATCAAAAAATAATATCAGCTATCGCTGTTAATTCTACCTATACAGACAATTTAACCTTAAAATTACTTCTGGCTGACAATCATGTTCAGCTTAGTTTTAGAGTTATCTAACTTTAAATTTATATATATTTCAACCTAATGTATTATCAGAGCATGAGAAAAAATTTAAGTAATGGATAACGAATACTTGTGAATTTTCTAAAAGTAATTATTGTACCATTACAACCAATGAGTTTGTGCATTCTATTCTAACTATTCTAACAAACACTGCTATAAAAACAAAAAACAAAATAAACAAATGCAAGTTCAACAATGGAATATAAATAACAATAGAAACAAAAAATCATGGCAATCAAATGATGCATCAAATATTTTAATGAAATTACATATTATTCTAAAACAAGATCATATGTACTATACTAACAAATACAAAAGAAAATATTTACTATCTTGATTAAAAAAAAAAATCAGATGCAAATCTCCCGCTTTGTTGTCAACATTTCTTGACCCTCAACAGGTAAACACTTCAGATGCTTAGTGAGACGCTGAAAAGGTTACGCTTGATCGAACACACGGACGCAAAGTTGACCTACTTTTCTCACCGCTAATATGTCACAGGAGCATTGACTCTTGTCGCAAAGTCGCTTCTGTCAAAATATATAAATGAAAATTTCCATTTTAATGAATGGTGAAATTTAATGAGAAAAAACGTAGAAGTCAAATTGACAATTACCTAGCCCTGTGGCTTGTGTAAAGTAGTGGTATCTTCACGATGCCATCAACTCTTCCCTTGACACACAGTAGACAACACAGAATGCTTAGGCTCAACTTGACCCTAACTGAAGGTCATTACTGCTGTATTCTGCAATAAAGTTTTATACCTAACCGAACGAGATGCTCTCTCGACATCAAAATTAGAACAAGCAGTATCATTCAATAGACCATTATTATTTTTATCACCTTGCTTATAAAAAATCTTAGGCTTTCGTTGAGGAAAGTCACTCTGGTGATGTGAATCAGGATTTGTGGATTTATTATGTCTATAGGAAACACAACCCTTTCCTCTATTGTGACCATTGTTATCTTTATGAATCAAGTTAGCACCGTTGTGATTACTCTCTTTCCTTTGACAAAAATGTCCAGTAGACAGGACTTGCTTTTTAGCAGCACAATCATTACCAGATTGATAGTCTTTGTTATAGTTATTTCTACTATAATTTACAGAATTTTTCGGATCAAAATGTTGAAATCTGCCAAATTGTTTACAGTTCCTTGGAGAATAAAAATTACCACTTGATAAATTCCCTTGGCACTGTCTAATCTTGGGATTATATCTCTTACTATCACTGTTCTTCTTTCCACCTATGGGAATATGTTTACTCGTTCTGTCAAACTGACTGTGCTGAGTTTGACAAGTAACTGGACCTCTAGAATGTTTATGATCCTGCCCATAGTGGGTTTCATTCCTGGAAAAAGTAGTACTATGTTTATTCCCTCTTACAAATTTATCAGAATTAGCAATAGCAAACACCTGGTTGATCTTAGGAGCTTTAACCTGCACTTTCTTACTTTTGTTCTCGTGATTAACAGAACTGGCTGTTGTACTCGAATTCTCTTTGTTGGTCTGACGCCAAGAATCACAACCATTAACAGAAATGCCATCAGTATGTGGGAAATTGTATCTGCCACGCAGGGATTTACCTCTACCCTGTTTGACATAAGTGGAAGTATTAGCAATGAGTGGGTAAGGCTGACCCTTTGCTTTAGTGCCTTGTTGGCAAACAATTTTCTGTCTAGCATTGTCAACATTGACAGTAGACCACATCTTGTTATTCAAGACGATGTCAAGCAGGCCATCTACTCATTTTCTGGCTTCTGAAATTTCAATATTTTTATGAGAAATCTCCTCACTAAGTTTCTTATTTAAATTCTCAATCTTAGCCACCTTTTCTTTCTCAGCCGTTAACTCTACCAATGTCTCTTTTCCATCCTGTTCTTTATTTAGCTTTATTAACTTTGTTACAATCTCACCATTATTATTATTCGCTAGCTCATCAACTTCCCCTGGAAATACAGTATTCTTCTCTTCAAGTTTATTGAAACATACATCATGTATCATTTCTATGTATAATCTTTCTTGCTCATTGGTTTCCGCTTTTAATTTTTCATACATCTCTTTTCTTCGTTGGATCTCTTGTGTAAGGTTTTTCACCTCAACTTGGTTAACTTTCATCTGGGCTTTCAACTCTTTGACCTTATAAGTTCTGAATCCCAACTTGCTTGCATACTAACAAGTTCCAAGTTTGATTTACATAAATCACCTGTAAGTTTAGAGACTGTTTCATGTAGCTTACTTACTTCAGCAGTACTTTTTAAACAATTGTCCCTTTCCTGTAGGGCACTCTGTTTGTTGACTTTTATTTGTTCCTCACTTGTTAACTCTTTTTTCCGATCATCAGAATTGTCGTTGCGCACCATCTTACGTATACTCTTCAATATCTGATCGCGCTCAACACCCATATAGTTGTACGAAAACAATCGAAGATCCATAACCAGTAAGTCCGCTAAATCTTTAGCCATCCTTAAATGAGGAACAGAAAGAAATTCTCCCCAGCAAAATATTTTAGGGCTTTTGCCGCATTGACCAAAAATCTGTCAATCACATGTTCCTCAAGCTCTGGGCCTTTTAATCCTTGAAAATCTCTACCTTCTTCCAACAAATAAGCCAGTACAGGCTTCATATCATCAGGATCCATTTCGTCATCATCCATAGTGACTTACTTATTGAGATCACTGTATATGTATCAATCAACTTTCTACTCTTCACAGTTAAATAACTACAACAAATTGTCACTATTCCCAATTACTGTCACATCAATTTCTATTCAAAGAACCTTTATATGGTCATATCCATATCAGAGAAGTGAACATATGTCATATGGCCATCAATTACTTATACATCACATTCTAATAATATGTCACTATAGACATAAACAACAACAACAACAGAATAAGCAATGTTTAGAACTGGAAGACCCGATGACATACATGGAGTTACCCAATTTACACAACGAAAAAACCACTTATCTGTTAATAATCCCGTTCCCTTCCGCAAACACACTGGATATCACAAGGTTCTGATAAAACACTCCACTGCAGAATGGTACTGGAAACAGACTTTCTTCCCTTCAGGTCCTTGCTTCAATGCTCGAACACTACACAGGAGCACATGATGACAGTAATAGGAACACAGCAAATTCGTAATTCTTGACTTGTGGTATACGTGCAAAATGACTGGTAATATTGCACATATATCAGAACTTGCACACGCTATCCTTCAGACGTTGGATCACCTCATAAACTGCTGGCCCGCTACTTGAAAAATTCATTCAACAGAAGCAGAATTGTAATCGCTGCACATCTGATAGCAAATGTCGTAGACTATAGACGTTGTTGTTTTCCACAAGCACGACACAGAACGTCAACTGACACCGCTATAAAACTTAATACCATCACGGATAAGGCGTGCGTGGCTTCCCAAATGCGCCACACAGGCAGATCACAAACTAGGTCACAGTTTTGAAGCACAGGAGACTCAGGCCACGCCCACACAGGGCTAATTTTAATCAAGTTAAGTTCACTCAAACTCTTGTCACGCGAATGTCATATCTATTCGTTCCAACTTGACTGGCACAGAAGATAAACCAGTCTTGGCCACCAGCTGATAAATATTATTCTTTAAACTTGAATATTCTCTCAAGTCACACTCTACTGCAGCCACACAGGCTAATTATAAATATGTGTGCTACTGTTCTCCTGTCACTGTGTAGAATGTTGCAAGTGGGTGTGTGATGGGGTAGACACTCACACCACAAGGCACGTACATAATAGTCATAGAATGGTGTAAACGCCTGGTGACACTTAATGACGATTTATTAAGGCACGGCACAATCACGTTTACATTAATGTACAGTTTGCATTACAACACGAACACATTGGCATAAATATAAAGTCCACAGTGAAAAATACGAACTATCCCCAGCGCTCAACAGACTGCACACTCTGCAGTTAACAATAATGTCAGCGCTATAAATAACAGCTTCTTAACAGCTTCATAAATCTCCACACTGCAGTTAATCAAATATGGCCTGTCCTAATCCTGGACTTAAAATAGCTTCATAACAGCTTCACAAATCTCCACACTGCAGTTAATCAAATATGGCCTGTCCTAATCCTGGACTTATAATAGCTTCATAACAGCTTCACAAATCTCCACACTGCAGTTAATCAAATATGGCCTGTCCTAATCCTGGACTTATAATAGCTTCATAACAGCTTCACAAATCTCCACACTGCAGTTAATAAAATATGGCCTGTCCTAACCCTGGACTTATAATAGCTTCATAACAGCAATACATAATATGGCCTTAGTACTCATAACACTGCCTACACTGCAGTTTACAAATAACTCATAATATCATCACGTGAAATATTGGCCTTAGTACTCAAAATACTGCCTACACTGCAGTTTACAACTAACTCATAATATCATCACGTGGAATAATGGCCTTAGTACTCAAAATACTTCAATATCCATAAACTCTACCTCCGCGGGAAATAATGGCCTCTTAAATCATATCTTCACAAAAATATCCTCTACTAGGGAATACTGGCCTGTACATATCAAATATCCACTTATCCCATAAACACAGCGAAAACCATCACTAGACATATTCATCGCTCTGCGCAGGCACACACCTCGAAAATTCAGCAGGGCTCGACCCGCTCGGACGACGCCCAAACACAGACTGTCCATATCTGCAGCATAGCCGCGAGCTAAAAACAGCTCACTACAACTCACGGATAAATTCCTCACAGGCGGGGCTCAACGCCGTGAGTAGCGGTCATACGCTAACAGCTTCTTGATATAAATATTCTATCCAGCATCATAGTTAAACAAGTGCAACTCAAAATCTAACTTGTCTAAAAAGCATATACAGGATTACTGCCCTTTTGACTTAACACCCGTCTATATGCCAGCAAGGGTGGCTCACTAAACACTTCCTGCGCCGCTGGGTCAGCTTGGAGGAGAGGTAGGTGGTGATACAGGATCCTTTTTAACAGCAGTGCTGTGAGGGTGATAGGTCATTATTAACTTGACTCTATCAGAGGAGGTTTTTTGGCGGGGTTTGAGGGCCTCTAGACGTGAGATAGGGAGAACACGCTCTAAGGCAGAGGTAAGAACATCTTCTGGATACTGTCTGTTACGGAAGAAGTCCAAGAAGTCTATAAAGGATTGAGTAATATGAATTACTAATGCCATATTAAGAGTAAATTAAATATTAACCTATGTACTTGAAGCTTTCACACACGCACACACATCCCCTCCCAACCTTCTATACAGCATACATAGTATGAAGTATCTGATGACAAAGGAAAAACACACACACACAATTTGAAAATGTTTATTTACCCTGTATACAATAATTGGCCAGGAGGGATAATGTAATAAGCAAAAAGCAACAATTCTGAACAAACCAGAGGTTGAGCAGGATATTTTTCTTCATTTAACAAACAAAATTAGTTGTTACCCTTGCTTTATTTTTTATATGAGTATAAGAGGAGAACTGCCGTAACACAGGGGTAAAACAGTAGAATGAAAAAACCCTATGGTTTGAATACCCAGCATTCTTTTGTCTGAGGCATCCTTTTCTATCTAGTCCCAGTTTTATGATGACTTTCTACTATGACTGCGATCACCCTTGACTTCCCTCCTATTCTATATATATATATATGTATGTGTGTATATGTATGTATGCATGTATATATATAATTTTTTTTTATTTTAAATATATTAATTTTTTATTAATTTAAAAAAAAATTTATTTAATTAATTTATTACTTACTTACTTAGTCGTTCCCCTTCTACCATGAGGTGTAGAGGTTTGGAAGACAGGATATCATCTTGTCTTATCCTGTCAAATGCCTTTTCCAGATCTATGAAACAAAGATGGATCTCACTCTTATACATGAAGATTACGTCTTGAGTACTGTGGCGTTAAAAGTTTATATTCTTCAGTTAATTGTTTATGCTCGTTTTCACACTGTGTCTAGGTTTATATATCATAGGTCCACAAAGTTCAGGACAGCCACAATAGTTCATTAACAATAACTTCTATAACTCGAAGATTCCACACAACGATCAATATAACAGCTGGATACTTTAGTAACATTCCATTATTTATTCACGTAGACAATACATCATTACACGGCATTCATAATTAGGTAGATTCAGCAACTTCCATTATCCATAGGTCCATATAAACATTCCTCTTCCTACCTAGAGCTGTATTTGATAAACAGTAATATGTTTCAAGACACTTCTCTTTTAACATTTTCCATATTTCTACCATTTGGTAAAAAACACACACAAGCAGCCCATTCAGGGTAAACACACACTCTGTCCATTTTTCCTCCAAACTGCTCACGTCATGTGCGCAATACACATAGCGACAAATCACTATCGTGCAGCGCTCATCAGCACCAAAATCCTATTTATCCTCTGGCAGGTGGCGTGCAAAGCCATCGCCACATTACCCCCCCTCGAACAACTGAAAACATAGTTTTCAGTCAGGCAATTATAATGTGACGCGAGATTAAATCATTCAGATTATCACTAATGCCTTATGATTACCTATCAAACAATTAAATGATATCTATCTAAATTGCCAACAAGATGTTTAATAAAAAATAATGTCAGTAATAAGAACATGAATAAATGAGTAATTATTGTCTCATAAGTGTGATCATCACAGTTAAACAATCTGGTCTGTGTTTGCATAGTATCCAACTGTCCACATTAAACACCGTGGTTATGTGAACTACACTTCCTACAGTACCTCTTGTGACGAAACACTGTGCACTATCTCAATTGGTCCACTTTAAATATAAACCAAGTGTGAGTCCATACATTATCCTAGATAAAGCGTTGGCATTGTCCTTCCTGCTATCGGGAGAAAGTCTCCTTGAAATTGTAAAAACCACCAGGTAAGACGTGCATTGGTCGTAAAAGTCTGTAAATATGTGAGTGATTGTTGGTCTGTATGTAAAGTGTAATAAGTACATACCCGGAATTTCTGTCAACTATTTAAATTCCATACCACTGTTAGACAACTCTCCTCCCAACCAAAGAGTACCTGGACTCAGCATCAGATAATGTTCTGCCCAGTAAAATTCGGATGGTATTCGCCATCAAAGTGCCGTACATAGACCAACATATTTATTAATGGAATCTGCAATGAGAAAAGGCCGTTGAAGGTCTGGTAGTCTTAGTATTGGATTTGTAATCGTAATATACAATTTTGTGATATTATGTTATGTAAAACATGGTCATTTTATCGTTCCGTTCTATCTATTTTGTCAGGCATATCTTAGAGCGTATAGGATATAAGTCAAAGAAGAGAACTATACACCTAAGATAGAAGGTACAAGCCACAGCAAGCTTCATACTTGCTTATCAGTACTTACTACTGCAATTGTAATAGACAGATACAACTATGCAAATACCACGGAGTGTGAAAGAAATAACAACAATTGCAAAGACCACACCAATCTAAAGGTTGAAATGAACCAAATGAATAAGAAAGTACCAACTTACCGAAAAAATAATAAAATTGACTTTCCAGAATATATATCTGAACAAATGAAGTCAACTTCCGGAAGAATGAAACCAGACGCGCGGTGCTAAATCGTGCACCAATCTGGCATCTAGGCAGTAATACAAACACGAAGATCAATTTGGAAGACCAGTAGCTTCGTGCGCATCGATATTAAGACAAAGGAAAATCAATGCGCATAGAATTATGCACAGAAAAATGATGCGTATACAGAACATCAGCCGTGTGCAGGAAATATGCACGTACGCATCAGATTGTGCGATGTGGTAAATGTCGCATCTGCACGGTGCGGGTTTGTGTAGTCTTTCACCACAAGACAAACTTCGGCAAGAGCGAAGTGGGAAACAAAAGTTGTTCTTGGTTATACTGGACTGAATAGAATTGTTCTCAGTCATTTCATTATGTGTTGTGTTGGACTGACGTGCATGCTGATCTTCAATATCCTGAATATTACCAGAGCATGCAGTCTTTGGGCATGTCCTACCCAATCTAATAATAGGCTCAGCATGCACTACCTCATTAAAAGAATAATTAACCTTATTATTGTTAGTCAAATGTGTGTCATCCCCATCACATCTCTTTATCTTTTTATGGCATACGTTATAATGATCAGGTTGATCAAATAACTCTTTCTTCTCAATAGATATATAATGATCCGACAAATCAATATCAATGTCACGGGCATGTCGTCTCCATGAACCATCAGAAAAACCATGCTTACGATAAGAAGCACTGGATGGATGGAAATTATATCTCCCTCGAAAAGAGAATTTCCTTTTGTTATCTTGTGTATATTTATTGACATACTTTCTAGCATTCGCTGATGGCAATAAATGTCCCAAAGAAGAATCTTGTTGTTGGTGAGAAATAGATATATTTTTGTCAATGTACTGACAAGTTGCTCTGATTTGTGTGTGAATAGAAGAATTTAATTTACTTGTTTCTGCAGCTTGTTGTGTTCTAGCGTTAGCCAAAGACGGGTGATCTCTCTCCCACTTAAGAATACCATGTTTAGAACATTCCTTAACACCATTTATGTTACCAATAATCAAATCACAACAAGGTCGATCGAGACCACACACTCTAACTTTTCCCAAAAAGAAAGGAGTATCCATTACCACATCTGCCAGCGGATAAGATTCAATAGTTCCACCGAAAGTCACGCACTTCACTGAAGTACCCGTGAAACAATAAGGAGGAATTAGTGCCTTCCTTAGTCCAATGGTGGAGCATCCACTGTCACGTAAAATAGAAACGGGTGTGTCAAAAACAAAACCTCTATGGATCACGAGGGAGCCAACCCCATCATTTAAAGACAAAACTGGCAGAGCATGTCCACATCTCAGACGTGGAGTAGATCCAGGTTGAAATAGAGTCATACATTCTGTGCAATTACCACTATTTTCCAGATCAAAACTACATGCATTGGCGTGAGTATTATTCTCATTATTGGAAATATTACCATTACCAACATTAATCTGACAAGCGTGTGCTTGTGATCTTCCTCTACTTTGACTCCTAGAAAAATGTGTTCCTCTCCGATCCACTGGACAGTCAGACCGATAGTACCCCTTTTTGTCCGTGCGAGAAGAATCATCACGAGATGGTGGTGAGACATGATGTTTGTTATTGTAATTACTGTTATTGTAATCATTACGTGAGGGAGCCGAAAAATGATGTTTGTGAGTGTAATTATTATTGGAGTATTGATTATTTCTTTGCCATGAATTACTATTATGGTTAAAGTTTCGCCTCTCTCCACCCCGTGAGGGCGAGCGATTATGATGGAAATTGTATCCACCTCTGTATGAGTTTTGATAGTCTTCCCTATATTGCCGGTCCATGCTACGCATGCGTGATCTATCATGAGTGACCGCACAAGCTGGCAAAGTTTCTAGGACCTTCGTCTTACCTAAAGGCAAGTTTGGGTGTGCGACCGAAAATTGTTGAGCTAATTTTTCCATTTCTCCTATATCGGTAGGCTTCCTTTCTTGAAGAAATGAGAAAATTTCAGTATTTACCGAAGATAAAATTTTGTCTCTTAAGACGAGATCATAAAGACCTTCAAAAGATTTCGTAATATTAGACAGTTCAATCCATCTGTTTAGACACATCTTCACTGAAGACACAAAGTCTTCGAAATCCTTACCTTCCAGAGGACCCATAGATTTAAATTTCAGACGATATCCTTCTTCGTCTAAACAACATTTCCGAAGAAATATTGCTTTTATGGATTCATAGTCATTTCTTTTGTCATCGGCTATGTTAAAAAAAAGTCTGTAAACTTTCACCAGTAAGTAACCCGACAAAATTTTCAGGCCATGAGGCCTTCAGTAAATTTAAAGCCATAACTCTTGATTCAAATCTCAAAAGAAAGAATCCTATATCGTCATGTAATGAAGAAAAGTTTGGTAATTTTAAATTAATGATCTTAGAAGATCCTGTACCAGGAGATTCTCTAGAACAAGAAGATTGTAAACGCAATTTTTCTAACTCAAAAGTTTTTTCTCTTTCAAATTTCGCTTGTTCTGCAGCAATTTCTGCTAAACGAATTCTCTCCATTCTCTCATGTTCCCTCTCTTCTTTTTTTTCTTCTCTTTTTTTTTCTTCTCTTTCTCTTTTTTCTTCTCTCTCTCTTTCTTCTCTTACTTTATATTCTGCAATTTCCTTATCTACATAAGATATCAAATCATCACCCGAGAAATTTAAGTCTTTCCCATTCTGTATAAATCCTGCTTTAACTTTTACAAAGTTAGCCATAATATACTTAAAGAGTAATGGGATATAGATGCAAAATGTATATCTCTCCCACTTGTAGCTAAATGACTATACTTAGTCGTAACATAATTCAAACCTTTTTAAAAACCAACTCTATCTACAGTATTTCTTCGTTATGTGTGATATACTTTTCTATGAAGTATATGATACTTATCAACCAATCTCACAATGTATCCGTAATCTTCTTACATCTAAATATGTCAGCAAATAAAATCTCATATAATTACCTGCAAATAATAAATATTGCCATTAATACCTAATTAAAAGCATGCCATAACATCACATTAGACAAAAGACTAAAAGACAACGCTGGAAACAAATAAGGAAAAGACAACAGTGTAAAAAGTCATAAAATTATGTAATATAATAAAACAACCGTTTCCACCACCAATGAACAGTACAGGACGAGATACAATCACATAGAACTGCTGTACATTATAAAAAGAAAGTCAGAGGAGACCTACGGGTACGAACATAATCATACTGAACTAAATAAGAAATACACGACAGTATGTTACTTGACAGCACAGCTAAACAAATAAGAAAATATTAATCTCAGTCAGAGCGGAAATACGACAGCACTAAATGCTGAATCCCTGAAAGAGATCAATACAATCAAAATCTATACAACAACGACAACTTAATTCATCCAAATATATAATTGAGTGTCGCCCACAAGAAAACATAAAACACAAAAGATACACAAAACAAGATGTGCCTGACATTGTTAGGACTGGAGACCATGCCATTACACAACATATATTCACTTATCTGAATAAAAAAAAATCCACGACCGCCAATCCTTGCTGTAGACAACAGCATTCAACCTCGCACTGTGGCCTTGAACCTATGCAATACACCAGGGTCAACGACAGAATGTAAAGTCGAGTTCCAAAACACGTATGAGCGTACTGTTCAAGACGTTCCCCGTTCCTGATTAAGAAATCGAAGTGGTCAGCAAATCTGTTTGATGACGTACGTAAAAGATTAAATCATCCTTCCTGACCATTGCAGACAAACGAAATGATTTCTCGGACATCAGATTGAAAAACTTGTCAGACTTGAAAGACTTGACAGACTGGTTCTGGATACCGTCACGATCCACCCGATTCATCTTATTATAGTTATTATTCGTATAACAACTGTCCACTGGTAAGTTTACTTTAGGATGTAAAAGTCCGTTAAGGTGACCTTGATGTAACGGTTTTTGACAGCGATTCAACGTAAAATGGCCTCGAGGTGACAACGTTCTTCATAATAACATGTGACCGCAATATATTGTGTCAAAATTTTATATCTATACGTAGGCAGTCAAATGTATGATCAGAGACTTCACTCGAATATGCTGTGTATGTTGTTTGGCATTAATGTCTTCAAAACAGTCCCAGGTCTTGGCATGACCTCGCACAAAAAACAACTGCAATTTCCATTGATTCCACAAATTTGTGTGCTTGATATCTTGCGTACTTTCCACAGTACGGCCTTGTATACACTTCAAACAATTAATTCATCTCCAACGGACTGAGCCTCCCATATCTGTGGCGTTAAAAGTTTATAATATTCAATCGAATATTGTGCTCGTTTTCACACTGTGTCTAGGTTTATATATCATAGGTCCACAAAGTTCAGGACAGCCACAATAGTTCATTAACGATAACTTCTATAACTCGAAGATTCCACACAATGATCAATATAACAGCTGGATACTTTAGTAACATTCCATTATTTATTCACGTAGACAATACATCATTACACGGCATTCATAATTAGGTAGATTCAGCAACTTCCATAATCCATAGGTCCATATAAACATTCCTCTTCCTACCTAGAGCTGTATTTGATAAACAGTAATATGTTTCAAGACACTTCTCTTTTAACATTTTCCATATTTCTACCATTTGGTAGAAAAAACACACAAGCAGCCCATTCAGGGTAAACACACGCTCTGTCCATTTTTCCTCCAAACTGCTCACGTCATGTGCGCAATACACATAGCGACAAATCACTATCGTGCAGCGCTCATCAGCACCAAAATCCTATTTATCCTCTGGCAGGTGGCGTGCAAAGCCAGCGCCACAAGTACTTCGGTTTACTCGGAATCCGCACTGGACCTCATCCAATTGTGGCTCAGCTAGGCGTTGGAGTCTCTGCTCTAGGATTCTAGAGTAGATTTTATCAGGGACACTGAGAAGGGATACAGTTGACATTCAAAAATCCGGCCATCGATAATCCGGTTCCTTCAGATTTCCGGCATGGATTTCGGAGCGCATTTTTAAATTTACCGCATTGGTGCGCCACTGTTTTCTGGAGCAGTTTATGTTTTGATGCAGCTGTTGGGTCTTGCTTGCACGTGTTAACAGGCATTCCTGCTCATTCCTTCTCATTTTATCATTTATTTGCTGCTGTATAGCCCCATTATGGATTCAGCAAATAAAAGAAGTGGTGTAAAATGTAAACATCGTGCATTGTCGATCACAGATAAAGTGTACAGGTAGTCATTTTCTGTTAAATATATACAGAATATATAACCATAAAAAATCCGGCATTTTCAAAAATCCGGCACTCCTCAGGTCCGGAGGTTGCCGGATTTTTGAATGTCTACTGTATGCCTCTATGGTTTCCACATTGTCGATTGTCACCCTTTTTGAAAATTGGTGTTATGATGGCAATCTCCCAATCCTTCGGTATGGTCTTGTTGCACCACTTATTTAACCCATGAATTTGCCCATCTTGATTTTCTTTAGTGCTGCCTTCAGTTCTTCCATCTTTATGTCATCTTCATCACCATTGGTTTCCTCTTCTGTGCTAGTGGTTATCATTTCTGATGCTTGACCTTGCTCACCATCAAGGAGTTCTGAGAAATATTCTTTCCATTACTTCCTTCGGGGCAGTAAGCAATTTGCATTGCTTGTCCTTTATAAATTTGAGAGGGCATTGTTTTTCCTTCCTCATGTTCTTTAGGGTCTTGTAGAAAAATTTATGGTTTTCTTGCACATCTTTTTCTAGCTTTTCTCCAAATTCTTCCCAGGACTTCTGTTTTGCTGCTAGCACCTTGTTCTTTGCTTCTGTTCTGAGTGTCACATATTCTCTATATTTCTCCATTTGTCCTGTTATGTTTTTAGCTCCTAAGTATTGTTTCCATGCCATTTTCTTCTCTCTTATTTTCTCTTTGACTTCCTCTGTCCACCAAGGTGTCCTCTTTCTCTTGTTCCCAAGTCGGACTTCACCACATGCTTCTGCAGCAGCTGTCTTTATGATGTCCTTGAATTTAAGCCAGCGGGTTTCCAAGTCATCAGGTTGTTCTTCTGTGTTTCTCACCGCTGTAGCAATAAGCCCCTGATATCTGGTCTTAATTTCTGGCTCTCTCAGCTTGTAGGTCTTAATGCTCATTTCTCCTGTTTGTTTACTTGGTTTCTAGCATGATGTTGGGCAGTTCCTAGGCTGAGCAACTCTTTCAGTTGTTCTTTTGATTGTAAGCAGGTAGTGATCACTTCCAATCTCTGGCCCCCTCCAGACTCTAGCATCCCAGACATATTTGAATGAGCTCCTCCTAACAATGGCATAGTCGATCACTGACTTCTCATTCTTTGTTGGTTCACATCTAGTGTATGCATGTATGCACTTATGGGGGAACTTTGTGTTTGTAATGATCAGATTCTGCTCACTTCAGAATCTAAGGAGTCACTTTCCATTGTCATTGAGAGCATCTTCTCCATATCTTCCGATAACTCCACCCATCTAGCATGGTCATTTCCAACTCTGGCATTGAAATCTCCGAGCATGATAATTTCATCTAAGCAGTCATTCACTGTCCTTTGAAGCAGCTCTAAGAATTCCTCCTTGACCTCTGCTCTCTCATCCTCATTTGGCCCATACACTATGACCAGGTTGACTATGGTTTCTCCTCCTTTTAGTTTTACAACCATAATACGCTCCGAGACAAAGTTCTATCCCTTGATACTATGTTTTTGGCCACAATGCAACCCACGCCCCCTTTAGCTCTTTCAGATGTGGGTACACCACTGTAGAGCAGCATGTTACCATCAAGATCCATGACTCCTTGTCCCTTTTTCTTTGTGTCCGTTATAGCCAGGATTTCTAATTTTGCTTTCCTCATCTCTTCCACCAGCTCCTCTTCTTTCCCATTTATACTTCTTGTGTTCCAAGTTCTATAAGCCGTAGTCCATTCCAGTTCGTCGCCTTTAGAATCAGTCCGGTTTTCTCTCTTGTAGTTTGCGTAATCATGTTTTAAAGCAAACAGGTGATTGGCCTGTTGTGCCTTTGCATGGTGGAGGGGCTGCTTCCTTATGGCCTCCATGCAGGCCGCCCTCCTCTTTTTTTAGCCGGGCTTGGGACCGGCCCAGGCGGAGTTAATTTATTTATATATTAATTTTTTAAATTTTGTGTGTGTGTGTGTTTTGTTTAATATCACTTTTCCCTCACTCTGTTTTCCAGTCCTTGTTTTCATTATTTTTTATTTTTTGCTTTTAATGTACTATCCACTTCCGCTTTCTGGTTTAGTGGCAGCCATCTTTGCTCCAACATGTGACAATACATAAGGGAGTATTTTTATCTTATTTCTATGGTTTCATGTTCTCCACTTAATTCTCACTTTCTTTCTCTTGTCTCTTGTTTGTCTGTCATTGACGAAGGCCTTGTGGCTGCAACGTAGGTTTTTCTTGTCCTTTCTCTAGGTCAGATGTATTACTATTTGTGTGTTTTTGTTTAAAAAAATTTCATTCTACCGTTTATTTTTGTCAGTGTGTTTGTCTTCTGAGTGCTACTAACCTACATGTCTTTGCAAATGTAGGTTGTTACATTTGTCTTGTCACAAGACTCATTCTTGATAGTTATTCCCATGAGTTGTTCCCATGAGTACAACTATAAATTTGAAGTGCTAACCATGTATTTTTAAAACGTAGAAAATATTGCCTGTTCACATGAAGCAGGGAATGTAGACCATATGGAAAGACCTTGGGCTCATGGCACGGGACAGGAAGACTAGGTGTAAGTTTGTTGAAGGCTTATGCTCCTTGAGGAGCTGAAGAGTGATGATGGTGATAATAATGATGATCTGATGCTATTATATGAATGTACTAGTGTTGATGGTGTTTTGCTGATATCTCTTTTCTAAGGTACCCAGCAGAAAACATTACACAGTTCATCAAACTTTGTGCATGGTGATAAAGGTCAGCGTTTACAGGGGTGGGATGATGACTCAGAACACAGGTACAGATGAAATGGCCTCAAGACTGGTCGTTACTTTTACAATTGATTTAAACAAAATGTTTGAATGTTTTAATGGAAAAGAAAGTTGTGTATGTTAAATTCAGTTTGAATTATTATAAGCCAAAATAATGCCAGACCTGGATGACCTAAGAGTAGTGCTCCACAGACTATGTCAACGATTCAAAAGTGTTGTGATCCAGTGGATCCCATCTCAGTGTAACATCACCAGCAATGAAGAGGCTGACAGATTGGCAAAGGAAGGTGGAAAGCTACCTCAGCCTGATGCAAGCATAACTTTCGAGGAGGCAAAGAGTTTTATCAGAATCAGATACAGAAACAAATGGGATATATCCAGGTCACACACAAAATGATGCATACTACCAGCTCAACAGAATAGAACAAGTGGTAATCTTCAGACTCCGCATGGGCCACAACAGATTGGGATACCATCTATTCAACAAGCTAAAGATAGGAACTACCGATGAGTGTAACTGTGGCACTGATAAAATGACTGCTGAACACCTGCTTCAAAGATGCCCAACATCTGCTTCAAAGATGCCCATATATATGTGGAATAGAGAAAGCACATATGGCCTTCACCAGTACCATTCATGGAAAAGCTCTACGGAGATGCAAATAGCCTCAAGTTGACTACTGCTTCCTTTGAAAACATTCATGTAGACGTCTGAGAGTGTACGAAGAAGAAGAAGAATTATTATACCTCATATTGCTAGCTTCAGCGTCAAAGGGGAGGACTAAAATTATCTTTTTACAATGGAGACTAAAACTTAATATTCTGATAAATCCTAAAAGTTTCAACATTAAGGTAGAGTTAACAATTTGAGTTTTAAAAATAAATGTTGTACATTTTGAACGTCAGTTTAGAGATTGTGGGTTGAAGAAATGAAAAGTAATGATTTCATTCATTTCTTACAGAATGAGCTGGCACATTGATGCACCTGTTGCATTCTCAGAGTTTATTGTTTAGTTTGAATGTGTATATTATCTTATTTGTTCACCATTATTATCTACACTCTCATTTAAAAGCCAATAACATGCAGATATTAATTGTGCAGTCAGCAGTTGGCCTCATCTCTGCAAAGTTCATCGTCTGCATCACCTCCTTTTTCTCTCTTTACAAAGCACGGATCCACAACTGCAACTGGTCTCCTTTGCAGGAAGCCTGAGTAAATCACTTACTGCTATAGCAGTGGTTTCAGTAGCTATTTGTTTTACATGATGAGGTCAGCCAATTGCAAAAACCTCATATTAGTCACCCTTTGCAACATGCCTGAAGGAACAGCAGCTCAGTTCTTTCTTTGTCTCCTTTGAGACCCCTGAGAACTACATAGGGCTCTTTGCAAAGTTACTGGTTCAAAATGGTTGAAGCTTTTGCCCTGCTGGTCTGTATTTGTAGATAAACTTGGTAAAAGACAAGGTGAACATTTTTGTGTGCTCTTGCTTGTAAACTTGTGTGAAGTTTATATCTTTGTTTATCCTCTCCAGCAGCAACAAGGAACTTGAGAATGAAGATGACAGTGATGAAGCTGACAATAATAGCAGTACACACATGGAAGAATGGGTTAAAACGCTAGAAGAGTTTGACACTGGCTCCGGTTCAGAGATGTTGCGACAAATAGGACTCAGCCTGCGACAGAGAAGTGTCATGAGCCTTGATAGAAAAGTTTACCCACAGAACATTGCAGCAGCCATTCAACAACGGTCTAAAAGTACTTTCCGCGTTGAAGGCCTTGGTTCAAATTCTGTGAAAGGAACCGGTAATGCAACATTGTCAGACAACTTACTTACGGACCTGAACAAATGTGCTGCTGAAGTTAACACCAAACTCAATGCCTCAAATCAAGAAGACAACAAAGCAAAATCATGTGGTGCTCTTTATACGAAGATGACAGCTTCATCTGTGCCATCCTCAGGAAACTTGAAGAGAACTCCATCTCAGTCATCAAAAAACAAACCTAATAACTGCAGCAGGACCAAAAAGGATCAGATCCAAACAGTTTTCACACCACATCCACTTCAGTTGCAGAGAGTTGTTTTAGAAAAATCCTGGCCAGCTGAAGATTTTGGTTTTTCCATTTCTGACGGACTTTACGATCGAGGAGTTTATGTCAGCGCAGTAAAAAATAGCAGCCTGGCTGAGAAAGCTGGACTAAAACCACTGGACAGAATTTTACAGGTTAAGAGATTTTCTAATTTTTCTTCCTGCTGTCACATCTTCTCACCTGTCTTGCACAGTATAAAACCTGCAGAAAATAACAAACAACACAGGGCACCAAAGTATATTTTGTGATCTTTGTTTTATCTCCTGTCTTTCCTTACCTGTGCTTTTGTTTGAAACTTTTTCATGCACCTGCCAGGTTAGTCTGCAGTTATAATCCTTATATTCCTGTTTTGCAATGGCTTTCTTTCCTCTTGGAACCCTTTTAAAACAATAAAATAGAATAACATCAATAAAAGAGATGGAAATGATCAGCTTAGAACTAGTTGCTGAGAGCAAACATTTTTGTATATATTACCACTACTCACTGCTGCTGAAATGTGTTCTGTTTTGCTGATGTGTTGGTGAGTAGCCCTATGTGTGCATGACTAGACTTCATTAACAAAATGTGGTTTACAAAGATCTCCACCTATCACAAGAGTGGACGAGGCCTTGGCCACATGGTTCCAACATTCAGCCCACATTTCTGAGTGTCACTACATATCTGCTTGTTTGTTTAAATCCATGTTTAAAAATTCATCATACTTTTACGTATGAGTAACAGATAGATGAATTTGTTAGAACAGAGCTGAGCCATTTGACACAACAAACATTTACAGTCTCCCGCCTATCCGCTGCCTCTCGATTACATCTACTCAATCGATCAATACCCTTTAGCTCCCCAAGAAGTATAGGCCTTCGATAAAAACATAAGTCACCTGTCATGCGCCAACAGCTCAAGTTCTTTCCATGTCTTCCTTACCACCTTCACGTCTGTCTCCAATTCTCTTTGTGTGTTTTTTTTGGGTCTACCTCGCTGACATCTACAGTTACATCTAACCTCTCTCATTCTGTTGCATTAATTATTCTTCAAACATGTGCTAATCATTATGCAGTCTGTGTCCTGGATTATACCATTATAATTACCTAGTGTAATACCGGGGGGGGGGGGGGGGGGGGGGGGGGGGTGTGGGGGGGGGGGGGGGGGTGGGGTGGGGGGGCTCTGAGGAGACCAAGAAAGAATATGACTACTGCACCCTCACCATCTGACAAATATGAGGTTGTGCATGGTGTAAAGCAAATAGCCACAGAAACCACCCCTGCAAGAGCATGAGAATGATTGGTGCAAGCTTCCTACAAGTGTGGCTGCAGTGGTGGCTCTATGCTGTGGACGGAGCACAAATGATAATGATACATTTATTATTAGAGGGGAGACGCGCTAGCGTAGTGGTTACAACACCGCTCTGGCGACCGGGTGATGGCATTTGAGGATTTTTCGTCGACCGGGATTTGGACTGGATTAACTTGAGACCTGGCGAGAACATTTGAAGGAGTCTCGTCGACCAGGGATTGGCGGCTCCTGAGCCGACCCAGCTCTAATGGGTACCTCCAAAATCGGCGAGTATCTGCCTGAATGGCGAGGGACACCTGTCTCTGTACAAGAAAAAAGGGATACTCACGTAAAATCAATGTCAGGTTAGAAATTTATAATAACCTGAGATTTCGCCTCGAGTATTAGCGGGCGTACAAAAAAAAAAAATTATTAGAGGCACATGACTACATTATAATAATAGCCTCTTCAGTCATAACTGACTGGGAATGCGCCCTTGAGGCGACAGTCCTCAGCTGCTTATTTTCCTGGTGTTCCTTTTGATGTTTTCTCCTCTCTTCTGCTTGCCGTGAGAGCTTCTTTTCACCCAACCTGAGGTGGCTCCATAGATAGCATAGCCACTTGGTGCGACCAGCAGCTTCATCCTCCCAGGTTGCTGGATTTATGTCCAGTGCCCTCATGTCTCTCTTGCACACATCTGTGAGTCTCAGCTGTGATCGCCCAACTGTTCTTTTGCCATCTGCCAGTTGTCCGTAGAAGATACCTTTCGGTGATGCGACCATCTTCCATGCGGCAGACATGGCCACGCCACGGTAGTCTGTGCTGTCTAAGCAGTGTATACATGCTTTGAAGGCCAGCACCTGACAACACCTCGACATTTGTCACTTTGTAAATGACTACATTACTGTTTATTATTACCCACACTTGCCAAATACCCTGTAACCTGTAATATACAATACTGTGCATGTCTCTGGTTAAACATAACCTATCAGGATTGCATCTCATAGTAATCAAGGTCAAGCACTAAATATTTTTGTATTTTTGACCAAACATTCATTTTTGACCCATGTGTTACTGGAGACCGAAAGGGGAGCAAAGAATAGTAATACTGTAACCTACCATGCATGTAGCAAAAAGCAACTAAGGAGGTTTTGGCAAGAGGCATGTTACCCCATGCTGTAGACATTTTAAACCAAAAAAAACTTCTACAAACAACATGGATAGGTCAATTAAAGAAAATAATTCATTTCGGCCATCCAAGACAGAAGGTCGTCCTTATATAGAGGCTTATAATGCAGCACATATGACAAGATCAGTCATGTGGAACTGATGACATGAACCAGGCAAGTGCCAGTGGAACAAAAGATAAGAACATGCTGGCTATGGATAGAACACACAATGGAGATACTTTCTAACAGTATTGCAATACAGTCCTTGTTCTGAAATTCCCAGGTTAAGAGAGATAGAGGTGAGATGGAAGTAAATAAGGAGAAGAGAATTGTAGACAGACAAAAGGGATGAGAAAGATGTAGAAATAGCTTGAGCTGATGGAGAAGGACAGGAAGACGTGGCATCATTTTTTTGGGTCTTTATTTTTGTTTTTTTAAAGTCTGCCATTGCAGACTGAAATATTATCTATTCATGAAGTAAAAATTAGGACAAACGTGTGTGTATGTGGGGAAGAAAAGCAAACAACAGAAAATACTAGCTGATAGTAGTAGCTGTACAAGAGAAGCAGACTGACAAAATTGCCTTCTCCAACATTCTTTGAGAAGTTTGTGGTGGTGAGAGAAGTCTGAGAGAGAGAAACTGCCGATTGTATGGGAGAGTAGGTATTGTTTTATGAGAGTGAATGATAAAGAAGAAGACAGTATGCGATAAAAATGTTAAGTTGCCACATTGCAAGTAGCTACATGTTCTGAGTTGTTATCATAGATTTAGCAGATTTGTTTTCTTGTTTTAAAAAAATTAATAGTAATTTTAAGCTTTGACTGTTTGGGGTACTTAGATTGTTTAACAAAGTGAGATTATTTCTTTAATGTTATTTCTACTGCAGACTTTTCTCTCAAAAAAATATGGAATTTTTAGCTGTGCTCATGGGCATTACCATTAACATGTGTGATTGTTAAATCGCATCTCTTACGCATTTCACCAATTTTATTAATCCAGTTTTACTACGTCCACCCATATGTTCTATATTCTAATACTAAAGTGATTGATACTCACTTGCTAGCCATCATCATTCATAATTTACCTGCCATACTTTTACCTGCCATACTTTTACATTGGTTTTCAGGTAGACAAGGTGAAGACCAGAGACTTTGACTGTCGTCTGACCATACCCCTGATTAGTAATGCAGGCAAAAAATTGAGCCTGATTGTCTGCCGCAATCCTCTCCTGCCCAAAAATCTGAACATAAAGGATGAAAAAGGGAGATGTTTATCTGAGAAGAGAGATGAGACAAACACTACAAAAAGTCCATCTAGCAGATTGTCATGAGAAGAACTTGTAGGAAGTAGGGTAATGGTTGTTTATCCATGTGTTGATCTTTCCATAAAACTGTGGTGCTTGTGACGTTCACAGGAAAAATGTTAAGTTATCCTTATTGTTTGTCAAGCATTGCCTTGTATTGAAAAGTAATTCTTCACAGTTTATTTGAAAGCGTGGCCAGTTGTCAGCAAGGAAACAATCAGGGGGAACTTCTGTGGCACACGGATATTTAAATTTCTTAGCAGATAATGTAGCACTGCAACATGTATAGATACAGATAACTGTTTAATACATTGCAATTGTGATTTACACAAGGGTTGTGTTCCAGATGCAAACACGTAATTTGAGACTGTCGTAAACGGATGTAATTTTCTGCATAGTTATGCTTCTGTAAAGTAGATTAAATTAATAGAAGTTTTCATTAAAAGCGTAGGAAAATGAACATGAAAACATGAGATTAAGAATTTTAATCAATAGAACATAGGAGCCGTGGTAGCTCAGTGATTATTGCAATGGCTTCCTAGCTCGGTGGTCCATGGTTCGATCCCCAGTTGAGGTGGGATTTTTTAGACCACAAATGGCTCCAGGGTCAACCCAGCCTCATGAATTTGGTACGAGAACAACTTTTGGGAAGGTAAAGGCGGCCGGCATGATGCTGACCACATCACCCCTAGTGCGCCGATGGTAAAAAAAATATGGGCCTAACACCATATTCCCAATATGGCTCAATGGATGTGTAACGGGATCCTTTACTTTACCTTTATAATCAATAAAACATAACGGTAATGGTAGTCCCATAGCAGTTGCTGTCATAGAGGAGTGAAGTGTTGGAGACCACCAAACTAATCCAGTTTTTTTACAAGGTGGGGTGACCAGTTCCATTCTTCGCTGCCTTTTGCCTTCCCTAACTCAAGAGCAGAGTTAGGTACCCATTACCAGTTGGGTGGACTGTAGAGTGATGCACCCGGTTTTTATCCTGGAACCTGGTAACTTCGCCGTGGGAGGAAAGCGTTCTCACCACTAAGTAAATCAAATACTCTAGTAGAACATGTGTACATGTAACAAAAATGAAAACATCAATCTTGTTCACATTTTTCCCAGTTCACATTATTTTGAATTCACGTGAATTGAGATCTCATAAATTGTGATTGTGCAGTATAGTAAATAGGCCAAGGATTGCACACAAGCATTACAATCTGGTAAGAAAACAGTGCTTGACATATCCACAGTTCTTGTTTTTTTGCTCTTTAAGGTGTATGGGACCATCACTGCAATTAGCCTACTTAGCTATTTTTAGATGTTGAGGTTGCTGGCAAATAACTGTCATTTAGCAGCCATGATGAGCAACCATTTCAACTTGTTAATGTAACATACAACACGATGCTGTTAAAGCTGACTTTGTTACTTTTAAATGTAGCCAGTAGGAGATCATCCACGATGTACAGTAATTTACTAATGTAACAGAGAGAATAACTTAGCTATAGTTGCACTGTAGTAGCAAATAATTGTTCAGTGTAGTAAGTAGTAGTCATGGAAAGCAACCATTTAAAATTGTCATATTGCTAAAATCACACTACCTGCAACTTTTAAAATTTAGCCAGTAGGAGATCATCCATGGTGTATAGTAATTTATTAATGAAACTGAGAGAATAATTTAGCTATAGTTGCACTGCAGTAGCAAATAATTGTTCAGTGTAGCAAGTAGAAGGCCATATACCTGTGAGTTTATCTTCCACTTCAGATTTGTGTTCGGAAAAGGCCCCTGTCTCACATTTTTCGTAGAATGCGTAGTCCAGATGTTTACCATGCTTAATGCACTTTTCTTAATTGATTAAAAAGAAAAGCTGATAGTTGTCAGGGAAGCAAGGAAATGTGACATTTGTCAGAGAAACAAGTAGTGTAACATGTTTCACAGAAATTTAACAGTTGTCAAAGAAAGGAAACAATGGACAATTGACAGAGAAGCAGTTACTTGCATCAGGTCTAAGAAAATGTAATAGTTGTCAGAGAATGCAAAGTGACAGTTGTCAGATAAAAAATTGAAAAGATACATTTGTTTGAGAAATAAAGAAACTCTCACAATTGGTCGAGAAACTAGGAATTTTCAAAGAAAAAAATAAAAACTTGAAAAGAAACAGATGTTTGAGAAATAAGAAAACTGTTATCTTAGAATGAAAGAAATGTCCCAGAGCAAGACATTTCACAGTTGGGGGGGGGGGGGGGGGGGGGGGGGGGGGGGGGGGGGGGGGGGGGGGGGGGGGTTAATATTTAACAGTTTTTAGAGTTAATTGTTCAGTTTAAGTAAACTTTTGAATTACTTGAATGAATTAAACTTAACTTCAGCTGTTTATGAATCTTAAGTCATTATGGCTGATTTTCATTGTTTTTAAGGATATTGACATGTTTGATATAGAATATTTATACTGATCTATACATCTTATATAGCATATTCATTAGGGTTCCTATCATGTCCAACATAGAAGCCATATATATGGTTATATATAATGTATATAAATAAGGCATGTCTGATGGAGAATTTCATAAAGACATACACAGTGTATCATATACAAACTTTTTTAAGACATACGCATCTAATATTGGATTCTATAAAGGCAGTACATATTTGTTACCATAATATTATAATACTACTAATGTTATTATGAAGACACTGATATGTGATAAAGAATGTTGGAAAGGAGTGTACAGGTTTAATGTAGATTGTTTAAAAAAATTCACGTAACGATATAAAAAATTTATAAAAACACTGCATGTCTAGGATCCATCCTGATATCCATTGCACCTCCACAAATTATTTTTTTTTAAATTGCTATTTACATACAAGAATTCAGAATAAAACTCAAGTCTGCAAAATGGATTAGAGGACACATGGGTATAACAATATTAATCTTCCTGTCTTGAATTGAAGTGCCTTAAGACAACCAAAGTACGGGGCAGAAAATTATGTAGGTGTATGCAGAATATGAAACTTGCAGTGTTTTTAGAAAAAGTTGTATTTTCAACACAGATGATAGTTGTTATTTAATGTTGAATGTAAGACATTTCTAGGTTGACATTTCTGGGTTACCATCATTGATAAAAAATTTAGCACTGTTTAGATAAAGCTGCATCAGTTGTCAGATGTACCACTTGTCTTGATACCTGATGTATGTCAGAATTGCAGTTTAACTCTTAAAGGATGAAAGGCCAGTAATAGGGGCCAATTTTCAAAGGTGCTGGGAATTGAAGGTCAGTTTTCGGAGCCAGTATATTTTGTCCCAGTTTTATATTTTATTAATCCACATTTAATTTCCTTTACAACTATGTATAAGATTACCATACTTTTAAAAAGAACCGACCCTTAAACTTAAAAAAAACTATAAAAACTCAAAACGACATAAAATTCCGTGCGTCAAACATAAGGGAAACCATCACATCCATGAGGAGTTAAGCAGCTTGACATGAAAAATCCAGTCAGATTGAAATTATTGCTGTCTGCTTTTTGTGCTCTTTTCGATACCCAAGACTAGCAATAAATGTTTAATGTCTGTACTGGCATATCTGTCGAGTGGTACAGTGTCTTTCTGATCCAGATGGAAGTCTCACTTAAGTTTTCTTCAGATGTGCCTCGTGGTTATACATTTTATTACAGATTAACTTGAGATGTGATTTGTAAAACGTTGAAAACTGTGGCAGAATGAACTGTAGCAATCTGCTGATGAACTGTAGGCTAGTTAATAACAATGTCAATAACACAAAAATAGTGACAATTTAGTATTTGTGGGAACATTTCATCTGATCACCTTGAGAGCATCAAGATTTGAACTTAGTAAAACACCTAACAATGCAGTCATTTTACTGTGCAGTCATCATTGATAAATATTCTTTCAGAAAAGTCATCTTAATATTATGACCTGAAAGATTAAAAAAAAATTGAAAGATAGCTTTATCATTGATGGCAGTTTTTACCATTAGACACCATTGATGGCAGTTTTTACCTTAGACACCATTGATGGCAGTTTTTACCTTAGACACCATTGATGGCAGTTTTTACCTTAGACACCATTGATGGCAGTTTTTACCTTAGACACCATTAAGTCAGTAGTCTTGCCCCATGATTTCAGATTTTCGTCCACTTTCTATTCCAAGAAAGCATGGGGTAAGGGGGGCTTGTGGCTGTCCTAGGAAGTAATTAAAAATCCAAAGACCAAATTTTTACTGTACCTGTGTTTCTAGAACACCATGTCTTGATTAAAGAACCAACCCATCATGTCATCAGTTCAAGGTTACAAGTTATGTTCACTTTCATACCTGTTATAGAAAATTATAGACTTATTCTGAGTTGCTGACACTAACTTGAAGTAGTAGCCACGAACTGGTTGGGATTGGCTGATGATTGCCTGTTTAGTTCTTGTGATTCATTAATCCTTTCTGGTCTTTTTTTTTTTTTAGCCCTAGAGCATCTTCTGGATGGGTTTTCCACAACTGAGCAAGTCAGATTGAGTGTAAGCAAAGAAAAACATGCACAGATTACTTTAAAATATAAAATCTGAATAACAGTTAGCAAATACATACTGAATATGTTCAACACCTACCATGTTTTACTAAGTATTCTCACATTATGCCACTGTGTTGGACACCTATCAATCCAGCTTGCTAGCCTACAAATTGTTTGCACAAAGTCTACTGTTTGATTTGTGGACTAAAGCGCAATTTGTGATTGGTTGAAACTGCAGGAAATGTAGGCCAGTGGTTGAAACTGCAGGAAATGTAGGCCAGTGACTTCTATAAATTGTCTTGGGATAACTCAAGCCCATACACTACTAGCAAACTGTTGGGCACTCATTTGAGTTTTTATTTTCTGTTAATAGAAATGTTTCAGCTGGGCATGCCTATGACTCCTGTTAGACGTGTGATATACTGGAATATCATATTAACTCAGGCTGATAGATTAACACACTTTGCAAGACTTGATTTTTTTTTTTTTTTTAGAAACATACAGATCTTGCACTGCAGGGTTGGGAAATCAAATGGGATATTTTAAGGTGTCTTGCACTTTAGGAATTTGGACCAGAAAGGGTTAAATCTGTTTATTTTACTTTTGTTGCATATTTCACACTGGGAAGTCTTAAGAGAATTTGTTTAGGTTAGACATGTTTTTTTGCTTTGTGAATGATAACATAACAAACTGGTGATCTTAACGTGGTTCTATGTGTGCAGAAATGAAAATTACAGATTGTGAGCCAAAAATTTTTTAAAACATGGGTTAGAACTATAGTTTTATCAGCTACATATTAACATTTGAAACATAAATTGGCAGAGAGTTCACAAAATGAAAATACTCAATATTTTCTAACAAGTTCTTGAATATGTACCTAGCTTTTTCGTTTTGAAAATATCCGTGGGTGTGCTTATTTCCGGGCAGAAATAATATTAATATAGACCTAACCTTCTTGGCTTACAATTAACTAAAGGGAACAGACACCAGCATGAATGATGTCTATAATTTAAATTAGTGCTATTTATGTCTTATGTTGCATTAGTTGTTTGTTCTCTGATATCTAGTCTACTGCTGACATTAATCTGTTTGGTTGTACACTACACTTATGTGTTCACTAAAAAGCCTGTCCAGTTTTGTAAATATTAAAAGATATGTTTTTTTATTTATGTTTGTTTTATTGTATTTAAAAAAAATGTGTATGCCTGCACAGTTTGACAGTTTTATTGCTGTTACATTTCATTAGTCTACAGCTCACTACACTGCCACTGTTGTTTATAATAGTGTTTTGTTTTATAGTTCATCAGCTTGTTATAACATATATTTATATATAGTCCACAAACTCATCAACATTTCCCCATCTCACTGGTCTATACGTCACTGCAGTTGTTGTTAGTCCATGAATTAATAAAGTTCTTGACACCTATATTTCTTTAGTTCATAAAATCCTCATCACTGTTGTTTTTTTAAAAAACTAGTCCCAACTTTTATTGCTATTGTTATGTTCATCAGTCTGTAAACTTGTCACCACTGTTATGATTAACTGATGAAAAAAGCACATTGCCACTGTTGTTATGTCACTAGCCCATAGAGTTATATAACCTCTAGTCTATAGAATCATATAAGCACTGTTATGTTCGTATTTCATCATTATTGTCTCTTTCTTTTGGGCTCCTTACGGAGCATGGAGACAACACTGTAGCTGGTCCCCTTGCAGGAAGCCTGCACAAAGCATTCACATGCTCTTGCAGCAATGGTTTCTGCGGCAGTTTGTTTAACATGATGAGGTTGCCAGCCTCATATTAGTCGCCTTGTACACCTTGCCATGTTTATGTTTCACTGATTCATAAATTCATTGCTGTTCAATTAATCAATCAATATCTTCCAGCTCCCACAGGAGCACATGCCAAGTCCTCCTGTCACGTGCTATCTTCTCAAGCTATTTATCTGTTGTCTCTAGTTCTCTTCTGTCTCTAGTTCTCTTCTCCTTGTGTTTCTTTGTCTACCTCTGTCTCCCTTACCATTGCTTTAGTTGCTAAAATAACTTCTTTAGTACTGTTTTCTCCCTGTTCACTAGCGAAATCTCCATTATTAGAAGAGTTCAAACCTTCACCATGGCCATATAATGCAAGGTCAAATTTTTTTTGACAAAACTTTAGACAATTGGTTGGTTTTAAAAGAATACCTTCACTTTTTCTCATGTTATAATAATTTATTCATAATTAGATGCAAACATCAGCTGATTGACAATATTTGCCCAACGCAGGCAGGAAATGCAGGCTTGGGAAGGAAAAAAAAAAACGAACCCCTTCCGTGAGGAGGGACTTCATCAGTCACATTTCCTTGGTACAATAAAAAGCTTTCATACCATTCAACATTATTACATAAATGCCAAAAGTCTGTAACACCCATTTCTTTCTGGCAGATTCAGCACCAAAAAGTGAGTCTGAAAAATGAAATGAAGCAGTTTTAATATAACATAGTCTCACTTTGAATGTATTTCCTTGTTAAATGTCCTGCAGAATGATATTTGAAGAGAATTTGAACTTTTTACTCTTGTTTTCTTTTCATCAGAGACAATCAAGAAGAAAGTATTTTGCTGTAAATAATACAACCTTTCTTTACTTATTGATCTTAAAGTTAAGCAGCAAAATATGACTATTTAGCACAATTAGCACATATCATTATTATTACCACCAGTAAAAAACCCAGTTTATAAATTAGGATACACATGATTTGTTTTCTCAGACTAAATAAATCAAGAGGGATTTTAATTAATAACACCCATAAATTGTCCCATCTGTGCACTCCGTTCCTGTATCTAAATATATAACAGTGTAAGTGTTCAAGAAAATACATTTCCAACAAAATTTTTTTTTTACTCCAATTTGTATTAATTATAACGATATACAGTAGTTTATACAAAAAATATTAGTATTTGCTTTTATACTTTTGAAGTCAATGAAAACAAATTTTACAGTTTACTAGTAAGAACACTAAAGCTCACAACATTCCAATGTTCCTTATTTAGTTAAGAAAAACAACAAATAAAAATATTAAAAATTAAACCTTACAACAAAAGAACAAAAATTTTAAAGATAGTAGTATTACTTGAAATATATCTAGAGTACAATAAACAATTTGCCATTTTCACTGAAAGATGAAATAATTTGACATAATAAAAGTGTATTGTAGTTGCCATTGTGTTTCATGTTTATGACTCATTGTTTTTTTTATATATATTTTTAGTAAGGGAAGAACGGAGTTCAAAATTTTTATTTTGGTTTACAGGTCTTGCAAATTAAAAAAAATCATGTTATCAGTCTCATCACTTAACGACATCAGGCACATTTAGACTCGTCACTGAAGTGTCAGTAGTTCTTGTCAATCATGTTAATATATGACTTGTTGTTGCATCTTACTATTTATGCCTTGTCACTGTTTATACAGTATTTTTTATGTGTGGAAACATTGAGTATGCAAGCAGATATTTGAAATCCAGATTCCACCCATGTTTGATACTTTATTTATGTAGACACTACTGCTTTTTTGTATTTTATTTTTGTAGATAACAGACAAATAATGTTTAGAACAATATATGTCCTCAGCTGGTATTTAATTATGTAGATATAAATACACACTATACATGCTTGAAAACATTGGGTTTGTGTGTTTTTATTCTGAAAACATTGGGTTTGTGTGTTAGTATTCTTAAAACATTGGGTTTGTGTGTTTGTATTCTGTAAACATTGGATTTGTTTGTTTGTATTCTGAAAACATTGAGTTTGTGTGTTTGAATTCTGAAAACATTGGATTTGTGTGTTTGTATTCCCTTATTCATGGGTTCATTCTTTGATCATTCATTACCCTTCAACTCCCCAAAGATTGTAGGCCTTCAGTAACTCATGCCAAGGCCTCCCAGCCTGTGCCATCAGCTCATGGTCTTTCCATGTTTTACTTATCCCTTTCATATCTTGTCTCCAGTTCTCATCTCCATGTGTTTTTGTGCTTTCCCTCTACCTCTCTTACCTTGGGGAGTCAAGAACACAGACTGCCTTGTAAATGCTATCAGCAGGTTTCCTCAGTGTGTGTCCTATTAATCACCAGCATCTTCTTCCTGTCAATCACCAGCATCTTCCTATCAATCACCAGCATCTTCTTCCTATTGTGACCGTGGATTTTGTGGAGGGGATGTAAATCCGTCTATCACTTGATATAAGGGAAACAATCCCAGGACTTTCTTTGTAGGGGTTCTTCTGGGGAAGACTGGTTATACACCAGAGATGTTGCTTCCAGAAGAGAGGACAACCCAGGTAATTAAGAGAACTCGTAAGTGCCTTTACGGATTTAGTATTGATTCTTCAAAGGGTAGTAAGTAATTAGCAACTCGAACAGCCAATGGAAACTTTCAATGGTGCAGAGCATTTGATAAGTCCAAATGGTTATAAAAGATGTTCTTTATTTTCGTTTCGTATTTCAAACAAACAGTGGCAGCTCCAGATAAATTTCTGGTGGGGGAAAGCAAAACTGCCAGCTTTAGCCTCCAAGGCGAAAGGCTTACGGCTCCTTAATACTCTAGTCGTTTTATGATCTGTGGAAATCCTAGCGAAATAAAATACGATTCGAGACTTCAATCAAAACTAGTTCGAACTTACTTCAAGTGGAATGAACCACTCACATAATCGTGGCAGGGGTTAGCGCTGGTTCACTAACCTTCCTGGTCGGTAGGAGGTCTCTAGATAAAACATAGGAGTCAAGGGCTTTTGTTCAATAGTAGTCGTAGCGCCAGGTTGCTCCAAACCTAAACTAAAGAACTGTTTTTTTTTTTTAAAAACCTTTATTCAGGTAAATATATCAATTTACAAAGAATTTTTACATTATCACATGTTATAAAAGACAAAGACTAATAACTCCCCGCCCCCCCCCCCCCCCCCCCCCCCCACCCCCACCCCCCCCCCCCACCCTTCCCTCCCCCAGCCTAGCATTGCAACAAGTCAATATTAAAACAATATACCAAATTATAAACAATATCACATAATAAACCATACTAACGACAACCCCCCCCCCCCTTCCCCTCCCCCCTCCCCCCTCCCCCCCCCAATAACTTTTATTCAAGTCAATGTTCACATGGATGATGAATGGAGGTGAAATGATTGATGGTACATTGACTAAATGATGATGACACTCTACCATGAGGTGATTAGTGAAGACATAAATGATAAATGATATTTATATTGCTTGATATTTACAGAAGTATTTATAAATAAAGCTACTTGCTTCACATTGTATAGTTAAACAAAGAAGTATTTAAGCAACAAGAAATATTTTTAAAGTTGTTCTGTTATGTTTTTTGTTATTTGTTCGTATATCTGTGAAAATATTCTACTGTCGTAATGTATGCCGTCATGTACTGCCCTATTTCTACATATCCACACTAAGTATCTAAATTCTGCTAATAAAGTTAAGAGTTTAAGCTCCGTCTGTCTCGGTAAAGTCGGTAAAGTATTCAACATGACCGCTTGATACATGTTGAGTGATTGCGGTGTTTTGGAAGCTATCAGTGTTCTTAGTTTATTTAATGTGGGGGCCACTGTTTTACATGTGTAAAACAAGTGGTCCTCTGTTTCTATTGTGTTGTTACTGCACAGTTTACACCTTGGTGGCGCCTTGCCTGCTTTCATTGCTGAATGCTTACTCATGATAGGTGTTAAACCGTACAGTAACCTAAATGTAACTTGTTTGGCTTGTGGCTTGACGTCTATTGCATGGATGTTTGTGAAGCTTTGTGTGTAGTCTGTTATGAAAAGGTTGTACCCTCGTTTTTATTCGAGTACCTAAGTGGGGTTCCTGTGCTCCTACTAAAAGTTTGTATATGAGTTTAGTGTCTTGTTTTATTAACTGTTCATTCCCTTTTAGATTTTCTATGCATATCCTATAAAAAGGTGGTGGGGTGTCAAAGGAATGTGGTTGGTTGTTTTCTAGTTTGTGTAACTTAATTAGCCTAAGTCCGATATAGTAATGTGCTAGGGGGTACAAGCTTGGGTTTTTAATTATCTCCCCTATATATTTAATCCTTAAAGCTTTAATTTTAGTGTTGATATCTTGTAAAGCTATCCCCCCTTTATGTTTGGGCTGTATTAGGGTTAAATGTTTAATGCTTTTAAAGGTGCCCTTAAAAATGAAATTCCTAATTAGTACATTTATTTTAGTTACCACTGACTTTGGCATAATCTGGATATTTGCTGTATATATTATTTTAGGCATAATGAAGCAGTTCACTATGATACTTCTCCCAAAAATAGTAGCTGTCTTGTATTTATATTTCTCTAACATGTTTTGAATTTTATCTACTAACTTTACCCATGTCTCTGTATTAGGGTCGTGGGGGCTACAAGAATAGTTTATCCCATATATTTTTGATTCTGTTAACTTGCGTTAACTGAAAGGGGAAATCTGTCTTATTTGCCCATTTACCTAATCCCATTAAACTAGATTTTTGAATATTTAGTTTGGATTCGTTAGCGTATCCAAACTCTGTAAAGGTTTCTAATATCTTTCTTATGGAATCTACAGTTGCTGGAAGGAATAAAGTATCATCAGCATACGCTAATGATTTTCTTTCTCCTTGCCCGGGTACAAAGGTCCCCGTGATGTTTACATCTTGTCTTATTTTTTCCAGCACTGGTTCTAGTGTTAAAACGTATAACAGGGGAGACAAAGGGCAACCCTGTCTCACTGATCGTGTCAGCCTAACTGGGTCACTTAAACTGTGATTAATTAGTATTCTACTGTGGGGTTTTTTTATATAAGATCTCTATCCATGTTCTAAAGTATGTACCTATGTTGTTTGCTTGTAAAGTTTTGTGTAGGAAGGAATGTGATACCCTGTCAAAGGCTTTTTCCTGATCTAGTGATAGTATTGCACTTTGACACTGTCTATCATGCGTGTATGTAATGAAATCCCTTATGAAGTGTGTATGTCTACAAATGTTCCTACCATGTACACTACATTGTTGGTCAGGATGAACCAAATTCTTCATGAATAATTTAAGTTTCAGAGTGAGAGCTTTGGCCAAGATTTTATAATCAGTATTTAAAAGCGAAATAGGCCTGTAATTTTTTATTGACTTTCTGTCAGCATTATCTTTAGGTATTAAAGTAATAAAGGATTCATTTAAACTATTCGGAAGCTCTCCTTTCTGGAAGGCTTCCTCAAATACTTTAATTAAAAGGGGGCCTAAAATTGGGAAAAAGAAAAAGTAAAATTCTGCCGTTAACCCATCTGGGCCGGGTGATTTATTTTTCTGGAAAGTACTGATCGCTTCCCTTAAGTTTTCTAAAGTTAAAGTTTCGTCTAATTTCTTGCTCTCATCATCACTTAAACGTTTTGTGTAGTGTAGAAATTTATCCTGTATGTTTACGTTAGTTGGTTCTTTAGCGTATAATTTTGTGTAATATTCAAAAAAAAGCGTGTCTAATATTAATGTCTTCTGTCTGTTGTTTCCCATTCATGTCAAATATTTCCTGGATCTGCCTACTGTGTTGTACATTTTGTTCAATCGCTAAATATTGTCTACTGGGTGTTTCTTGTGTAATAGTATTTAATTTTGACCTAAGGAGAGCCCCTTGGTATGTGTGTTGTTTGTACAGGTCTAATTTCTCTTCTAAAGTATGAATGTGTGGGTTAGATTTGTCTATCTGTTTAGTTAAACTTATTGCGTCTTCCAATATATTTTGTTCCCTCTTAAAAGCCCTGTGTATTGTTGTTGCTAAAGTCTGTGTTCTGTCCCTTATTGTGTTTTTTAGCAGGTCCCAATATTCTGCAATGTTGTTATTGGGGATATCCTGTGTGTAACCCTGAATGAGTTGTGTTATTGTATCTGTGAAGAAGGTATTTGTTAGCAAGTTATTGTTGAATTTCCAATGCGGGGATCTCTTTAATTTTGTATATGTGTGTCCCGTACTTAGAACTGTGTATACTGCTTGGTGATCTGTAAATTTAAGCGTGTTTTTTATATGGTAAGTTTTGTGTATATTGTAATTATTGGATGCGTAGAACCTGTCCAGTCTTGAGGCCTGTCTAAAATATGGGTTTGTCTTGTCGTGAAATGTGAAAGCTTGTGTGTTCGGTTGTAGTTTTCTGTAAACGTCTACTAGGTCATGTTTGTCAAGAATGGGTTGTAAATGTCGTATTGATAGGGGTATTTGAATTTTCTTTCTCTGAGATACGGGGCCTAAGGAACTACTGTCTAAATTGGCCAAAACACAGTTAAAATCTCCCCCTAACACTATTCTAGTTCCTTTGTAGTGCTTATCTATAGTGTCATACAGTCCGTCGTAAAATTTGGGTTGGTCAGTGTCTACTGCGGGTGCGTATATATTAATGAGCGTGTGCGTGTCATGTTTATTGTGTTTGCTCTGTATTTGAATTATGACGGTTCTGCCACAACCGTCTGTCCTATAATGTACTGTGTCCCAATCTTCGTTAATTTGTAAGATGGCGACACTGCTATGCCTGGGGCCTAGGGCGAACCAGCCGTGTTTAAGTCCTAATCTAGTTACAATCCGACTGGCAGAAAAGTGGGACGTAATCCCTGTCTGTTGCAAGAACAAAAAATCAGGTTTATCTTTTTTAATCAGTTTGATAATGTGCTCCAGCTTATTCCTCAAACCGTTGATATTGAGGGATATTAGAACTAGGCTGCTTGACAAAGTGGTATCTGAGGGTTGGCCACTTGTTGCAAACTGTCTACCTGGCAAAGTGGCAGAGTGGGCACTTGCCATATCTAAAATATTTGACAAAACGGGGACTGGACCGTTCGTCTTTTTTGAATTACGAAGCGGAGTAGTGGTCTGAGGCTGGCTACCCGCTACAGGTGAAATATTCAACAAAGCGCTAGTTGATGGTTTATCATGTGTTTTAAGGGTTGTAATAGGCAAAGTGATAGGCTGGTCACTTTTTGCACATGGTTTACACACCAGAGGTGTGACTGTGGGCTGACCGCCTTCTGTCTTAACTAGGCCGCTCGACACATTCGTGTTTACATTGTTAGACCAATCAGTGCATGAGGGCTGACCGATTAACCTAAATTCTTGGTTGCTAGACTGGATAGTGACTGAGGACTGGCTATTCGTCAAATTGCCCTGATAGTTCGGGCCAGGTGCAGGCAAAGCCGCACCGTCAGACCTTCCCGCCTTGACGGGGGGGGGGGGGGGGGGTTGGCTGCCTAAGTAAAACAGTGCGCATTTAAAAGTGTAAGTGTGTGTGTGTGTTTGTGTGTAAAAGCAAAAACATCAAAGAACTACTTACATTAAGCACAACTCTTAAATAATAATAATAATAATACACACTCCCTAAACTATAGGTGTTTACACGTTTTACTTTTAAAATTACATCACTATGAAATAAAGGAAAAAAGTTCATTTCTCCGGACACCGGCAGCTCACTGTCTGTTCTTGTTGTAGGTGCAACCAAGGCTTTCCTATACTTGGGAACTGGACAGGTCTGTCTGCACTGGGCCTCAGTGCACGGGGAAAGAACTTCTAGTAGTAAACTCATTTACTCACATGTTCAAAAGGCTTGCCCATCTATGAAGATATCTGCTTGAGACAACATGGCCTCCATGTCGTCCTCTTCTGTAGTTGCCGCCCAACAGGAGGAGGCTTGCGTATTGAACGGCGTCGGCGCCTCTAGAACCTCATGTCTTGTTGGTGATGATCTTCTGCTGTTAGGTGCTGACATCACACGCTCGTCGGCGACAGGTGTCGACGAGTTCCCTCTCGGGGAGGGCACCGGCGTAGGCGCCCTGGGTGATGGTGGTAAGTCTCTCCGGCTAGGGGAGGGTTTGCCCGGCGACCTGCTTTCACTACGCTTTACTTCTTTTGATCTCACAGGCTCTGTTGCCTGGAGCAGGAATCTCTTTCTATTTATTTCTTTCTTTTCTTTCTTGTTATTAACAACTTTGCTATATCCATCGCCCTCACTGGCATCTGGGCAATCTGGGGTAGGGGGCTCGTCTGCCCTGCTCTGCTCTGCTGGTGTTTTGTCGACAGCTGTCTCTTCTTCCCTCATTTTCTTGACCTGGGGATGTGGCACTTGCTTCTTGGGGCATTGGTTCACCCAATGGGTGTCTAACCCGCAGATTGCACATTGAATTTTCCTGCCTGGCAACGACACCCATATGCGCTGGAATTTTTCTTCTTGTCCCGCTATTTTTAAATGCATAAAATGAGGGACCTGACATGTCGATGGTTTATACATGATATTCCATTTATCAGAGGCCGTTTTTATTCTGGTTACCTCGGCGTCCTTATCTCCGGTCGCTGCTGCCGCCAGTCGTTGCACCGTTTCAACCTTCATAGTTGGTGGAATCCAATTCAAGATCCCCTTGGCTTTTTCTTTATCTTGGTGCTCAATATACACCGACATTTGTGGGTTGGTCCATTCCAATCGTTTCCCATGAAGGCCTTTATAATGCTTGAGCTGGGCCGCGACTGTCAATGTGGCATACCATTTGAAAGGTCCTGCAAAGCGATATAGGGTGGCAATCCCACCTGTGCCCACACCTGCAGGCCCTGCGAGAATGCTCGCTATCAGAGAATATGAAGCCCTATTTGCCTGTGGGCCGGTAACACTAATAATCAAAGTACCTGGCTTATGGAAAGCTCCACCTTCAAAGTCTTCCTCCATGTTGACAGGGAAAATCGGAACTGCTGGCGCTGCCATCTTATAATAATTATTCCTCTTGGTTAGAAAAAAACCAAATATGGAAACAAAACGAAGCTGTTAGCTGAACAGCTACACCACAGCACACACAAACCTCAAGAAAGAAGACGCCTTTGGTCTGGCTCTAGCTTTGAGATAACTGTCTCAAGCTCTGACTGGTTACTAAGATGCATCAGTCTTTATACTGGTCTGGTGCTATGGCTCGCCAGAGGAAGTATTTCTTATTGGAGTTAAGACCGGAAACTTTCTAATGATTGGTCTTGGGGGCTAGTGGACTGTTGAAATAATCTTTAACCTAACTAGCTACGAATCCTCTAGTCTAACATTATTGTTTCTATGTGATGATGACCAACCATTGTTTGAAGTTCTCTCTAATCTAAATGTTTTCCGGTCTGACTTGTATGGAGGCCACACAAGGTTTGATGACATCATGGGTTCATGTGTGTCATGACTGATGATGTCATTGATTCTTGACTAGTAGTTTATTTATCTAACTAGTCATTCATAAAATACTTTACTATAAGGCTAACAGTTGTAGCTACTTAATAGTCTACCCTGTTACACTATCAATCACCAGCATCTTCTTCCTATCAATCACCAGCATCTTCTTCCTATCAATCACCGGTGTCAGAACCAAATATATTGTGGGTTTATCATAACACAATATTAATAATTATAGGCTCGCACCCAATGTTGCCCAAAACTCGCTCCGGTGGACCCAGGACATCACAGAGAGTCTGAACTTGTCTTTGGCTGATGCATGTCGACTTGCCCAGAATCGTGATGCGTTCAGAGCAGCTGTAATGGAGACAACGTTCTGGAAAGAATACGTCACATGATGATGAGGCTCGCTCCCTAGGAGCATGACCACAACATATAATGGCTGACAAAGAAAGATTAACACTTTCTGTAGATACTTCCCTTTAATGAGTAAATGCACACAATACCGCCACACATGGCTAACAAACATATGAAATACATGTATCAATGCCAGAGAAAACTTGCCTCAATAAATTTAGCTAATAGCCTCATACAACACACTATGACGGCCCTGTACAAGCAATGCACTGATGACCGCTCACTGTAGCGGCCACAATCTATGACAATACTTAAATCATAGACAACATCTAATCTGCGGTATGTGGAAAATGCCACTAGATACTATCCAAAACTAGAATTACACAATATGATGCACTTAATCCGCAAGAAGGCAAAAACCTAGAATACACATCTCATGGCACACTTCTCAGCAAGAATGCTGGCAAGGGAAAAACTACATACGTCCTCACCCGGACGCGGCTAGAAGACTAATCCCTATCTTGGCGCCTAAAAATTCCCGCTTCCGCTAATCACATGACTTGCAGGTAGTTATCCCAATGTTGCCCAAAACTCGATGTTGCCAGTCTGATATTTCGTCACTGCAAAATAGCGCCATAACAACCAGCATCTTCTTCCTATCAATCACCAGCATCTTCTTCCTATCAATCACCAGCATCTTCTTCTCATCTCATGTTTTACTGACAGTTGTCTAGTTCTTGTCATCAATTACACATTGGTGATCTTGTCATACCATTGTAATCCTTTTGTGCTATGCAAGCCCTCATTTATGAAAATATGTAACTTGTTGCTTTTGTTGTTCTCCATGTTTCAGAGCCATACAATAGGACTTGATGATTCAGAATTTTTAGTTGGGCTTGCTTTGTTTTGATTTCTATATATTGTCTAAGGCATTGAAAGCTTATCTTGCTTTCTTAATTACTATTTTGATAACACTTTCTGTCCCTCCTGCTTTGTCTATATTGCTGCCAAGGTATGATTCTACATCTGTCAGGGATAAATGTGCAGTATTTTACACATAGTGAATTTTGATCAGTCCCCGTGTGACGGCATGTGTTTACCATTTTGTTGCAGACTGAGCATGGAGCCACTACTTGACATGCCATACGTTAAAGGTGGCAACATGTTCCATTAGGAGCAAAAAGGGAAACAATATACTGTGTCCAAGAAATATAACTTGTCATTACAATATAAATAAATAAATATAGGTAACTAACAGGCACTCGTTGGACAGAAATGAAGACACTAGACAACAGAAAAGAAATATAAGTGATAGCTTTACTGGGAATCAAACCAAGGACCATCCAAACAGCACCATCGCCTTGCATTTGGATGGTCCTTGGTTTGATTCCCCATAAGCTTTATATTTGTTGTCTGGTGCCCTCCTGTATGTTCAAGAAGTGCCTTTTAATTACCTTTATTTATTTATTTACTACTCACAGGGCTCAGGTTTTCTTCATTATCAGTGCAATATAAGAGCTTTGAGTGGCAGAGTACTTGCTTCTCCAGGCAACAATTACCAGGCTTGAAACCTCCTAGTCTCCTGCTCCATTCTACCCAGCTGTAAATCGGTACCTCACTTCTTGAGTAAGGAAAAGCAAAGGCAGCAAGGAAGTCACTCCACCTTATAAAACTGAGATCAAGTATAGTGAAGTCTCTAACACTTCACTCCCCTACAGTATTATCTACCATGGGGTTACCTTGACCTGTACAGTATAATTTTATGTCACTCCGTTAATGTTTCACTAATGCTTTATTCTTCCATGTATTTCATTTTACATGTTTTTAAATGGGAAGGGGGATCATTAGCGCTTCATCTGCTAGCTCTATGGTAACAACACCCAAAAATGGTTACTGACTACTGCATCAAAGTAACAATAGAATCATGGGCATGACCAGAGTATGACAAAAGCATTTATATACAGGTTTTGATTGTATATGCCAAAGTTACATTCAGCAACATCAGAGAGATAATAACATGTAAACTAATAACTCACAAATTAAAAATGAGTCATCAAGTGTTATATAAACTTTGTATTACTGTATGGTGTAGAAACATGGACAATTAACAAGCGGTTAGAAGGCCCTTGAGATATGACTAAATAGAAGAATGGGACATACTGAAAGGGAAGAAAACAAAGTCCTAGATATTGCTTGGAGTGAAAAGAGAAATAATGAATGAGGCCAACGTCAGACAGCTAAAATTTTTTGGTCATATAATAAGACATAACATAGTGGAAGGAAGAGTTGAAGGCAAATGTGCTAGAGTAAGACTGTGCTATAAGTGGGAAGGTAACATCAAGAGATGGACAGAAATAAGTTTGGTTTGGTTTCAAGGACTATCTTCATTGACCATGGACAACTCCATCTGTGCTCCGATCTCCTCCCTTAGATCACACAAGGAGGATCTCAGCACAATGCACAAACTCCGTAGCACCGACGAGAATCCTTGTGTATATAGAAATCACACATTGGGTAGGTTTATAATTTTTACATTTTGCCAGGGCAGCGGCCTTATGGCCTACTCTTTATGATTTCTAACTGCCGTGGGATTACTAACGTGCGCAACTTGCACACGGGACCTTCTATTTTTTCGCCCTTATCCGAGAAGGCTAGGCATCCGATCTCACTACCCAGGAGACCATGGGGGAAAATGATATCATTAGGAACACTGGTTCTGAAAAAAAAATTTCCTTAAATTATATTCCATGAACTGGGAATCGAACCCGATACTACTAGAATTCAAGGTGAATGCCATACCTCTTAGCCACTTGACCCCCAGGAAAAGAGTACCAAGACAAGTGATAGAAGATGGAGATCCACAGCAGCCATCTTTGATATGAAGATGGCAGCTGGTCTGCTTTTTTTTTTTTTTTTTTAATAAAATTTTGGGGAGGCACGTCTCATTCAACCTAGTCAGTTATATAAGGGCACATGTCCAAATATAAAAGACCTCTAGGTCTGATAACGTAAGAAGATTAATAATTAGGTCTGATCTTCTCACAGGCAAAAGACTTCTGCGATCACAGTTAAATTCCTTGATTACTCTTTCTTCCACTGTAAAAGGTTTGACAGTCATATCCCATGTATTTATTTCACGATGTTCCATATTCTGAAAGAATACTCTGAGGTGTCTGATGTATTAAAAAGTGTTAAACGATTTCAGTAGCGATGACTGAACTGAACACTTCTCTTTGGTCGCCTCTAGTAGTGCTGACAATTTAGAGAAGATGCATACATCATCCCCATCAACTTACTTTACTGTATTAGTCCACACTTGCTATGAAGTGTCGTGGGGAGATGAAGTTTTCATTCTTGAGCCATGCATGTTGCATTGCCTGATGTGAGCCGATGTTGTTGTTGGATTTATGTAACATTATCTATCCATCTGCTTCTTGATCTTCCCCATGCTCTGGAACCAGATTTTCTGCTGTTGATTATTGATCAGCTCCATTCTCATGAGATGACCGATCCGCTGTTTTCTGTCTCTCCTTTTATTTAATGCAGGATTTAGTTCCTACAATTATTCTCATGTCATCATTTCTCGTTGTCTTTCTGGCTAACATTAATGGCTGTTCTTAAGCATGTCATCTCAAATGGTGTGATTTTCCTCAACCATACATTTTGTAAGCCCTGTATAGTTCTGAAGAGTCAAAGAAAGAATAAGCCTACTGCATGCTCAGGCATGTCGTACAAGGTGACTAATATGAGGTTGTTCATGGGGCTGGCAACCTCATCATGTCAAAGAAATTATCTTAGAAACCACTTCTGCAAAGAGCTTGTTAATGCTTGGTGTAGGCTTCAAGCTACTGTGGTGGCTGTATGCTTTATAAGGAGCACAAAGGAAGATGATGATGATACATTTGTAAGATGATGATGATGATACATTTCTAAGATGATGATACATTTGTAAAATGATGATGATACATTTGTGAAATGATGATGCTACATTTGTAAAATGATGATGCTACATTTGTAAAATGATGATGATACTTTGTGAAATGATCATGATACATTTGTAAAAAGATGATGATACATTTGTAAAATGATGATGATACATTTGTGAAATGATGATGATACATTTGTAAGATGATGATACATTTGTAAAATGATGATACATTTGTAAGATGATGATGATACATTTGTAAGATGATGATGATGATATGTTTGTAAAATGATGATGATGCATTTGTAAGATGATGATGATACATTTGTAAGATGATGATGATGATATGTTTGTAAAATGATGATGATGCATTTGTAAGATGATGATGATACATTTGTAAGATGATGATGATGATATGTTTGTAAAATGATGATGATACATTTGTAAGATGATGATGATATATTTGAAAGATGATGATGATACATTTGTAAGATGATGATGATACATTTGTAAAATGAAAACTTGCAAGGAAAGCTGATAAAACCTTGTCTTGAGTTATGAAAACATTCACCATATTCTCGTGTAGTGAGAGTCAGCGGAATAATCTCGGAAAAGAAGACAACTCTGCAGAGTCATCATCATCAGTTGCCATCTCCACAACGAAGGTTGGCTGTAATGGATCTCCAACGTCTTCTGTCTCTTGTCTTGGTGGTGCACTCTGATAGACTCTTTCCTATCCATCTCTTGATGTTATCTTCCCACTTATAGCGTTGTCTTCCCCTTGCACGTTTGCCTTCAACTCTCCCTTCTGTTATGGTCTTCTGCAAGGTGTTATGCCTTTTTATGTGGCCAAAGTATTTTAGCTGTTGAACTTTGACCTCCCTCATTAGTTCTCTTTTCATACCTAGATTTTCTAGGACCTCCTTATTTGTTTTCATCTCTTTCCATGAGATACGCCCATTCTTCTATATATCCACATTTCAAGAGCCTCAATTCTTTCTTCCAAATGCTTATTCATCGTCCATGTTTCTGCACCATACAGAAATGCAGAATATATATAACACTTTATGATTCTCAGTTTTAATTTGTGAGATAACTGTTTGGATGTCAATATATGTTTCATGTTGTTGAATGTAGCTTTGGCCATTCCTATTCTCTTCTTGATTTCTGTTTCTGCAGAGTAGGCCAGCTTTAAAAATGATTGTATGGTTCTTTATGTTCAAGTGAATGTATTGGTCCTCTCTGTAGCAAATTTTGATTCTTTCTCATACAGAATATGAGTGGTTAGAGCACTTCTTGCAGCCACAGTTAATAGGTTCAAAACCTACTAGTGTCACTCTCCAAGTCTACCAAGCTGTAAATGGGTACCTGACTGAGCTTGAGTTAGGGAAAGCAAAGGCAACAAGGAAGAGAGTTGGTCACCATTCTCATAAAGCTGAGACCTAGTATATTGAAGTCTCTAAAGCTTCACTCCCCTAGGACAGTATCTGTTATGGGACTACCCAGTGGCGTCACTAGGGTTGGTGTCACCCAGTGCGGTAACTCATGGTGTCACCCCCATGGACCTCCTCCCGTACCAGACCATACAGAATCCTTAGTAATGTTTTTTGTACTAATGTTACTCGTAAATCGTAATTCCCGTATATCACTGAATGTAATGGCAATAGTAGTGACATAAACAACTAGAAAAATTAAAATTAAACCTTTAAATTACAATATCAAACGCACAGCCTAAATGTATTTACATTTACATAGTTTCATGTGGTTAAAGTGAAAATTCGGTAAGAAAACAATAGAATTCGAAGTAAAAACGTTTAAGAACTACATCAAAATTATGTTCATTTTAACATATATTAAAACTTTACCGTTACATGAGATACATTAATGGATTAGGTTTGCATAATCAATAACGGCCCAAATAATGTAGAAGTTGTAGACAAATGCATATAGAAATATACTCATAAATGAAATAATAAAAACAAATAATAAATAAATAAACGGGAACAAATACACAATCATTTCAGCACTTAGTGAACATCTCGACTAAATCAGAACTTTCCTTTCCAGGCCTTGAAATCTGCGAACTTGTGAATCACTTCATCGAAATCAATGCCTTTCGCCAACCTTTATAAAAAATAATAAATTTCTGCTGAAACACTGCACAAACATTTTATAGACAGTCATTTTGGTGTCACCCCTTCTGATGGTGTCACCCGGCGCGGTCCGCACCCCCCTAGTGACGCCTCTGGGACTACCTATTGGATACCATTGCTTTATTTTTTTTCTTTTAACAGCACACACATTGTGAGAAAATAATTGATCCCATAACGAACACCACTCCGTCCCATAGTGGGCATCAATCTTTTTTCATGATAATTCCATCAGCCCACAGTGAACAGTGTATCTGTCTGTGCGTTATGTCTGCCCTTTCGGTGGACAGAAATAAATTACAGGTCATTGTGTCCATCAGGACTAGAATGGAACCAGGCCAGGAGGAAGACAGCAGATAGAATAGTCTGGCGCTCTCTCTTCCAAACCTCTACACCTCACGGTAGAAGGTGAACGACTAAGTAAGTGTCCATCAATTAGAATTCTAGTAACCCCGTTGTTATAATCTTATTTTATCTGTTGTGGTTTCCGATCCCCAGGGTTTCGAGTTATTCACTCTTTTAACCCTTGTGTGTGTGTATGCTTGGGGGCTGATGGAAATTATCTGAATTATTTGCTTTGGGGACTTGCTCATGTTGGGGGGCGGGGGGGGGGGGGGGGGGGTGTCATGTCGGGCTTTCTTACAACCCCCATAGAACTTCCCCAACTCAGCGGGCGCAGATGGTGGAGGTCAAACCAGGCCCTCTAATTTGTGTGTGTACAATGCCATTGGAAGGATGGTCTTCTACCCTACAAGGGGGTCTATATAATCTCAGGCAGATAACATCTAAGTTGAACGCGCCGCGCCTCGCCAAAAAGAAGTGAAACTCCTATTCATTACAAAATACATCGTTATTATTCTTTCGGTTATATTAACTATGAACTAAAAAATGTGTCTTTAGAAAAAAAAAATAATTTAAAAGCAAGTTTTAGACTACACAACTTTTTTGTTTAATGCACAATAAAGTAACTAATTTTTGTAGGCAGACCCCGACAGGCCACTCGAGGTTCCTTAAACTTTGAATGCTTAAATTGCACCACGTCAAAAGGTCAAAGTTTCAGCTCCCTAGATAGTCCGAAACCAAGTGAACCAAGGGCTCAAATATTTGAAACATCCAAACAACGTTCATATCAAATAAATTAAAAGTGTATAATAAGCACATCATCCAGTATCGATATTGTACAGGATACTATGAACATTGAACAAATTAAGTTAATTTTAAATACAAAATGTTGAACAAATTTAGTTGCACCATTAATTTTGAATACAAAATGTTGAACAAATTAAGTTACATCTTTTAATTTTAAAGACAAAATGTTGAACAAATTAAGTTACACCTTTAAATTTAAATACAAAATGTTAAACAAATTAAGTTGCACCTTTAATTTTGAATACAAAATGTTGAACAAATTAAGTTACATCTTTTAATTTTAAATACAAAATGTTGAATAAATTAAGTTACACCTTTAATTTTAATTACAGAATGTTGAACAAGTCAAGTTAAATTTTTAAATTTACATACGGAATGTTGGATAAGACCTTTACTGCGCCGATACTACATACCAGAGACTAGACTGCCTACTCAAGCTGTACCTGACTTACCACCCCACATAGAACTAAATAATACGTACAAACCTTCTGGAACCCGAAAATAAAAGCCTCATACCTACACTGCTCAAAACACTTGCCATGGAAACCGTCTGCCAATATGAAGAAGATATTATCCATGCTTACATAGACGGATCAGCTTTTAAAGCAGCCATAGTCACTGCGCCAATATTTCATATCTTAACATTTACATTTCCCTTCTCCATCTTCACATTCAATTTTTTATTTGTTACTGTGGACAATTTTCAATGTACATCTTGACATTCAATGTTTTGATTTTTTTTCGCTTCTCAATGACCATCTTGACCATCTTGACTATCTTGACCATCAAACTTATTATTATACCTCCTGATACTGTAACTTTCCCTCCCATTTTTTTTCCGAAATCAAATTTTCTGCTCAGTTCTGCATATTTTTCTCCGTGCACTTTACACACAGAGCCTTGATTTCCCCCTGTTTTGAAATTTCACCTGTTCATACACACTCACTCTCTAAGATCATCATTTCTTGAGAGAAAAAAAGGAGGGAGGAGATGAAAGAAGTAATAACCCACTCATTGTTATCTACTTTACATGTAAAACTTTCATTAAAATATGTCAGGGTTCTTGTCATTTGTCATTTCCCTTGCAAAATTATCAGTTGTAGTGGCTTTCTGTTTTATATACCAACTTTTCAGCTTAATATTTTCTGCTTATGACAAGGACATTTCTGTCCTGAGAATCAGAAAGGGGGTACAGTCGGCCCTCCGTATCCGCGGGGGATTGGTTCCAGGACCCTCGTGGATACCAAAATCCGCGGATGCTCAAGTCCCTTATGTAAAATGGCGTAGTATTTGCATCTCTAGATTACTTTTAATACCTAATACAATTTAAATGCTATGTAAATAGTTGTTATACTGCATTGTTTAGGGAATAATGTCAAGAAAAAAAAGTCTGTACATGTTCAGTACAGACGCAACCATCATAGGCCTAACTTCATAGTACACGTCAGCAACAGCGATTCATTTTTCTTTCTTTAAACACTTACAGATTGCTTTCGTTTAATGACCTGATAGAGAAATACATAGAATAAAACACAGAATATTTAAAATACAAGTACATATAGAAAATATAATTATAAATAGAGAAAATATAAATTAATTCTCTCTCTCTCTCTCTCTCTCTCTCTCTCTCTCTCTCACTCACTGTGTTAACACTCACCAAAACCCTAGTTCTTCTCTCGAAAATAAAGTTCTTTCGCTCGTTCTTGATAACCCTCGTACGATGACGATGATGACTGCTCTATGGTACCTACAGTGCCGATGTGGGGAGGCGACGAGACGTGTGGCACTGTAGGTAAGCGGTGAGACATCAGGCTAACTTGAACCTTATGACAGGACGACAGAAGGATCATCTACGTCGGAAGAACCAGGTTCCGATTGCAGACGTTAAAGCTTTTGAGGAGGCTCAATAATACTAATGTCAGGATCTGTGTTGGTTGATGGCTGAGGATCTTGTAGAGTTGAAGGTCGAGGCTTCACAATTGCAGATGCTTTAGTTAGAAACATTGTTATAGGAAGCTGTTTCTTCTTTCTCTTTGCATCATCAAACAAATCTTGCAGTGGTTGTAGGCATGTTGTTATCCCTCGGGTGACACGGAGGCTTCGTTCCATCAAAGGATCGTACTCGAGGATCATATCCTGTAACAGTTGCGCCTGTTGAAAAACTGCTGCACATTTTTCAAGTGTCCAAATTGATGGCTCTGCCTCCTCTAAATCTTCTGCATCATCATCATCATCATCTGTAGAGGATATCAGCAGATCTTCGAGTTCCACATTGGTAAGGGTTTCTCTATGCTCTTCTATGTGTTCCTCGACGCCGTCCCCGATCATGTCAGAGAAGCCTACCCCACCAACTTCCCTTGCAACATTCAAGATATTCCTGACTTCTGCATCAATAGTGGGGAAGCCACCGAAATCACTGACTATCTCACTCCATAATGGCTTCCAACATGCATTGACTGTCTCGGGTTTTTAGGGCATCTATAGCATCTGCAATAAGCACAATTGCGTCTGCAATTGTGAAGCTGTTCCATAAATCCATGATACTGCAGTCAGGGTTAGCATCAAGGGCAGCACGAATCCTCCTGAAAGTGAGGCGGGTTTAAGTCGCCTTAATGCACTTGGTGATGCCTTGATCAAGTGGCTGCAGCACTGACGTAGTGTTAGGAGGCAGGAACATCACTTCCACGTTCTCGTCGGCGAAGCAGAGAGAATGGGGATGGCCGGGAGCATTGTCAATTATGAGGAGGTCCTTGAATGGCAACCCCTTCTCTTCGAGGTATTTCTTCACTTTAGGAATGAAGCACTGGTAGACCCATTCCAAGAACAAGGTGGCCGTCACCCAAGCCTTCTTGTTGTGTTGCCTGAACACGGGCAGGCAATTTTTGTTGTTGTTCTTAAGGGCCCGGGGATTGTTTGCTTGGTACATGAGGCCTGGCTTGATCATGTGACCTGCCTCGTTGCCACACAGCACCAGAGTAAGGCGATCTTTCCAGGCCTTGAACCCCTGGGCCTGCCTAGCACTCTTATGGATGTAGGTACGCTTAGGCATCTTCTTCCAGAACAAGCCCGTTTCATCACAATTGAAGACTTGCTCTGGAAGGTTTCCTTTCTCTTCTATGAGTTTCTTGAGCTCTTCTGGGAACGCTGATGCTGCCTCGGCATCAGCCGATGCCGATCCCCCCGTGATCTTTAAGTTATTGAGGCTGTAGAGCTTTACATAGCTAGCCAGCCATCCCTTACTAGCCTTAAACTCCTTCCACTCGCTCTCCTCAACCCTCTCACAGCAGTGCTCATAGAGGCTAAGTGCTTTTTCACGCATAATTTTACCATCAACAGGGATATGCTTCTGTGACATGTGCTCTAGCCACACACTTAATGCTTTCTCAGTCTTTGCAAGCACTTTATCATGAACCAGAGAGACCCCATTTGCCGTTGTAGGGGTGTGACAAAACGGTTGTACATGTACTTTTTGCCACTCTCTCACTCCTTCGTCCGCTTTTTATTTTGGCATATTTTATGCACCTTCATTCATTTTTTTTTTTGCTGTGACCACTCCCAGACTTGTTTAAGTTTCACCAGGTTAACCGTAATAATACCAGGTTAATTAGACCGGGCAGCGCATATTACTTTTATCACGTAAGTCCCCTGACCAACTTTGATAGAGTGTCGTAGATTTTTGAAAGGTATTTATGATCGATTTTGGTCCCGTCTGAATAGAACTAGAACAGGTGATAACTCAGTGAGAGATAAGGTAAAGAAAATAGATTTCACGAGTGAAATGGTGAAAGGTAGAGTCTGTCCCTGGAATTGAGAAGATACTCTAGTCCAGCCTATCTCTACAACAGAAATTTGTTGATCAGACAGTCTACTTTCTAGATATATTAATATATATATATATATATCAACCACTCGCATACACCCACACACAGATAAGTGACGACAATTAGACGCACAAAGGTGAAAACTATATTAAATGGAGTAGAGATATTGGGACAAGCTGACCGACACAGTTACTAAGTTTTATGTTAATTTTATTTATCATAAAGAACTTCACAACATTTATCAAAATATCAAAACATAAAAATCGTAGGTTACTGAATTAATAAGGAATAGACCCATAAATGTAATCCCCCCTCCCTCTGTTGAGACAAGATCCCGTAAGAAGACGTTATTACCCCCCCCCCCCTCCCCCCAAAGAAAGGTCACAAGGATTTGCGTTATGGTCTAGGATTTGTCTATGCTGTAAAGAACAGAGTTTCTCAGTTAATCTATTCTGAAATGAACAGTATTAGCAAAACATAAGATCTGCACAACATAGTGAGTATATTAGTTATACAAATTTAAGAATTATTCATTCCTTCGTTCTCTCGCTCTGACAAACATGTGATCACATTTCATTCACACTTACCAAATAAGTGCTTTCACCACATCTGGAACATATCTCCATGATACATCCACAAATCCAAGGTTGAAAAAGAAATCTGGATATCTCTAGGCCCAGTTACAATTTATTCTTAATATTCTTTGGGTTGGTACTCTGTCTCTTTCTGGGTGTAAACAAGAGACCAGACCGGTCCACATTGAAGACCCGATAGTTATAAAAGAATGTTGTTTTTGTACTGTAGGACTTAGACCCGTTATTCTCAGATTAGACTTTTTCACAGAATAAGGCCACTGGTAGATTTTGGGTTTGTGACCCGTACTGAATATAACAAGAAAAAACAACCATATAATCACAATAACTACCACACCACTATTCTATCCTAAAATTAACCCGCGCAGAATTAAAAGTTATTATCCACTCGGTTATTTAACTTTGAATAGAACTACACGTGTATAGCTTATCTTATCGTTAAAAAAAAAACCCGTGAATTAAGCGCTAGTCATTTACAAAATTACTCAAAATGAATTAGAAATAAATATTTATTTCGTCAGTACTCATAGTGAATAGTGCATTTACTAGTTGACCAAGTATCCCTTACTGGTTACTAGCAATTAATTAATCAACGCTACAGCCGGATTTGCTGCTATGAAGTTGGGGGAAAAGGAAGTAAAGGTAAAACCTACTGGACAGCAGGAACCTTATCACCCCCCCCCCCCCAGTGTGTGAGGACGTGGTATGTAATGGGGTCACCATTAGGTGCCTTTACGATACCGGTTTGGATTTTGATTCTGTGGTGAGTGCGCACTTGGTGAACCCGGATCAGTATACCACAGAAACAGTGGAGATACAAGGGGCGACCAAGGACATACCACTTATGACACTTCCCATTGCCAGGATAACTGTGAAAACTCGCTATGTGGAAGGAATAATCAGAGCAGCAGTGCTAGACGCCCCCATCTACCCTCTGATATTGGGGTGCCGTTATGTCTTCTTGGGGAATCCCAAGAGACTTGTGGTCTTGGCAGCAGTCCAGACCAGTTCACAATCAAGACAGGAAGAAGATGAACCCATAAATACTCATCCAGAAGAGATGAGGAAGGCACAGGCTGAAGACAGGACACTCAAGCCTTGCTATAAGAAATTACCTAAATGCCACACACCTCCAAGCAAAGGGGACTATTATATGAAGAACAAATTGTTGTATCGGAAGACTGGGACTGGAACAACTGGCCATGCACAACTGGTACTTCCAACTTCATATCGGGAGAGAGTGTTGGAATTAGGACATGCAATTCCCATTAGTGATCATATGGGGATCAGCGCAACAGGACAGCGTATAGCTTGTCATTATTTCTGGCCAGGGATAACGGAAGATATAAAGAGATATGTAAAATCCTGTCCAGAATGCCAGAGAGTAGCTCCAAAGCATTGGACTGCTCCAGCAACTCTAGGGGAAATGCCCATAGTGGGAACACCTTTTGAGAGAGTTGCCGTGGATATTGTGGGACCTCTCACTCGAACCAAGAGGAGGAACAGTTACATCCTTACTCTGGTGGACACTTGTTCTATGTGGGGAGAGGCGGTAGCCCTGTCGTCAATCGATTCGAAGCATGTCGCAGAGGCATTACTTACAATATTCACTAGGTTAGGATTCCCGCATCAAATCTTGACTGATAACGGCTCACAGTTAAAGGGGAAACTAACGGAAGAAGTCTTTAGGTTATTTCAAGCCAAGCACTTTCATTGTAGTCCGTATCACCCCCAAGGGAACGGCCAGGTAGAGAGGTTCAATGGGACTCTCATTTCTATCCTGAGAAAGCTGGCCCATGAAAAAACCTGATACGTGGGACCAATATTTGCCCGCTGCGTTGTTTGCGTATCGGGAAGTTCCACATAATTCAACCGGGATGGCACCCGCAACCCTGTTATTTGGGAGGCCAATAAAAGGTCCATTGGAAGCCTTGTTGAGGACATGGACCGATGAGAAGGCAGAAGAGACTGTTACCTCATCATATCATTATGTGAACGAACTGACCACTCGTTTAAAAACTAGTTGGAAACTGGCAAATGATAATTTGAGACAAGCCAGGAAAAAGCATGCTGCTTATTATAATAAAAAAGCGAAGGATAGGGAGCTTGCTGTAGGGGAGAAGGTGCTTCTTCTATTGACCGGCAGCAACAATAAACTTCAGATCGGATGGCAAGGTCCATATACAGTTTTGGAAAAGATATCCAGAACAAATTATAAGATAGACAAGAAGGGAAAGGAAAAAGCCTATCATTTGAACCTTCTGAAGAAATATCTGGACAGGCAAACCCAGGAAGGAACACACTTAATGGCCTTGTCTATCGCAACCGAAATGAAAAATGACCCGCTCACCTCATTTGAATATCCACTGAAGCCCAGTGAAACGTTTGCACAGGTGAAGATCAGTACTCACCTGACAAAAGGACAGAGGGAGCAGGTCCAAAAGGTCCTAGAGAAACATACAGACGTGTTAACGGATAAGCCGGGGCACACCAATTTGTTGGAATATGATATGAAACTACTAGACCCAACACCCATCTGTATGAGGCCCTATTCTATTCCTTTCGCTAAGGAAAAAGCTTTGAAAGAGGAGATAGATTATTTGTTACAAGAAGGGATTATTTCTCACAGTGAATCTCCTTACAGTTCAAGTGTGGTTTTGTTGCGAAAACCATCTGGGGAACATAGACTGTGCATAGATTACAGGAAACTGAATGCTGTCACAGAAGGTCAGGTGGATCCATTACCTGATACAAATCAACTATTTGCCAGACTGAACAAGGCAAAATATTTTTCTAAGGTGGATCTTAGCAAAGGCTATTATCAAATTCCAGTAAAGCCTGAGGTTCGACCTTACTTAGCCTTTAGCACCTCGGAAGGCCATTATGAGTTCAACATGTTGCCGTTTGGGTTGAAAAATGCCCCGAGTGTGTTTTCGAGGATGATGCGAAAATTGTTGGATCCCCTGAAAAATCCATGCATCTCGAATTTCATGGATGATATTCTCATTGCTACTGAAACATTTGAGGAACATGTTAACTCTTTGAATATGCTGTTTGATAGACTCAGAGAGGCTAACTTGACTGCTAGACCAACAAAATGTTGTATTGGATGTAAAGAGTTGGAATTCTTGGGACATACCGTACATCAGGGTAGCATGACCCCTGACCCCAAGAATCTGGAAAAATTGAAAAGAGCACCGAGGCCACAAACAAAAAAAGATGTGCGATCTTTTGTGTCGTTGTGTGGTTTCTACCAAAAGTACATTAAACACTTTAACTCTATATGTGCTCCTCTGACGGATTTAACGCGTAAAGGACAACCTGATACAATTAATTGGTCAGCACAGTGTGAATTAGCATACCAAGAGTTAAAAGAAAAACTCACAAGCAGGCCGGTATTGAAATTGCCTGACTTGAATCAAGAATTTGTCGTGAGAAGTGACGCAAGCAATGTGGGCCTAGGTGCTACATTGTTGCAAAGGTCCTCCTCACAAGACGGGGAATTGTACCCAGTCGCTTATGCAAGCCGCAAGTTGAACAAAGCGGAAAAAAATTATTCAACAAGTGAAAAGGAATGTCTAGCATTAATCTGGGCTATAAAAAAAATTCCAGATCTATCTGTATGGTAGGACATTTGTGGTCCAAACAGATCATCAGCCTCTAGTATTCTTATCACAGGCAAAGCATGAAAATGCCAGATTATTAAGATGGTCATTACTATTACAGCCCTATTCATTTATGATTGAATATATTCCCGGCTCTCAGAACGTGGGTGCCGATTTTTTGAGTAGACATCCTTGTGATGAAAATCAGAAAAACATGTAGGACTTCATTTGCGCTAAGTTATCTCACAGATTAGAACCTGCAGTGAATGCATGTTTTAGGAAGGGAGGTGTGTAGCGAATTCTGTGAGATAATCGCTAAATTCAGTAAGATTTTGGTCCTATGATAATAAATAATACCCGACCGTAAGTGTCTGCTTAAAGTCGTCTCTACGCCAGTATAGCGCTGCCTTTTGTGCAGAGTAAATGCTTATAAAAACGATCCCGCTGTAAAATCTAACCCGCTTTCCTAGTTTCGGTTTTGAGACATTACAATTAACGATCTGCCAGAACTGTGACACCAACCTACCGTCTGAATTAACGTAATATTTTAACTTTAACGCTCAAATTAGTAGTAACTCGGACATTTTCCAGTAGCAAGAATGAAACGATAGTAATAATTAACGCCAACACTACCAACGCTTGGCAAAAACCCCTCTTCGCTCTGCATGCGAGACTAATACTATAACCTCTCTGTTGGACAAGCCAGAACGTATAAACACACAGACAGTGTTCCATTTTCGCCGACTAGTGTATTTCTGACGTAACGCAACGAGTTGGTTTATTTGAATGGGAAAAAAATGAGAGAGGGAGGGGAAAAGATGGCCGACTTTTGGAAAAGTTGAAATTGACGATTAACAGTGACAAAACTGAAAATCTAAACGACAAATAATATAGCCATAAAATCATATATAAAGATAGCTTAGGATCCCCTAAGCAATAATATATTTAAATATATATGGTAGTCTAATTATTAGCCAAGATATTGAAATAATACTATATGTCTACGAACGCTAAGACTGTTGTTTTTGCTCATTTATCCATTACGTTAGTGGGGACGTTAATTTAAAAAAGAGGCATTAGATTGATTCAAATCCGATTGGTTGATAGAAGAGTATAGGAAGGAGGGTATTGGTTAGGCAAAAAAGCTAAATATATTTGAAGACTCACTCCTAGAAGTTTGGAGTTTGGCTTTTGTTTTTTTAAATTTTGAATTAAAAAAGCTAGACCCTCGCTGATTGGGCCGGTCTGATAATATTGGCAAAAGCAAGCAAAGGCTTGTCGCCAGTTGATACAGAAGTTTTTGAAAGCAAGCTGCGTTGAGAACAGCAGTGCCTAGAGTGAAATAATAATTCTTGGCAGTCTGGACCGGGGGCAAAGCTAAACTTACCTTAATGCTAATGCCTGTAGTGGTGTTGATGGTATTGTATGATGGTGTTATTACTACCTGTAACTTGTATGAGGCCAGCTGTGAAGGCTCCTGAGATAAAATGTAGTTGAGAATTATCAGAAGGCCTTTCTTGCTACCACTACGACCTCACACTTAATTTTTTTTTTTCTTAGTGAATGTGGCTACGTAAAGTGTCTAGGGTAATGATGTGTAATGTGGTGTGTTAGTTATAAATACACCCACAGACATTTAAGAAGACTAATAAGATTAACAAGTGTTAAAATACACTGAACTAACTCACGTGTATAAAGTTTTTGATATAATTATATTACATTTATTGGTTCTGGATCAAGTTTTATTTTGACCAGAACTTGTTTTAAAAGAAGGATTTAAAAATTATGAAAATTATGCATGGAATGTTACATAATAAATGCAAAAGTGTACATAGTTAAGTACTAGAATAGTTAGTTTTATTAAAATGTTCTGGTAGTCAGCTACTAGGGAGGATATTTATTGTCTGTGCTGTTGGGGTGGTCTCATCACACCTGTCTATATTGACTACACCGTGTCCAGAAAATGGTGGGAATTTTTATGGGGATATTAGTCACTACCAATAGTTGGTGAATGTCCAGCAGACCAGAGGCTCACTCATCTTTTTGTAGCTCTGGTGCTGAAAACTTGCGGTCCCACCTCTCCGTGCTGGCGGGCAATAATGGTGGTCTCTGTCACAAGAACTGCACAGATACACTCGAGTAAAGTCACCCACCGAATAGACTCTGCTTTGTTGTCGATAGAAAACTCACAGCTCTGCAATCAAAGTATGGGCTATGTGTCAAAATCTATTCTATACCCACGTCTGGACACCACACTGACACAACAACCACATCATACAGACAGGTCAGATCTCTCTGACCAAACAGCACAGTTACCATGGTGGGTTTACATCCGATAGATCCTCCCAGACTATAGATTCTGAAAAATAATTATTAGTTGTCGGCCCTAAAAGAAGATAGTAATCTTTTTCAACGCTTGATTTATTTTGCATAATCCTTGCTGTAGTTTATGTACACTGTTAGTCCCTAGACCCTGACTTGGGCGGGGGTCTAGAGCAAAATCCCTACTTGTTTGTAAGGCTAGATTTTGATATGGCAGTATCAAATCACTCGAACATGAAACAATATTCAAAATATATAAAGAAATAATTTCAATCTTACCAGATTATGAATACATAACACAGAATTGGTAGCAAAACTCAGCTGAGCTGCTGGCTATAGTATGGCGTCCCTAAATTTTTTCACTGTCTTTCATATGGGAAAACTCCACACTTTAAAATCTGTGTCTAACACTGAACAATTATTGAAGAATGACCCCACTTTCGCGTCTGAGCGCTAATGATATGATTGTCTGTGGCCAATCACTGCCTAGTTGTACTTTAAATTTCAAATTTCTACACTAAAGTCATTTCAGTCATGCTTCAGTCAAGTATGGATGGTTATCTGTTAGTCTGTCCGTCTCTACTTGTGTTTCTAAAAAAAATGTGCTTGATTTTTGAAGCAACCTTTCTCTCCCCTTAAAATTTTGTCGTAAAAAGTTATATTTAGACACAGCTACCGCTCAAAAAACCCTCTCCTCCATAATAAGTAACTTTGAACACCTGTTCCCAAGGTCGTGTTTTTGTGTGCAAATTGTGACACTTTTAGATTCAATATAGTCTAGCGATGATGTGAACTACACTGTCTTTTGTCATTATCTTCAATATTATCTATCCGTTTGTAAAATTAAGATCATATTATTTCATTGCTCAGAATAGGCCATCCGGCCAGCTAATTTTTATATTCCTAACATTAATATTAAGAAAAATTACTTTTTAAATTTTTGTAATATTCCTAACATCTGCGTTCTTCCGCTCAAATTCAAATCAAGCGCTTGGTATCGCAAAACGTCCAATTCCGTACCTCGTGTCAATTTGGGGGACTTGAATTTTTTTACTTTCATCCATTTCCCCCCCCATTGCGTCTCCTTAGCCTTTCCAGTCATATATTTTTTTTTTCTTTTGATCCGCCGTTCCCCTCCTGTCTAGCAAGTCAATTTTATGGAGGGTGATGACCCGCGGTCTAGGCGATCATGTACATCAGCAGCCTACGCATTATGTTTTTATCCTTAAATGTTATCTTTTGAGTATTTTACCGTTGTATCTCTGTCAATTTCACTACAATGCCAGTCAACGTATGTTTGTGATATTTCTTTGAATTGTGGGTTTTTTGTTCTGGTCCTACTGTGGTACCAGGACCCTGGTGATTTTACTAGAGAGAGAGAGAGAGAGAGAGAGAGAGAGAAGTGAAACTTTATTGGACCAAGCGGTCTACTATACTATTCTACACCAGGGACTGTGTCAGTCTGGTCATTCAAGTGAACGAAAGGAAGTTGTCAGCATCATATCTACTATCCACCTACAGTTAAGTGCCTATGTGTCGGCACTTCAACGGTCATCCACTGACTTTATTAACATAGACATAAAATCTTTGATTATTTAATAACTTTTCCACAAGATACTTATATAAAGAAGGGGAATGATGCCAACACCCCACCCCAGTTACCAGTGTCCCCCAGTTTAAAGAAATACCTAAATATAATTTGATTATAATAGTCCTTTGTACGGACAGAAGATCCATTGGGTTATAAATATTTATGTAAATAAAATCATAAATTTCATTTTTGTTGTTGGTCCTGACTCAGAAAATTCTGAATCAGGGCAAATAAATTGTAATCTAGTATATTACATAAAATTCAGCCACAGACTTCCATAAGTTGTATAATATAGTGTTAGTTTGTGTGTGGTTGTGGTATTGACTCAGTCATATATATATATGTGTGATAGAATTTAAATGTATTTGTAGTAATTATACTTACACTACATTACACAGTTGCATAACCCTAGACATTATACGTAGCTATCATACATACTAGTCCAGAATAAGTCTGATTGAGGTCATAAGGTGGTAGCAGAAAGGTACCCTGAATACTCAACCCAAAATTTGTTATAATCAGGGACCTTCACAGCTGACCTCATTCAGTACACTAGAAATATTGAATGATAACATCTATTAACATCAAATCCACCACAATATCTTTAACAGATTTACATGGTATACCTTCTCCTTTCCTTTAATAGAGATCTGATAGTTAGTTCTCGAGATCTTTTTAAGGACGGTAAACGGCCCGTGAAATCCGATGCGTAGTTAGTTGCTTCCGGTTGGCAGTAACAACAAAACTTTCTCTCCTGGTTGCAGTTCTCTCTCTTTCGCTGCTTTATTGTATCGTTTGGCGTGCTTTGCGGGTGCTCGCCTAAAGTTGGTCGTTGCTAGATCCCATCCTAGTTGTAACCTTTCCTTTAATTCCGATACATATTTACTGGCTGAGACGACTGTCTCATCAGCCTTCTGGTCTGTCAGGGACCGAAGTAAGGCTTTAAGCGGCCCCTTGATAGGTCTGCCGAATAAAAGAGTAGCTGGGGGAAAAACCAATTGATATATTTGTGTGGTCAGCAAGCCAATAAACAGATCGTTTGTCTAGGGGATAATTATTATTTAAAGTTACTTAAATTAACGAGATGACCACACGCTTTCTCTATCAGACTATAAAAGATTCTCTCAGATTTAAGACAAATGTCTAGATACAGATTAGATCCAAATGTGGAAACAAAGACAATCTGACGTACTAGAAAAGACAAATCTAAGGAATTCGCACCCTTTCATTGGTACTAGTTCAAGATCTATCTCAAATTCCCGGATAACGAGCAAACCATTATGTTGTAATTCCCGGTAAACGAGCGAACCATTCTGTCGTACTGTCTCCTGATCTAAATTCAATAAATCCCGGACGAGCCCCCATTCTGTCGTAGGTTTTTGATAGGTATTTATGATCGATTTTGGTCCCTTCTGAATAGAACTAGAACAGGTGATAACTCAGTGAGAGATAAGGTAAAGAAAATAGATTTCACGAGTGAAATGGTGAAAGGTAGACTGTCCCTGGAATTGAGAAGATACTCTAGTCCAGCCTATCTCTACAACATAAATTTGTTGATCAGACAGTCTACTTTCTAGATATTTTAATATATATATCAACCACTCACATACACCCACACACAGATAAGTGACGACAATTAGACGCACAAACGTGAAAACTATATTAAATGGAGTAGGGATATTGGGACAAGCTGACCGACACGGTTACTAAGTTTTATGTTAATTTTATTTATCATAAAGAACTTCACAACATTTATCAAAATATCAAAACATAAAAATCATAGGTTACATAATTAATAAGGAATAGACCCATAAGTGTAATATCCCTCCTCCCTCTGTTGAGACAAGATCCCGTTAGAAGAAGTTATTAACCCCCCCCTCCCCCCCCCTCCCTAAGATCTGCACGATATAGTGAGTATATTAGTTATACAAATTTAAGAATTATTCATTCCTTCTTTCTCTCGCTCTGACAAACATGTGATCACATTTCATTCTCACTTACCAAATAAGTGCTTTACCACATCTGGAACATATCTCCATGATTCATCCACAAATCCAAGGTTGGGTTATTTGGCGAAACCACCCCCAGTTTCTCCAAGACTTATTAATTCTCTTATTGGGAAACGCTTGCTTCGTTACTGTTACTAGGATTCTGTTTATGACACATCAATGAGTCCAGGAAGGAAATTACTTAAGAGATTTAATGGTCACAGTGTTAGTAGCTGATAAATTTGATACTAGAAGGAAATGTCAGGTATTAAAATCTCTCAGGATCAAGAATCCTCGTCACACCACAAATGGTCGATAGTCGGAAAATGTCAATGTTTGATTATTTCGCCACAACGGGCTAAATGTATATAAAAATTGGGAAAAAGAAATCTGGATATCTCTAGGCCAAGTTACAATTTATTCTTAAGATTCTTTGGGTTGGTACTCTGTCTCTTTCTGGGTGTAAACAAGAGGCCAGACCGGTCCACCTTGAAGACCCGATAGTTATAAAAGAATGTTCTTTTTGTACAGTAGGACTTAGACCCGTTATTCTCAGATTAGACTTTTTCACAGAATAAGGCCACTGGTAGATTTTGGGTTTGTGACCCGTACTGAATATAGGAAGAAAAACAACCATATAATCACAAAAGCCACCATACCACTATTCTATCCTAAAATTAACCCGCGCTGAATTATGAGTTATTATCCACTAGGTTATTTAACTTTGAATAGAACTACACGTGTATAGCTTATCTTATCGTTAAAAAAAACCCCCGTGAATTAAGCGCTATTTTTTTTATAAAATTACTCAAAATGAATTAGAAATAAATATTTATTTCGTCAGTACTCATAGTGAATAGTGCATTTACTAGTTGGCTGGTTACTAGCAATTAATTAATCAACGCTACAGCCGGAACAATTTAGCTATAAATTATTTTAATTCGCAAGTCACTTAACACTCTGTAAATCCTAGTGAAATATAAATGACGGACTTTAAAAATTAAATCACTCAACACAGAAAAAAGTATAATATTTACCGCCGCACAGAAATTAAAACAACTCCAACGAAAAACTAAGTAACTCCAATGATATAGTGGATCTAGAAATCGCAGCTAGATGTTCCAAAACTTCTGTGGGAACTGAATAATCTAAGTTTGAAAGCTGGAATATATATATATCTTAAATACACAAAAAGTCGCTGACCAGTGTGAGACATAACACATTTGGGAATTTCTGCGGTTAGATTTTGAATCAAAGTCTATTTTGTCACTTAAGCCGCCCGTAGACGTGGTCCCACGGGCAAATCGTCTCTTTAATCTCTTCGTTCCGTAGCTTAATTTACCTCCACGAACGAACGGATGTGTGGGGGGTAACTGAGATTGATTATCTCCCCTTGACCAACGTCTACCGAAAATACGTTTTAACTTATCGACCTTGATTTTCTTCATTAGCTTATCTCCCCCTTTCCTCTTTCTACGTGCATCTATCAAAAGGGACAACTTTTGAATTATCGCTCTTGATTCCACAAATATACGACCCGTCCCCTCTACACGTGAAACGGTCTGATTTTAAACGTTCCTAGTGCCTGTTAAGACAATAGAGAAAAGAACAAAATAGGCGTGGCTAAATTATGAGTGTGACAGATATCAAGTACAAAGGTTCTGCATTAACAAAACTAATAAGCAAGAAAAGGTGGAAAACAGGTGAAAGCAAAACGTGTAGATATCATGTAATGTATTTACATACTTCTTTCACAGTACGTCCCCGCTTGCAGATATGAAACCATTTTCATGTCTAATTTATGGAAATAGAGTACCTGTATCCGTAGCTTCCGGGTGACTGTTTTCTTCAATCTCATTTTTCTCCTCCTTCGTTATCCTACTCGTGAAGTTTGCTCCAACGTTCTCTTTCCCTGGAATGTATTCTACTTTAAAGGAATATAAGCTTAGCAACAATGCCCAGAGCATTATCTTCGCATTGTATTTCTTGTTCGCCCCAAGAAACGGCAGTGAAGCATGATCTGTCTGCACCGTGAATGATACTCCGTACAGGTATTCATAGTGTCTCCTTATACCATGAACCAGTGCCAGACATTCTCTTTCCACTGTGGAATAGTTCCGTTCTGTTTTATTCAATTTACGACTGCCGTATGCCACTGGGAATAGCTGGTTCGGATTATCGTCGCCTGCTTGAAGCAGAGTTGACCCGATGCGTCAACTCTCAATATGAAGGGTTTGGTAACATCAGGTAGTCGTAAAATTGAATATTCAGACAGCTGTTTCTTGAGCGTGACGTAAGCGTCTTCGCACTTGGAATCCCAGATAATTCTCTCAGGTCGCCCCTTCTTTGTAAGGTCAGTAAGGGGTGCCGTCAAACCATTGAAGTTGCAATATTATACATTTGTACGCTTGTTATGTTCGCAAATATTTTGTAAACAAAATAGAAACTCTTTTGCTTAAGGAAAAGTCAATATTGAGTTACTTCCCTTGAAAGGAGTTTCAGATTGAACTCCGCGGATGAATCCAGTTTTACTGCGATTTATTCTTTGTTTGGGTAAAAATAGATTGTTCTTGCTTCAGTATATCTATGGCCTGAATTTATGTGTATTGTTTGTCTAGGTAGGACGAGTCTGTCTTATATCTGTATATCTTTACATATCTAAGTCGAACTATATGTTCTTTGTCGCTAGAAAGGTCAAAGGCTGTTCAGCGGATGTGTGGCTAGAGAGGTGATTTGGCTTCGCCCTGATGATGGGGGGCTGTCGTGTTTTTCTGTATCGGCTTGTCGCCGGGAAAAGTGATCTCAAGATTGATGGGGAAAGTGATAGTCGTTTAGACCTATCGTGTATGCTTTACCCCAGTGTTTATTCTTATTGCCAAGGAATGGCAGAATCATATTTCTGATACCAAGGTAACAAAAGCACTTCTTATGAACTCTCTTACGAAGCCATCGTTTTCGATAAGCAGACGCACGATTTGTACGTCTGAGAGAATATTTAACTAGATGAAGAAGACATTCATTTCCAGCAGCACTATATCTTGTATGATGAAGTCAATTGTATCATGATAGAATCTACAGAGCCATGAGAACATTTAATGAATGACTAACTTTAATACAGATTCATTGTCTGTATCCAAACGTGAGTGACAGCTCACCAGAAGCCATCTTGTATCCAAATATTTTGTGACTTTCAAGAAGAGAAAAGGGATGCCCCGTATTATCGCTTGATGAGTCCAGAGATCACTGCTACAGATGAGAACCCATTACTAGCGGTTCAATATGATTATATGAAAAAATATGTGCTGAACATTATTTAAAGGAATCTTCGCTAGACGAGGTTAGGTCTAGAAGCCATCTTGAATATTGTTTATAAACTGACGGGCTTTGTCAGTAAACTCAGATGATATATATATGGGCAATACTGAGTGCTTGTCTACTGACATTCCATTGTGCTATTATGCAACGAGTGCCCATGTATCATTGCAAGACCATTTATCAATTGTACCATGATGTATTATGCCAACCTGTGATTTGTCGCTGTATCCGTGCTGTCGAATGTGTACGTCCAATTAAACTGTAACAAAAAGTACACAGCAGTTGGCGTCGATGACTTCCAGCCATACATGAGTGAGTAAAAGAACAGTTATCAACTCTTCGAACTCTTTCATCATTCGCGTATTATACTCTCACTCTATGTCTACACACCACTGCGTAGGTCGAGTTGATATTCCTATTCCTAACAACCACTCTGACGAGCAACGCTGGGGCCAACAACAAGGCTTTAACATTGGAGCTTCCACAGACCACCATACCTCTTAACACTGTGGTCCTGTAAATAGTTGATGTCAGTGTGAACAAGGAACAATACAACTTCATATCTATACACCATTCAACAGTATATATAGAAGCATATTTAACACTGGTATGCTATATTACTTAACAATCGTCCATAAAGTTGTGTATATGTGGACTGTGCAATGGTTCTAAAAGTTTTTTCATCATCCTTGTGAACACTCCTGGTGCGTTATGTAAACCAAATGGCATCACGTTGAACGTATAGTGTACTTCACTGGTGCTGAAAGCTAGCAAAGGCTTAGTTTCCTCCTTGACTGGTATTTGATAATAACCTTTACTCACGTCAATCTTGGAGAAAATCCGTGCATTGCTTAGCTTGCTAAACAGCTCAGAAGCGCTCTGAAAAGGTTCCGGCTGGAATTCCGTTACTCAGTTCAGTAGACGGTAATTGATGCACATCCGAACTTCCTTATTGGGCTTCTGCAACAGCACTACGCTCGCACTATAAGGAGATGTAAACTCACTAATAAATCCTGATTTACGTAGCTTGTCTATCTCTTCTCGTAGCGTATCAGCTTTAGCATACGGAATAGGGTAAACTCTGGTTCGAACAGGTGTCTCATTTGTAAGTTTCATCTCGAACTCTACGAGATGTGTTCACCCAGGTATATCCGTTAGCACTGCTGTGTACTGTTTCAGTATCGCCCTCGTTTCTGTCTGTTGTTCTTCAGAGAGAGTGTCACCGAATTTTACATCTTTGAAGGATTCAGTTTGTTACAATGGATATTCCATGCAACTATCGTCATCTTCCACGTCTTCGGTAGCTATGGCGACCGCCAGGAGATGTTCGGATGACGGCACCGGTCTTTCCAAGTATTTCTTTAACAGATTTACATGGTATGCCTTCTCCTTTCCTTTAATAGAGATCTGATAGTTAGTTCTCGAGATCTTTTTTAAGGACGGTAAACGGCCCGTGAAATCCGATGCGTAGTTAGTTGCTTCCGGTTGGCAGTAACAACAAAACTTTCTCCCCTGGTTGCAGTTCTCTCTCTTTCGCTGCTTCATTGTATCGTTTGGCGTGCTTTGCGCGTGCTCGCTTAAGGTTGGTCGTTGCTAGATCCCATCCTAGTTGTAACCTTTCCTTTAATTCCGATACATATTTACTGGCTGAGACGACTAACTCATCAGCCTTCTGGTCTGTCAGGGACCGAAGTAAGGCTTTAAGCGGCCCCTTGATAGGTCTGCCGAATAAAAGAGTAGCTGGGGAAAAAAACCAATTGATATATTTGTGTGGTCAGCAAGCCAATAAACAGATCGTTTGTCTAGGGGACAATTATTATTTAAAGTTACTTAAACTCACGAGACGACCACACGCTTTCTCTATCAGACTATAAAAGATTCTCTCAGATTTAAGACAAATGTCTAGATACAGATTAGATCTAAATGTGGAAACAAAGACAATCTGACGTACCAGAAAATACAAATCTAAGGAATTCGCACCATTTCAGTGGTACTAGTTCAAGATCTAGATCAAATTCCCGGATAACGAGCAAACCATTCTGTTGTAATTCCCGGTAAACGAGCGAACAATTCTGTCGTACTGTCTCCTGATCTAAATTCAATAAATCCCGGACGAGCCCCCATTCTGTCGTAGGTTTTTGATAGGTATTTATGATCGATTTTGGTCCCGTCTGAATAGAACTAGAACAGGTGATAACTCAGTGAGAGATAAGGTAAAGAAAATAGATTTCACGAGTGAAATAGTGAAAGGTAGAGTCTGTCCCTGGAATTGAGAAGATACTCTAGTCCAGCCTATCTCTACAACATAAATTTGTTGATCAGACAGTCTACTTTCTAGATACATTAATATATATATCAACCACTCACATACACCCACACACAGATAAGTGACGACAATTAGACGCACAAACGTGAAAACTATATTAAATGGAGTAGGGATATTGGGACAAGCTGACCGACACGGTTACTAAGTTTTATGTTAATTTTATTTATCATAAAGAACTTCACAACATTTATCAAAATATCAAAACATAAACATCATAGGTTACAGAATTAATAAGGAATAGACCCATAAGTGTAATATCCCTCCTCCCTCTGTTGAGACAAGATCCCGTTAGAAGAAGTTATTAACCCCCCCTCCCCCCACTCCCAAAAAAAGGTCACAAGGATTTGCGTTATGGTCTAGAATTTGCCTATGCTGTAAAGAACAGAGTTTCCCAGTTAATCTATTCTGAAATGAACAGTATTAGCAAAACATAAGATCTGCACGATATAGTGAGTATATTAGTTATACAAATTTAAGAATTATTCATTCCTTCTTTCTCTCGCTCAGACAAACATGTGATCACATTTCATTCTCACTTAACAAATAAGTGCTTTACCACATCTGGAACATATCTCCATGATACATCCAAAAATCCAAGGTTGGGTTATTTGGCGAAACCAGCCCCAGTTTCTCCAAAACTGATTAATTTTCTTATTGGGAAACGCTTGCTTCGTTACTGTTACTAGGATTCTGTTTATGACACATCAATGAGTCCAGGTAGGAAATTACTTAAGAGATTTAATGGTCACAGTGTCAGTAGCTGATAAATTTGATACTAGAAGGAAATGTCAGGTATTAAAATCTCTCAGGATCAAGAATCCTCGTCACACCACAAATGGTCGATAGTCGGAAAATGTCAATGTTTGATTATTTCGCCACAACGGGCTGAATGTATATAAAAATTGGGAAAAAGAAATCTGGATATCTCTAGGCCCAGTTACAATTTATTCTTAATATTCTTTGGGTTGGTACTCTGTCTCTTTCTGGGTGTAAACAAGAGACCAGACCGGTCCACATTGAAGACCCGATAGTTATAAAAGAATGTTGTTTTTGTACTGTAGGACTTAGACCCGTTATTCTCAGATTAGACTTTTTCACAGAATAAGGCCGCTGGTAGATTTTGGGTTTGTGACCAGTAACTGAATATAGGAAGAAAAACAACCATATAATCACAATAACCACCACACCACTATTCTATCCTAAAATTAACACGCGCAGAATTATAAGTTATTATCCACTCGGTTATTTAACTTTGAATAGAACTGCACGTGTATAGCTTATCTTATCGTTCAAAAAACACCCCGTGAATTAAGCGCTAGTCATTTATAAATTAATCAAAATGAGTTAGAAATAAATATTTATTTCGTCAGTACTCATAGTGAATAGTGCATTTACTAGTTGACCAAATATCCCTTACTGGTTACTAGCAATTAATTAATCAACGCTACAGCCGGTACAATTTAGGTATACATTATTTTAATTCGCTAGTCACTTAACACACTGTAAATCCTAGTGAAATATAAATGACGGACTTTAAAAATTAAATCACACAACACAGAAAAATCTTAGTATAATATTTACCGCCGCACAGAAATTAAAACAACTCCAACGAAAAACTAAGTAATTCCAATGATATAGTGGATCTAGAAATCGCAGCTAGATGTTCCAAAACTTCTGTGGGTACTGAATAATCTAAGTTTGAAAGCTGGAATATATATATATATATCTTAAATACACAAAAAGTCGCTGACCAGTGTGAGAGATAACACATTTGGGAATTTCTGCGGTTAGATTTTGAATCAAAGTCTATTTTGTCACTTAAGCCGCCCGTAGACGTGGTCCCACGGGCAAATCGTCTCTTTGAACTCGTCGTACCGTAGCTTAATTTACCTTCACGAACGAACGGATGTGGGGGAGGGGGTGTAACTGAGATTGGTTATCTCCCCTTGACCAACGTCTACCGAAAGTACGTCTTAACTTATCGACCTTGATTTTCTTCATTAGCTTATCTCCCCCTTCCCTCTTTCTACGTGCATCTATCAAAAGGTACAACTTTTGAATTATCGCTCTCGATTCTACAAATATACGACCCGTCCCCTCTCTCTACACGTGAAACGGTCTGATTTTAAACATTCCTAGTGCCGGTTAAGACAATAGAGAAAAGAAAAAATAGGCGTGGCTAAATTATGAGTGTGACAGATATCAAGTACAAAGGTTCTGCATTAACAAAACTAATAAGCAAGAAAAGGTGAAAAACAGGTAGAAGCAAAACGTGTAGATATCATGTAATGTATTTACATACTTCTGTCACATAGAGGCGATCTGCGTTTGTACAATATGGTCTCGTACGATCGATGAAAAGAAAGCCGTCTGAGGGATGGGCAAAGACACAGGTGATAAGTAGATAATAGCTTCCGCGGGTCCATCCATGTGTAATTATTACGGGTGAACTGGCAGAGGAGACAATCTGGAAGAAGTATTACAGCATTATTAGAAAGAGGTCACGCTGTGAACTTTTAAATGTAATATTTTAAAATACGCGGTGTTATTATGATTTAAACACCTCAGATCAGATAGTGCTAAAGAGCTTTCGATTGGTTTGGTTCGAGAGACGGAACAGACATTGACTTTCATTGGAAAATTCGTCGTAAGTGCAATCTGGGATTTGAACTGAGAAATGGAAATATAATCTAGCGAAATCGGAGTCACAAATCAGACTGCACCACCACGTTAAGCTAGCAATTCACCAGAGCCAGAAATAGAAGGATCGGACAAAGGATTCCAAAATTATAAGTGACAGATCGAAGTATTTGGGCAACTTTGAAAACTTAGAAGTAAACCCGCATTTTTAAATACAAAGACTGGACACCTAAATGACCAGGATAGATCGAAGTATTTGGGCAACTTTGAAACTTAAAAAAGTAAACCCGCATTTTTAAATACAAAGACTGGAGACCTAAGGAATCAGATCACCCGTCATAAGAAGAATACAAAATTTTCCCAGACCAAGTGATTTGAAAGCATCCTAAGTGCTACGTCCATTCTAAACTGTGCCAGGAGATTGTGTTCCCAAAAGTTACTTTGGGGTAAGTGTAAACATTTATTTTACAAATGTGAATTTAACATGTTTTCCTTTCTAAGTGGTTATATATGAGGCTGGCAACCTGAACATATGAAAATAGTATGTTCATAAAACACTACAGCAAGCGCTGGTATTTGTTTTATGCTAATTCGCTCAGAAAAACGAAAGCAGCAACAAACCCAGACTCCGAATGGAGCAGTGATGAGTGTATAATATCATTTTGTAAGATATATGTACCTTGTTAATTGTAATTCAGGCAAATCATTGCGTTCGCGCTATCCAAGCAGATATTTTCCCAGTTTAATACCCAGAAGAATATTGGTGATTTCTGATCATCTTCGCCGAGTTACGCTGTGTATAATTATTCAGAGAGGCTAATATTGGTGGGTGCACAGCGAGACAATGCGCCTGTTAATTTGCAGCGAACAAATGTACTTAGCAGGGGCATTTGTTCTTTGTATTTTTTGTCTTAAGTTCGGAGAACGAAGCTATCAGACAGTTCGCGGAACGAAGCTATCAGGCAGTTTGTAGAACAAAGCTATCAGACTGTGTAGGGTCATCATCACAGAAGAACTGGCGAAACCACAGATGCGGGACTCACCTAGATCAGTTAAGTTCTGATTATCAGGAAACAGCAAAACGACAATAATGTTTTTCTTTAAAATCCTCACCTAAGTCCCAGTGAAGACAAAAATTGATTTACCTCTAAAATTCATCATAATTTCATCTCTATTTTAACCTGTTAAAACATTGATTATTAAATTTGTTACATGTTATTTTAAAACATAACAATCATAATTGATTTAGTTATTATATGTTTGAAAGCAAACGTATGAGCAAGACTCTTTAATATATAGATATACATACGCTTAGACATATATTTACATATATAGAGATAATTCTTAGAAAAGAATTTCGCTGGATTTACACAGAAACAAAGGGTGCACACAACACAAGTAGCGAACGAACGAGGCGCGAGGTGAACAATGCTCAAACAACGAGTGCTGGAAGAGAGACTAAGTTTCTGTGAAATGGCGGGAGGCTACAGTAGGGTACGCCTACACATCACTTCATTTGCGTGGATTCCGCGTAGTGCTCGGCGCGCGGCAAATTCAAGTTTGGCTTTTTGGAACTTTCTGGAATTATTTTTTTTTCTCGAATATTTTCGATCAGCGGTTAGTTGAGTCCGCGGATGCGGAACCTGCGGATACGGAGGGCCGACTGTATATGTAAGCAGAATATGATTAGTTCCGAGGGAATGTGAAGGGCTAGAATTGTAGATCTGACAAATGAGGAAGCAAAAGTTAAATTTCTGATTTGGCAGACATATTGTGCAGGATTTCCATAAATCTGTTTGCTCCAGTGTTTCCGTTTTGTGAAAGCGAAAAAAGAATCAATAACAAGTTGATACAGAGGAAACAGCAGCAGATCGAAACAGAGGAAACTGTGGCAAATAGAAACAGAGGAAACAGTGGCAAATAGAAACAGAGGAAACAGTAGCAAGTTGAAACAGAGGAAACAGTGGCTAGATTAAATTGAGTAAAGGGCTGCAAGTTGAAACAGTGACAAGGTGAAACAGAGAAAACAGCGGCAGTTGAAACAAAGGAAACAGTAGCAAGTTGAAACAGAGGAAACAGTAGCAAGTTGAAACAGTGAAAACAGTAGCAAGTTGAAACAGAGGAAACAGTAGTAAGTTGGAAGATCGGAAACAGTGGCAAGTTGAAACAGAGGAAACAATAGCAAGTTGAAACAGAGGCGACAGTAGCAAGTTGGAATAGTGAAAACCGTTGCAAATTGGAACAGAGGAAACAGTGGCAAGTTGAAACAGAAACACGTTCGCTCCCTCTACTATGGTATCGTTCACTCATATCCTGTTCGCTCCTTCGACCATTCGACCGTGGTATCGTTCACTCATATCCTGTTCGCTCCTTCGACCATTCGACCGTGGTATAGTTCATTCATATCCTGTTCGCTCCCTCAACCATTCGACAGTGGTATCGTTCATTCATATCCCGTTCGCTCCTTCGACCATTCGACCGTGGTATCGTTTATTCATATCCTGTTCGCTCCCTCGACCATTCGACCGTGGTATCGTTCATTCATATCCTGTTCGCTCCCTCGACCATTCGACCGTGGTATCGTTCACTCATATTCTGTTCGCTCCTTCGACCATTCGACCGTGGTATCGTTCATTCATATCCTGTTCGCTCCCTCGACCATTCGATATCGTTCACTCATATCTGTTTCGCTCCTCACGGAGAGTTGCATCTGATCCCATGGAAGATGCCTGTACCAAGACACATGCTCCTGTATCAGACGTTTCTGTAGCAATTGGTTTTACATGATGAGTCTGACAGCCCCATACACAAGCTCATATCAGTTGCTTTTTTTTCAACATATATGCGAGATCAGTAGTGGTATTCTTTCCCTGTCTCCCCAGACACCCCCGGGGACTATGCGGGACATTCGACCGTGTTAAGTTACGTGAAAATGGGGACCTCCTCTTTGGGAGAAATAGTATTTGATCATATCTTAGTCAGTTTTTCGGTGGGTAGAGAGGAGTGGGGTGTTGCGGTATATGATTGAACTGATGGAAGTTTGTAGTTTTGTAGAACAATAGGTCCCCTCCCCTCTCTCTCTCTCTGTTTCTCATTATCTGTTATCATTGATAGCAATGTCGCTGGCTTACAGACGTTTCTAAAGAAAACTAGATCAGCAAGAATCAGCTCTCACCAAGAATGCTTGATTATTGTAATGTTACTAACGTCTACATTAGCGTCCCTTTTCTCTAGTCGTAGCTCGTGCCAGCCAGACCAATAAAATGGCACCTTAGACCTTCCCGGCTTACATCGTTTTTTATGTCCATTTTTTGGTCCAATTTTTTTCTCTGTTCCTGTCTGCCCTGTAGCCGATATTATATGACATAAATCTGTCTATCTGTCTGTACCACGGAGCACTATTCCTTAGAGACTTCTGTGAATTAATTGCAAGATGTCATTATTTCATTGGCGGATCTAAGGAAGTGGTGACGGGGCGATCGCCCCTCCCTGGGGACTTTGAAAACCATTTATTTCATATCAGCCGCTCCAGTATCCCCCCCCCCCTTTTTTTGGACTCAAATGTAAGTAATCGTCATGTCGGACGACGGAAGAATTAAAACATTGTTTGGTACTGGACATTGGTTACGAACGTAGTTTACAAGTAATTCTACGTGGCGTGACAATGAAAGACCATAAAGGTAACCGCCATGCAACAATGAGACAAAAGACGGCGCCAGGCAGGCGACACAAGGGGACTTCACTCGAGCCGCAAAAACAGAGGACTTTGTGACAAGCAACGGATAATTTCTGTATTGGGCAGCGAATCCCAAATCAAAAAATGTTGTGTTATATGTACGCTTTTTTTTCTTCAAATTTTGTCTCTTTGTAGTAGTACCTTATTTTTATGTAATTATGTTATAAATAAAAAAAAATAAAAAATGAATATTTTTTAGTTGCTGTATGATAAAACTATCACGTTGTCACATTTTTTTCTTCAAAATGTTGTTGTTATTGAACCAGCGGCGCTTGGGTTCTCGCCCTTCGACCCAATATGCCATGTAGTTATATCTGCATGTTTTCGCAAGTTGTTTTGTTTCTCCGTACAAGGTGTTCCACTTATTTGACCTCGGAGGAAGGAACATTTTCCTAACACCATCGAGTGCTGGGCACTCAAAGAGATGGTGGTCAACAGTTTCATAGCGTCGTTACATAGCTGGTACTCTGAAGACTGTCGTGGTTGGATTCTGTTCAAGTGACTGTTGAGTGGTATGTGTTGTGTCAAAATGCGTTATTTTATTTGTTTATTGTCAAAAAATATGTGTAAAAAGGGAGCGGAAAGGGGGGGGGGGGCCTTATCATTCTGATAAGGACAATTCCTATATCCACCAGTGCCTTATTTCTATAACGTTATTTGATTCATCGGTAGGCAACTCATCAGCTGTGAGAATCTACTTTAGAAACACTGAGTTCTCTAAAGTTCTACCTTGATAAAAATCATGTCTGTTTTCAGATGTCACAGTATCTGGAATTCGGAATAAGTTCAGTCTATGATGTAACTTTTATTTCTGCCGCACGATATGCTTCCAACCATCCCGTCATTAGAGCGGTGAAAATTTAATGTTTTACCAAACTTCACTTCAACGGAAAGATCGTTTTCTATCTTATACAGTTCACAAATGAGTGAACTTTAGTACGCTAATTTGCAGATCTTCACTGGGAATGCGTGGAAAGTACATTGGGACACCGTGATATTATATTAAGTGCCAGTAGGAAGGGCTAGTCCGAAATTTACGTAGGTTAAAAATTCTTTTTTATTTACCCCCTCCGTCGCCTAGAGATATCAAAAGATGCCTTGGTATCATCTGGTAGATCAAAAGCGACTGGATGCCGACCTCTGCTTTAAATCCTCGGATAAATTCCACTTTAGAAAATGCATTAGCTGAGCAATTGGTGTCTAAATCTCACAGCCATTTTGTTGCCTTATTTTGTTTTTCAAATATCATGCCTTCTCATTCTTTATTATATCTACCTTCACATTCTTCATTATATCTACCTTCTCATTCTTCATTATACCTACCTTCTCATTCTTCATTATATCTACCTTCTCATTCTTCATTATATCTACCTTCTCATTCTTCATTATATCTACCTTCTCATTCTTCATTATATCTACCTTCTCATTCTTCATTATATCTACCTTCTCATTCTTCATTATACCTACCTTCTCATTCTTCATTATATCTACCTTCTCATTCTTCATTATATCTACCTTCTCATTCTTCATTATATCTACCTTCTCATTCTTCATTATATCTACCTTCTCATTCTTCATTATACCTACCTTCTCATTCTTCATTTTATCTACCTTCTCATTCTTCATTATACCTACCTTCTTATTCTTCATTATACCTACCTTCTCATTCTTCATTATATCTACCTTCTCATTCTTCATTATACCTACCTTCTCATTCTTCATTATATCTACCTTCTCATTCTTCATTATATCTACCTTCTCATTCTTCATTGTACCTACCTTCTCATTCTTCATTGTATCTACCTTCTCATTCCTCATTGTGCCTACCTTCTCATTCTTCATTATGTCTACCTTCTTTTCTTTTATATTGTCTGCCCTTATCTTATTTTCAGATGCTTTCCGCCTCACTACACTCTCGTCTGCGTGTCTCTACGTCTTTCCCTAACTCCCTTTTCCCCTCAATCTTTTCATCTGTCCTTAATCTGCCAATTTCTTTTTTACTCACTGTCCTTCTCTCTCGCTATAACATCCGAAGTCTGGCCCTCTCTGTGTCTCTATGTCTTTCTCTTTCTCTCTCTCACTCTTCTTTCCAGTTTCCGCTCGCTTTCCCATGTCATTTAATACGCCCCTCCTTTCTTTCCTCTTTCTCTCCTCCTCTCACGCTTAAAGCTTCATTCCCTATCAGGTACGGCAAACATGTTATTGATTGCCAGCAGTCCTCATGTCAGTCCGGAGAGTCAAGTCTGTCAGTTTCTCATTTCTATTATCGGTCTCACTCTGCTGGAACCCTGCATGTTCGGTCTTAGAGCTTATTTCCAGACTTCATGCATTTTCATTTAATTATCCCATTCTTATATTTCCATCCTCGTCTCTCTCTCTCTCTCTCTCTCTCTCTCTCTCTCTCTCTCTCTCTCTCTCTCTCTCTCTCTCTCTCTCTCTCTCTCTCTCTCTCTCTCTCTCTCTCTCTCTCTCTCTCTCTCTCTCTCCACATATGCAACACTCAAATTCACACACGACATTGAAACATAAGCTCACACACACACTCACACGTCTATAACAATCCTTTGACACACAAGAAGCCCGTGCCCATACAAGCACGCTCAACAAATATACACATCCAAATTAGCTCGCACACACACACACAACAAAACACTTACACAGAAGTTCGGGAGCTGCGCTGGTGTAATGGTTACCACATTGCGCTGGCGACCAGGTGTTCAAGGTTTGAGCCCGGGCGTGTGCATTTGAAGGAGGGTCATTGACCGGGATTTTGACTGCATAACCTGAACGGCTTCTGAGATAAACTCTCTGTGGATGGGAAGAAGCGAAACTCCTGACCGGGTTGGAAGGAAAGTCCACAGGTTCCCCAGCCTCTCATTGACATGTCATTGGGCCGAAGGGCTGAAAGCCCAAGTGCCGCTGGTTAAGAAAAAAAAATTACACAGAAGTTCAGACAACATAAGCTCGCAAGTAAGATCTATCTATCTATCTATCTATCTATCTATCTATCTATCTATCTATCTATCTATCTATCTATCTATCTATCTATCTATCTATCTATCTATCTATCTATCTATCTATCTATCTATCTATCTATCTATTTGTCTATCTGTCTGTCTGTCTGTCTGTCTGTCTGTCCGTCTGTCTGTCTGTCTACCTTCTGCCTGCCTGAAGGAAAACTCAAATTCCCGAGGATCGAAAAACGAAAGAAAGAAAGAGAAAAAAACTACATTTCTTTGGCGTTCAAGAAAAACTGTTTGTTTATTCGTTGTTCACAATTCGCTTGTGTACAATTGTATTGACTGTTGGTAATAGTGGAGAACACAGAGATAAGAACATCACAGTAATGGCTGATGTATCGTCGAGGTTTTATTTGATGTTGGTAATCACAGCAGACGTGACAGATGGGCTACTGATAATGACGTCAGAACAACAGGACCCATTTTACATTCCATTTAATCGATTCTTGCTGTGACCAACTCACAGCTAGTTTAGACTGAAAACTGACTTGTTCACGCACATTGCTTTTTTTTTTTTTTTAACAGCGTGTAATATCTTCGTGGCCGTCTCAAGAATATAAAGCTATATAGAGCTGGTCTAAGCGTTTGCGTGCTATGTTTACTGTCTGATCATCTCGAAAATCGTTGGGCTCATTCCTCCCTCAACCCCCCCCCCCTCCCAAAAAAATAAAAATCAATCGCTTGGGTGTTATTCAAAGATCTTAGTATTTGTTTTTTTTTTTTTTTTGCTTTCTAATATTGTTAATGAAGCTTTTTAAAGGACATTCTTACATAGACGATTAATCTGACTTCTGGATGCGGCGGTTTTCTTAAAAAATAAATATAGAGTTTTGCTTCGTACTGGCGAGGCACGCCTTACTCAAGCTACATAATAGATCCGTCGGCTCTATTGGGACGTATATCCAAATAAAACGAACTTTCAGGCGATTACTTACAGTAACGTCAGCTGAAATTCATCTTATTTCAGATTTATTTCAACTGGTTTTTAATGTATTCTAGTCTTGGTTATCAACTCATAAACTTCAATTATATCACAATTCATCTATGCAAATTTACTGGCATTTGAAACAGTATCACGAGAATTTAATGAAAACGCGGGGGTCCACTTTAGCACAGGTACCAGATAAGGGACTTAACTGTGACAGGTTAGTTGGTTGCTAACGGACATCACGAGGACTTATCAGTTAAATAAGGTTTAAGGTAGTCCCATAGCAGATATTGCCGTAGGGGTAAAGTGTTAGAGACTTCATTATACTAGACCAGCTGTACGAGATTAGGTGGCCAGTTTCCTTCCTCGCTGCCTTTGCCTTCCCTATCTCAAGAGCAGAGTCAGATATCAATTTACAAATGGGTAGATTGGAGCTTGACGCAATCAGGTTTTGATATCGGAACCTGGTACCTTTGTCGCGAGGGGCGAAGGTTGGTCTGGAAAAGTCGGAGGAGTTATAAGGAATAGAAATCTTATATTCTGTATTATTTACTTTTACAATTGAGAATATAGTCCACAGGCATCTTAAAAGCAACAAATCACAAACTGGGCCTGGTCTGAAGAAAGCGCGAGCAGATCTTTCCTCGGTTACAAATAAAAGCATAGACGATAGACATAAGGAAAACGTAAAGGAAACAGGAAACAAAGAAACAGAACAATTTCATGACGAAACAGCACAACGACACTAATAACAGAGAATGAAGGCAAATAATTCCCTATCTAATATTACTCTAAGTGAAACATCATGTAACGGACAATGATAAAAATCCCTCCAGCTTTTCAGGAAAATGTGGAATCGTCACGCATTGAACCGTGAAAGTTTTACAACACCAATTTAAAGAGCACGAAGTGTTTTTGTTGTTTTTTGTGCTGCATTGACCAAAAGTCATGATACGTTTGACTACAAAGATCCAATGAAAATGAAATGGGATGGAATGAAATAGCCACAGGAGAATTAATGACTTCTACGGGATATGCAGCAGAAAGAGTACAATATAAATATGTCCCCGTCACGTGTTGACGTGTTACTGTTTCATAATAATATTTAAAAAAAACTAGATTAATAAAAGAAAACCTAAATACGGACGCAAGTAACAAACAAAACAAGAATCAGAAAGAAAAAAAAAACGCTCTTCAGGAGTGATCCAGTAACATTAACAATAATGCTAACCCTCGTAGCCAGTGGAGAAACAAACATCTTAAATAAATCAATATTACACACATAAAGGTATGTTTCAGGCGCTCGTGAGAAATACAGAGGTAGTTCGGAAGGTCCTGGATTCGATTCTCCGGTAAGCCACTCAATTCTGTTGTTTTTCTGTTGTCTAGTTTCTACCTCTTTATTTCTCACGAGCGCCTGAAACATACTTTTATGTGTGTAGTATTTATTTAATGTTTACAGGCCTCGGGTTTCCCCTCTTTATTTAAACAAAGATCTTAGCATTGTCCGACAAGAAAATCATCTTAGAAGTTTCAGTACCATCCAGTAGGACTGACTTGACATTTGAGTTGAAGATTTGTATTTTTGTGTCTATATTATAATTTATGTTTATATCAGCATTTATGTCTATTTTTAAGTCTTGTTTTGATATCACTGTCTGTTCCTTCATCCAATATATATGTTTGATTCCACAACATGTAGAATCTAATGTATGTATCTAATCAGGGCTGTGAAGTCGGCAGTCGGAATCGTGGAGTTGGTTGGTTTTAATGAAATCGGGGTCAGTATAAAATTTCTGGACTCCCAACTCCGAATTTTACGCCATAAGACTAGTAAAAAAAAAAAAAAAAAAAACTATTCGTAGTCGAACTTATAAAAATTTCAGGAATCGGAGTCGGAAATTTTTTTAAGCAGACTCCACAACCCTGTATCTAACAGAGCAATCTGGGTAGTCGTATTTATTCTCATAATTATGTCTTTGTGTATTTTCAAACCCGATATTCACGTTGGAATTTTTCGGGTTCTGGATACAAGCAGTCGTGTACTTGATCACAAAGCTGGGCGGAACTTGATCTTTCGTTTTCCTTCATGGGTCCATAGCATAGCTGTTCTTGTGAAGGCATCGGGGTCTCTTCTGAGGACATGGCCGACCCAGCTCCAGCGTCTGCCAGCTATGATGGTGGGCATGTCCTCTTGCTTGCTCCGTGTAAGCAGATCTTGGTTGGTGATGATATTCGAAGAAAAGATTCCGAGAATGTTTCTTAGGCATGTTGTGTGAAAAGAAGACAATTTCGACATTTCCTTCTCTGTAACTCTCCAGCATTCCGCACAATAGAGAAGCACAGAAAGTACACAGCTCTGATATAATCTTAATTTTGTGCTTGTGCTGTACTGAGAGGACTTCCAGATGTTGTTTAGACTAAAAAAGGCTGTTCTTGTTTTATTCATTCTGTTGTTGATGTCTTTGCTTGCTCCGCCGTCTGGTGTTACTATGCATCCTAGGTATGTGAAGGTGTCTGTCTGTTCCAGTTGCTGATTCCTTATTGATATGGGCTCAGGGTTGCTCACATTGAGCGTCATGACCTCTGTCTTCTTTAGATTGATGTTCAAGCCCACCTGCTGGCTATACTTATTAAGTGTTTCCGTTTTTTCCTGGATGTATTGATGTGAATGTGCTAGTAGTGCAATGTCATCTGCATATTCCAGATCTTCCAATGTAGAAAATGTAGTCCATCTTATTGCCCTTGTACTACTTAATATAACGTTTACATGTAAAAGCGGTTTAATAATACAGGGCTCTGGCGTGAGCGCTTCAAAAGAGAACGTGGCCTGAACAAACCCTAACCCAGATCTAATCTCTAACGTCGTTCGTCCCAATTTCTTATTCAACCTAAAGCAGGAATGGTAATATTTGGTAATTAACTGCATTATCGTATTCAAATATTGCGTAGCAGTGTTAGCGACAAGAAAACAATGTTGTGGATTTAAGAGATAACATCAATGAGGCGTGGACGAAATATAAAAGATGGAAAATGGAAGAGGACGCTGGGGATGTTCTCTGAGAGCCAAGGGGGCGGTGACCCGAAAAAGTTTGGGAAACACTGGTCTATATATTTGAAGGTGGTGCTGACTTATTACATGTTTCTACGAGTGCGGTGATGAAATGCGTAACTTATTGAATTGTTCTACATAGTGCCTAGAGTTCTAACTTGCTATCTTGTTCTAGCCCTGTGTAGATTTCGGGGGTCTCTGAAGAGACAAAGAGAGAATTGGACTATTGTACTCTCAAGCATGTCGTACAAGGCAACTAATATGAGGTTGTGCATGAAGACTGGTAACCTCATCATGTAAAACAGGTTGCCACATAAACCACTGCTGCAGGAGCATGTGAAAGTTAGGTGCAGGCTTCCAGCGAGGGACAAGCTGCAGTGGTGTCTCTATGCTTCATAGGGAGTGCAAAGTAAAATAATGATGATCTTCTTCTTCTTCTCGTTCGCTGTTGTTTAGTAATGTCTACACAAGAAGTCCGGTTCTCTAGATGTATGTTGCTGTTGTTTAGTAATGTCAACACAAGAAGTCTGGTTCTCTGGATGTATGCTGCTGTTGTTTAGTAATGTCTACACAAGAAGTCCGGTTCTCTGGATGTATGTTGCTGTTGTTTAGTAATGTCTACACAAGAAGTCCGGTTCTCTGGATGTATGTTGCTGTTGTTTAGTAATGTCTACACAAGAAGTCCGGTTCTCTGGATGTATGTTGCTGTTGTTTAGTAATGTCTACACAAGAAGTCCGGTTCTCTGGATGTATGTTGCTGTTGTTTAGTAATGTCTACACAAGAAGTCCGGTTCTCTGGATGTATGTTGCTGTTGTTTAGTAATGTCTACACAAGAAGTCCGGTTCTCTGGATGTATCCTGCTGTTGTTTAGTAATGTCTACACAAGAAGTCCGGTTCTCTGGATGTATGTTGCTGTTGTTTAGTAATGTCTACACAAGAAGTCTGGTTCTCTGGATGTATGTTGCTGTTGTTTAGTAATGTCTACACAAGAAGTCCGGTTCTCTGGATGTATGGTGCTGTTGTTTAGTAATGTCTACACAAGAAGTCCGGTTCTCTGGATGTATGCTGCTGTTGTTTAGTAATGTCTACACAAGAAGTCCGGTTCTCTGGATGTATCCTGCTGTTGTTTAGTAATGTCTACACAAGAAGTCCGGTTCTCTGGATGTATCCTGCTGTTGTTTAGTAATGTCTACACAAGAAGTCCGGTTCTCTGGATGTATGTTGCTGTTGTTTAGTAATGTCTACACAAGAAGTCCGGTTCTCTGGATGTATGTTGCTGTTGTTTAGTAATGTCTACACAAGAAGTCCGGTTCTCTGGATGTATGTTGCTGTTGTTTAGTAATGTCTACACAAGAAGTCCGATTCTCTGGATGTATGTTGCTGTTGTTTAGTAATGTCTACACAAGAAGTCCGGTTCTCTGGATGTATGTTGCTGTTATTTAGTAATGTCTACACAAGAAGTCCGGTTCTCTGGATGTATGCTGCTGTTGTTTAGTTATGTCTACACAAGAAGTCCGGTTCTCTGGATGTATGTTTGATAAGGTCTGATTTTCGGTCACCACATTGATAAACCTAGTTTCTTGCACCAGATTGACATGGACTGTTTTTTTGTAATATTGCTCGTCCAGTCACAATGTTCTGTAAATGGGTCAGGTTACCGACTGTTGGGGCCCTGACAAGGTGTACTGTTAAGTGCGTATATTCTGATGCAATGGGTGAGTGTAAACATCAATAATGATAACGCGAATGGATGACAGTTCGACAGGTTCACAGGACATTCACTCTAATCACAGGTGGAAGTCAAGGATGGCTGGACTACTGTGGTCGTTTCATACTGTTTAATAGGACGCACACACTTAGACAGTACGTGTATAGTTACAGGAACACAGGTCGACATAAATAGCATGTTGTTGATCAATGGTCTACCATCTTAAGTTAGCATTCATGTTGAATAACATCATAATGGAACATCTGTAGACAAGCATTTAGATTTCCACTGTTTATCAATATAATCATCAGGCCTTACTGACCGAGCGTGTCAGTTAATAAATACTGTTCAAGCCTGACTCCTAGACAGAACCTCTTTTCTAGCGAAGATTCCTTTAGGTAAAGTTCAGCAAATCTATCTGAAGATAATGTTAACCCACCAGTATTGGGTTTTCTTTATAACTGTGATCTCTTAATCATCACCTGATAATAAAGGGCATCTGTCGTGGTTGAGTTTGAGTGTAGAGTATTTGTCGAGTTGGACAACAGTAGTGAAGTCGACAAGGGATAGTGGACTGACAGAGTTATAGATTACACACACAGAAAGGTGTAAATAGGAGATGGACTTGAGACAACCTGGAAGAAGATTTATCAAAATGATCTCTCTCTCCAAGCCTCAACTCACTTATGTCTGTCTAAGCACCTCCTGCTCTCACTCTTTTCTCTTATCATACATAGAGATTATAGTAAAGAGCTAAAAACAAGTTACTTATGGATGGAAAGGTCGTGAACAGCGTATTAATAAAGGTGTAAACTTTATTAAATGAAGAAAAACATGAAAATAATGCATATCATCACAACAACATAAAATTACATCAATAATCAAATAATCATCAATAGTCATCAATAATCATATACACCAACAACCACACACAGATCACCATTCATAAAACCTGTAGAACACAGAGAGATAAATAAATCGAGTGTCAGTCCGTCCGTTTTCGGGGACTATATGAAATAGCTCCAGTAAGTGGTTTTTTCGTACATATCCACCATGGGTGATGGAATTAACCTGAATAAAATCACTGTATAGGCGCTATCATTGGTGATTCCTCCCTAATTGCGCGAGGTGGTCTGGAAGACTCTATTTATCTCCTGCTGATCGAATAAACAAACTGAGCGACAGCCTGTCCGCGGTCGTGGGACCAAAAGCTAGCTCCAGAAAGTGTATTACATGTAGATCCTTCGTGAGGGACTAGCCTACAAAATTTTCTTTGTTTTCTTTGTTGGGTGCTAACTCTGTCTTTCTTTTGGTGACCTCTAATGGCGTGAGGGGGGCTGGAACTCTGTCCATAGATGGCTGCTCATACGTGCGAAGTTCTACATAGACCCAGAAATACACCAGACGAAGTTACTTGAGGACAAGGCAGTCCCTAGCGCTCTTATCCGGCGTTTTCGATCTTTCGTACTATGCAGTAAATCCTGGTTGGGCTTGCTTGACCGTGGCTTGGCTGAGTGCCCCGTTTAGGCACACAAAGGCTTGGTGCTATCAGATTCTGCTATAGACATGCTGGGCGGTTTTGGATATTCTGGAAGCCGCAATGCTCTGACTGGTAATCCAATAGGCGAGTAGAGAACTACTACTGCATTCGATGTTTCCAGATTTAGCGTTGGCTCGTTGCATTGCGTGAGCTTAACTTGGCGTTGACAAAAAGGTTTAGGTTCAGGAATGGGGGTTGACGACTCGTGATGCTAGATGTACTCAGAATCCCTCTAGAACGAAGAGAATGTGACATTCTTCGCCTGACTGGAGACTTGACTCTAGCAATTCGGTATCCTTGAAACTGAGACCCAAAAAAAAGACACCTTTTACCTCAAGCAAATAATAAATCACACTAACTTTATACAGAAAGTTTCACTCCACTATGGGATTAAATTTATTGTAGTTATTGCTATGATAGTTTAGGGCTGTCTTTAACCATGTCTCCTGTTCCTTAAAAATATCAATTATCAACACGCGCCCGCATAGGCTTAATATCTATTGTACATCCATGTACCTGTCAGTAACATGTTCTAACAGCAAAATCCACTCCTCCTCTCCAAAATAAACACACAGCTGAATGGTTATGTTATTCATCTTACAACATTAAATGAATTTACATAAGCAGATTACAGCATGTGACATTACACAAATAAATCGTATGTCCCCTTGGGGAAATATATTAATATTCCACAAAATGAGTACAAAGAAAATGCAATGTTCTTGCTATAATAATACAATTGTGGCTGAATCATAAGATATAATGTTTTCTATGGCTGGTGGCTGCTCCTGTGAAAGTTATGGCTAGCCTAGCTACACAAGTAAGCATAAAATGATTCTCCCTTGCCACTGGAAATATCTATCAAAAAGGAATAAGTGACTATCTCCCATAATCCAGAGTTATTACCTGCATCTCACTATTCAGTTTTTAAGTGAACAATCCACACCTGACATTATCTTACAGAAATGACAGTTAATTTAGCCTATTCTTAACCCATGATAAGCGTCTGTGGACTGATTCTACGCCTATTATCTGTTATTGTAAGTTTAACATTTAACCCATGATAAACCGTAACAGTTTAAGCACCCTTACTAGGCCGTAGACAGCGCTACCTTATCACTGAACTAAATTACTAGGAGAAGTCCTCAGAAATGAATTCACTTTCCTAACAGATATATAAAAGCTAACATGAATATATCATATTATAATAAGATATGTCAACTCACCCCGAAAATGACTAGAACATAGGCAAACACATTCTAGTACTGTGTTAAAGTTTGCCTTATCTCATGATGGTCATCTACGGGCCAGGAATATTCACGAATGTCTTTGTCTTATTAACCCCGTCTACTCTTATAGATTACAAGGACGCTCCCCCCGGACACCTGGCCTGCATATTTCTTCAGAGGTATCGGCGTAATCGTAATACCGGGTAAGACAAAGGTTTCAGAAGCAACAACTTTGCGAAAATTCCCCCAGAGAGACAATCATAATATTATGTGCTCTTTGCTCATCTAAGGGCAAACAACCCACAAACTGACCGCGATTGTTATCTGAAACAGATCAAACCGTTACCCTGAAACAGCCGCTTGTGATCAAACTCGTTACCAGGAAATTCCCTCAAAGGGTACTAGTTTCTTTCCGCTCTTTGGCTAACACTTTAAGCGTAACAGACGTTCTTCTGATCAGGCCAGGTGTGCTGACGTAACATTATCGTTCGCTGACCGCTGCAGGCTCGAACGTAAACAACCTCGGGTGGGGTTTGAGAAGGAGAAAACAATTGGGCCACACAGGAAGCAAAGCAAAGAGAAACAAAATGTCTGGGAAAACAGAACATTAAAGAGTAATAACATTGAGACGAGATGGAAAAATAAATTAAGTCACTGTCTACGTGACAAGTTGCCCCCTTTTTTAAAGTGCGTGAAACACGGACTAAATGACAGTAATTTATCTTTTCCACAGACGTCCATTACATGTCATTGAACATCCTATAATCATAATACAAATTCGTTTCCAACTTCTGTCAGTACTTAGCTGTTGAGAGGATTGGTTACTATCATCCGAATGAACACCCTCCCTTGGTACAAATGCAAGCTAGTAACTGACTATCTGTAGCTTCTTATCTCAGATTAAAGAGCTACTCCTGAAAAAAAATTAACCCTTAAAAAAATTTTTTTCTGACTTTTACAACAATAGTCGTCAGATTTGTCAACCAAAAACTCAGCAGTGTTACCATCAACCTTTACCAGCTGTCTCATGTGTAGCATGAACAATAAATGTAACTAAATATTATGAATGCTGTGGAGAAAAACGCTATTCAGACTTCCTCCAAAAGAAATAGTTCGATATTTCTAGGGGAAAGAAATTCCTATAATCTGCCGAACACTAAACTCTAAGAATCAGAATAGAATCTTGTGAGAGATTCATCTTCGGAACGAGCCCACATTATATGTTTGATTCATACCGGACTGAGCCACCATTTGTTGTGGTTGAGTTTGAGTGTAGAGTATTTGTCGAGTTGGACAACAGTAGTGAAGTCGACAAGGGATAGTGGACTGACAGAGTTATAGATTACACACACAGAAAGGTGTAAATAGGAGATGGACTTGAGACAACCTGGAAGAAGATTTATCAAAATGATCTCTCTCTCCAAGCCTCAACTCACTTATGTCTGTCTAAGCACCTCCTGCTCTCACTCTTTTCTCTTATCATACATAGAGATTATAGTAAAGAGCTAAAAACAAGTTACTTATGGATGGAAAGGTCGTGAACAGCGTATTAATAAAGGTGTAAACTTTATTAAATGAAGAAAAACATGAAAATAATGCATATCATCACAACAACATAAAATTACATCAATAATCAAATAATCATCAATAGTCATCAATAATCATATACACCAACAACCACACACAGATCATCATTCATAAAACCTGTAGAACACAGAGAGATAAGTAAATCGAGTGTCAGTCCGTCCGTTTTCGGGGACTATATGAAATAGCTCCAGTAAGTGGTTTTTTCGTACATATCCTCCATGGGTGATGGAATTAACCTGAATAAAATCACTGTATAGGCGCTATCATTGGTGATTCCTCCCTAATTGCGCGAGGTGGTCTGGAAGACTCTATTTATCTCCTGCTGATCGAATAAACAAACTGAGCGACAGCCTGTCCCGCGGTCGTGGGACCAAAAGCTAGCTCCAGAAAGTGTATTACATGTAGATCCTTCGTGAGGGACTAGCCTACAAAACTTTCCTTGTTGGTGCTAAACGTTGGTGACCTCTAATGGCGTGAGGGGGGCTGGAACTCTGTCTATCTTTCTTGCTGGCCAAATAACCGAAATGAGCGACAGCCTGTCCGCGGTCGTGGGACCAAATGCTAGCTCCAGAAAGTGTATTACTTGTAGATCCTTCGTGAGGGACTAGCCTACAAAATTTTCTTTGTTGGTGCTAAACGTTGGTGACCTCTAATGGCGTGAGGGGGGCTGGAACTCTGTCCATAGATGGCTGCTCATACGTGCGAAGTTCTACATAGACCCAGAAATACACCAGACGAAGTTACTTGAGGACAAGGCAGTCCCTAGCGCTCTTATCCGGCGCTTTTGATCTTTCGTACTAGGCAGTAAATCCTGGTTGGGCTTGCTTGACCGTGGCTTGGCTGAGTGCCCCGTTTAGGCACACAAAGGCTTGGTGCTATCAGATTCTGCTATAGACATGCTGGGCGGTTTTGGATATTCTGGAAGCCGCAATGCTCTGACTGGTAATCCAATAGGCGAGTAGAGAACTACTACTGCATTCGATGTTTCCAGATTTAGCGTCGGCTCGTTGCATTGCGTGAGCTTAACTTGGCGTTGACAAAAAGGTTTAGGTTCAGGAATGGGGGTTGACGACTCGTGATGCTAGATGTACTCAGAATCCCTCTAGAACGAAGAGAATGTGACATTCTTCGCCTGACTGGAGACTTGACTCTAGCAATTCGGTATCCTTGAAACTGAGACCCAAAAAAAAGACACCTTTTACCTCAAGCAAATAATAAATCACACTAACTTTATATAGAAAGTTTCACTCCACTATGGGATTAAATTTATTGTAGTTATTGCTATGATAGTTTAGGGCTGTCTTTAACCATGTCTCCTGTTCCTTAAAAATATCAATTATCAACACGCGCCCGCATAGGCTTAATATCTATTGTACATCCATGTACCCGTCAGCAACATGCTCCAACAGCAAAATCCACTCCTCCTCTCCAAAATAAACACACAGCTGAATGGCTATGTTATTCATCTTACAACATTAAATGAATTTACATAAGCAGATTACAGCATGTGACATTACACAAATAAATCGCATGTCCCCCTGGGGAAATATATTAATATTCCACAAAATGAGTACAAAGAAAATGCAATGTTCTTGCTATAATACAGTTGTGACTGAGTCATAAGGTAAAATGTTTTCCATGGCTGGTGGCTGCTCCTGTGAAAGCCATGGCCAGAGTCTAGCCACACAAGTAAGCATAAAATGATTCTCCCTTGCCACTGGAAATATCTATCAACAAGGAATAGGCGACTATCTCCCATAATCCAGAGTTATTACCTGCATCTCACTATTCAGTTTTTAAGTGAACAATCCACACCTGACATTATCTTACAGAAATGACAGTTAATTTAGCCTATTCTTAACCCATGATAAGCGTATGTGGACTGATTCTACGCCTATTATCTGTTATTGTAAGTTTAACATTTAACCCATGATAAACCGTAACAGTTTAAGCACCCTTACTAGGCCGTAGACAGCGCTACCTTATCACTGAACTAAATTACTAGGAGAAGTCCTCAGAAATGAATTCACTTTCCTAACAGATATATAAAAGCTAACATGAGCACATCATATTATAATAAGATATGTCAACTCACCCCGAAAATGACTAGAACATAGGCAAACACATTCTAGTACTGTGTTAAAGTTTGCCTTATCTCATGATGGTCATCTACGGGCCAGGAATATTCACGAATGTCTTTGTCTTATTAACCCCGTCTACTCTTATAGATTACAAGGACGCTCCCCCCGGACACCTGGCCTGCATATTTCTTCAGAGGTATCGGCGTAATCGTAATACCGGGTAAGACAAAGGTTTCAGAAGCAACAACTTTGCGAAAATTCCCCCAGAGAGACAATCATAATATTATGTGCTCTTTGCTCATATAAGGGCAAACAACCCACAAACTGACCGCGATTGTTATCTCCCCCTGAAACAGATCAAACTCGTTACCCAGGCCTCAAAGGGTACTAGCCGCTCGTGGCTAACACTTTAAGCGTAACAGACGTTCTTCTGATCAGGCCAGGTGTGCTGACGTAACATTATCGTTCGCTGACCGCTGCAGGCTCGAACGTAAACAACCTCTGGTGGGGTTTGAGAAGGAGAAAACAATTGGGCCACACAGGAAGCAAAGCAAAGAGAAACAAAATGTCTGGGAAAACAGAACATTAAAGAGTAATAACATTGAGACGAGATGGAAAAATAAATTAAGTCACTGTCTACGTGACAAGTTGCCCCCTTTTTTAAAGTGCGTGAAACACGGACTAAATGACAGTAATTTATCTTTTCCACAGACGTCCATTACATGTCATTGAACATCCTATAATCATAATACAAATTCGTTTCCAACTTCTGTCAGTACTTAGCTGTTGAGAGGATTGGTTACTATCATCCGAATGAACACCCTCCCTTGGTACAAATGCAAGCTAGTAACTGACTATCTGTAGCTTCTTATCTCAGATTAAAGAGCTACTCCTGAAAAAAATTAACCCTTAAAAATTTTTTTTCTGACTTTTACAACAATAGTCGTCAGATTTGTCAACCAAAAACTCAGCAGTGTTACCATCAACCTTTACCAGCTGTCTCATGTGTAGCATGAACAATAAATGTAACTAAATATTATGAATGCTGTGGAGAAAAACGCTATTCAGACTTCCTCCAAAAGAAATAGTTCGATATTTCTAGGGGAAAGAAATTCCTATAATCTGCCGAACACTAAACTCTAAGAATCAGAATAGAATCTTGTGAGAGATTCATCTTCGGAACGAGCCCACATTATATGTTTGATTCATACCGGACTGAGCCACCATTTGTTGTGGTTGAGTTTGAGTGTAGAGTATTTGTCGAGTTGGACAACAGTAGTGAAGTCGACAAGGGATAGTGGACTGACAGAGTTATAGATTACACACACAGAAAGGTGTAAATAGGAGATGGACTTGAGACAACCTGGAAGAAGATTTATCAAAATGATCTCTCTCTCCAAGCCTCAACTCACTTATGTCTGTCTAAGCACCTCCTGCTCTCACTCTTTTCTCTTATCATACATAGAGATTATAGTAAAGAGCTAAAAACAAGTTACTTATGGATGGAAAGGTCGTGAACAGCGTATTAATAAAGGTGTAAACTTTATTAAATGAAGAAAAACATGAAAATAATGCATATCATCACAACAACATAAAATTACATCAATAATCAAATAATCATCAATAGTCATCAATAATCATATACACCAACAACCACACACAGATCACCATTCATAAAACCTGTAGAACACAGAGAGATAAGTAAATCGAGTGTCAGTCCGTCCGTTTTCGGGGACTATATGAAATAGCTCCAGTAAGTGGTTTTTTCGTACATATCCTCCATGGGTGATGGAATTAACCTGAATAAAATCACTGTATAGGCGCTATCATTGGTGATTCCTCCCTAATTGCGCGAGGTGGTCTGGAAGACTCTATTTATCTCCTGCTGATCGAATAAACAAACTGAGCGACAGCCTGTCCGCGGTCGTGGGACCAAAAGCTAGCTCCAGAAAGTGTATTACATGTAGATCCTTCGTGAGGGACTAGCCTACAAAACTTTCCTTGTTGGTGCTAAACGTTGGTGACCTCTAATGGCGTGAGGGGGGCTGGAACTCTGTCTATCTTTCTTGCTGGCCAAATAACCGAAATGAGCGACAGCCTGTCCGCGGTCGTGGGACCAAATGCTAGCTCCAGAAAGTGTATTACTTGTAGATCCTTCGTGAGGGACTAGCCTACAAAATTTTCTTTGTTGGTGCTAAACGTTGGTGACCTCTAATGGCGTGAGGGGGGCTGGAACTCTGTCCATAGATGGCTGCTCATACGTGCGAAGTTCTACATAGACCCAGAAATACACCAGACGAAGTTACTTGAGGACAAGGCAGTCCCTAGCGCTCTTATCCGGCGCTTTTGATCTTTCGTACTAGGCAGTAAATCCTGGTTGGGCTTGCTTGACCGTGGCTTGGCTGAGTGCCCCGTTTAGGCACACAAAGGCTTGGTGCTATCAGATTCTGCTATAGACATGCTGGGCGGTTTTGGATATTCTGGAAGCCGCAATGCTCTGACTGGTAATCCAATAGGCGAGTAGAGAACTACTACTGCATTCGATGTTTCCAGATTTAGCGTTGGCTCGTTGCATTGCGTGAGCTTAACTTGGCGTTGACAAAAAGGTTTAGGTTCAGGAATGGGGGTTGACGACTCGTGATGCTAGATGTACTCAGAATCCCTCTAGAACGAAGAGAATGTGACATTCTTCGCCTGACTGGAGACTTGACTCTAGCAATTCGGTATCCTTGAAACTGAGACCCAAAAAAAGACACCTTTTACCTCAAGCAAATAATAAATCACACTAACTTTGTATAGAAAGTTTCACTCCAATATGGGATTAAATTTATTGTAGTTATTGCTATGATAGTTTAGGGCTGTCTTTAACCATGTCTCCTGTTCCTTAAAAATATCAATTATCAACACGCGCCCGCATAGGCTTAATATCTATTGTACATCCATGTACCCGTCAGCAACATGCTCCAACAGCAAAATCCACTCCTCCTCTCCAAAATAAACACACAGCTGAATGGCTATGTTATTCATCTTACAACATTAAATGAATTTACATAAGCAGATTACAGCATGTGACATTACACAAATAAATCGCATGTCCCCCTGGGGAAATATATTAATATTCCACAAAATGAGTACAAAGAAAATGCAATGTTCTTGCTATAATACAGTTGTGACTGAGTCATAAGGTAAAATGTTTTCCATGGCTGGTGGCTGCTCCTGTGAAAGCCATGGCCAGAGTCTAGCCACACAAGTAAGCATAAAATGATTCTCCCTTGCCACTGGAAATATCTATCAACAAGGAATAGGCGACTATCTCCCATAATCCAGAGTTATTACCTGCATCTCACTATTCAGTTTTTAAGTGAACAATCCACACCTGACATTATCTTACAGAAATGACAGTTAATTTAGCCTATTCTTAACCCATGATAAGCGTATGTGGACTGATTCTACGCCTATTATCTGTTATTGTAAGTTTAACATTTAACCCATGATAAACCGTAACAGTTTAAGCACCCTTACTAGGCCGTAGACAGCGCTACCTTATCACTGAACTAAATTACTAGGAGAAGTCCTCAGAAATGAATTCACTTTCCTAACAGATATATAAAAGCTAACATGAGCACATCATATTATAATAAGATATGTCAACTCACCCCGAAAATGACTAGAACATAGGCAAACACATTCTAGTACTGTGTTAAAGTTTGCCTTATCTCATGATGGTCATCTACGGGCCAGGAATATTCACGAATGTCTTTGTCTTATTAACCCCGTCTACTCTTATAGATTACAAGGACGCTCCCCCCGGACACCTGGCCTGCATATTTCTTCAGAGGTATCGGCGTAATCGTAATACCGGGTAAGACAAAGGTTTCAGAAGCAACAACTTTGCGAAAATTCCCCCAGAGAGACAATCATAATATTATGTGCTCTTTGCTCATATAAGGGCAAACAACCCACAAACTGACCGCGATTGTTATCTCCCCCTGAAACAGATCAAACTCGTTACCCAGGCCTCAAAGGGTACTAGCCGCTCGTGGCTAACACTTTAAGCGTAACAGACGTTCTTCTGATCAGGCCAGGTGTGCTGACGTAACATTATCGTTCGCTGACCGCTGCAGGCTCGAACGTAAACAACCTCGGGTGGGGTTTGAGAAGGAGAAAACAATTGGGCCACACAGGTAGCAAAGCAAAGAGAAACAAAATGTCTGGGAAAACAGAACATTAAAGAGTAATAACATTGAGACGAGATGGAAAAATAAATTAAGTCACTGTCTACGTGACAGCATCCCTGTTCTCTGATTGATGATCGACAAAAAGTTAGAATCCAAAATGGCTTCCGGTTCCCTTTTGAGCATCGCTCACTATACAGATGTATAGCAAATCTTCAATAGAAGCTTTGTTCATAAACACAAATGTTTCTACAAGAATCAGCATATTCTTTCATCTTAAATGCTGCATACAATCATCTACAGTGCTGCTAGGTAACATATCATCCCGACATATGGACATGGATAATCCTAATGTAGACATCTGCCCAGTTAAGCCTAGGACGACAAAAGTTCAGTAAAATGTTCTTTTACCTGGGCATGGGAAAAACACTAGCAAACACAAACGCTCTCCTGGCGTCACTGAATCAACACTGGGGAACTCATAGACTTAACAATCCTAGAAGAAACTATCTTCGTTCCCATAATAAATCATAGAGATCACAGACTTTGGACAGGTTTAAAGCCATGACATCCCGCCAGGCTCCTTCATCACCGAAGCACTCCCTAACGTATCTTTTTGCGCCGAAAGTGCCTGACCCCAAAGTACAGTACAAGGAAAATAGTCCGACATAGACATACTAAGATAACACGATATAAGACCGAATCGTCTCAAACAGACAAGGAGTAAACATAGATTCGGATCATAAACATCCCTGCATAAACCTAAACAAGAATAATCTGTTTCTGGCTATACCAGACACAAAATATGACATGAGTCTAGATTCATACGCCAAGTTCGATATTCAGGAAAGATACAAGAACAAATAACTCATAAAATGAATACACATCGACTAATCTGAGTTCTGTCCCTTAGACTAAGAATCGTGAATTCAAAAATAAATATATTTTTATCAGACAAATAAATACATTTTACATTTGTATGCGTACCAACAGTAATCAGTGTGTCACACAAAAGAATATGTGCGCAACAGACTACCACACCTCCCGTGAAAAAAAATGAAAATCATTTTTTTTTTCATCTGAGAGCAACATACAATAGGCTCACAACGCACAAATACTGCGCAGATGAGAAATATCTGGAATTTATAAAGCCAAATTAAGGCAAAGTCGAAATATAGATCGACTGGTGAGAATATATCTCAACATCTCAGAGAAAGTATTTCTCTAAGTGTAAATATTTCCAGGGAGGTGTCACCAATGCAGACTACTATACTTGCAATGACACAATGCATATAACAATTTCATATTTAAGCACTATAAGTACATGATTGACAAAAAAAAAGAAAAATCATCAACGAGTATAGGTGAATATATATATCAATGAACGTAGTGATAGTAGTGATACAATCACTATATTACAAATTACAATGTGTATTTATCTTGATATAGAAAAGAAAAACTGTTGTAGAGTTGGATGTGTTAAGAAGTCCAAGTCCCAACAGTTAGGTGGAATCATGTGGGCATCTAGACAAAATGTCTGCCATCACATTATCTGATCCACGAATAGCTCGCACAGAGAAATGAAAAGGTTGAAGAGCAATTGCATATCTAGTAGACCTCGAGCTCTTCAAATTTTTACTCTGTATAGCCGTAAGAGCTTTCTGATCGGTTTCTACTATGAAATGTGCGCCTAGAAGGAATCTTTGTAGTTTGAGAATTGAACATACCATAGCCAAACCGAATAATTCCTTTCTGCAGCATTAAGTTTTCTGGAGATATACATTACAGGATGCAGAGTTCCAGAGTACTCTTGCATTAGTGCTGCTCCAATCCCAGTGGATGAAGCGTCACTACGAAGAACAAATGTCTTATCTGTAGTAGGTAACACTAAAATAGGTGGTGTTGAAAACAAATTTTTAATCTTATCTAAAGAGGATTGGCATTCCTGTGACCAGTGGACCATATTAGGCGACCCTTTCTTCAGTAGTGTAGAAAGAGGTGCCATGATAGAGGATAGATTCGGAATGAATCTTCCATAAAATTGAATAAGACCTAAGAGACTTCGCACTTGCTTTTTAGTCTTAGGAATAGAGATGTTAAGTATCTTAGTGATATTATGGTCCTCTGTCTTTAGGAAACCATGACTAACACGATGGCCTAGGAAATAAATTTCGCTAAAACCAATGTAGGCTTTAGAGGGTTTCGCTGTCAGGTTATACTCGCGTAGAGTAGATAGTAATTCAACTAACCCTGAATAGTGATCTTCCCAAGTATCGCTGAAAAGACAGATGTCATCTAGGTACGCGATGACATCTGACCGATAAGATAGGATTCGACGCATCATGCGTACGAATGTAGCTGGTGCGTTCATAAGGCCGAAAGGCATGAAATTCCATTGAAAAAGGCCTCTAGGTGTAGAAAAAGCCGTAATTGGTTTTGCGCGTTCAGATAAAGGAACTTGCCAATATCCTTTAGACAAATCTAGTTTAGTGAAAAAATGAGATTTAGAAAGCCTAGTAAGTAGCTCTTCTAGAAAGGCATAGGTTCAGCATCGAACTTCGTAACTTGATTCAATTTGCGATAGTCAACGCAAAGACGTATGTTATTGTCTTTTTTCCGAACAATAACCATCGGCGAAGAATATGCAGAAGTGGATGGTTCAATTATTTTTAAATCTATCATCTCATCCAACTCCTTCTCAACCTGTGCTTGAAAATGTATAGGGATAGGATAAGGTCTGACCCTAATAGGATTATGGTCAGTTAGAATAATGTCATGTTCAATGACATGAGTTTGTCCAGGAATGTCAGTAAGGACATCCTGAAATGTTTGTAACATAGCCGAAACTTGTCGCTGTTCTCCTAGAGATAAATCAGGAGAGACAGTAACATTTTTCCATGATTCACTAGAATGAAGTGGAATCATCGGAAGCGGAAGATTAACATCCGAAAAACTTGTTTCCTCATCCTGTATTACGGACAGTGATGAGTAATAACCATGTTGGACTGGTGAATCGTCCTTTGCCTGGAAAATAGGCTGTAAATAATCCGGACGTTCATGGAATTCCTTAAGCATATTGAGGTGGAAGGTTTTATGCTTTCCATCAATATCGACAATGTAGTCAACATCGGAAATTTTCGAGATTATATCGTACGGACCTTTCCAAGAAATAAGAAGTCTGTTTTCCCTACAAGGTAGCAAAACAAATGCTTTGTCACCAGGACAAAGTTGTCGTAAGGTTCTTTTCTTATTGGCAAATTGTCTTGCTTTCTGCTTAGCAAATTCAGAAGAAGAAGTTGCCAATTTGCATGCTTCGATAATCTTTTGTCTCAGCGCGATGACATATTCGTAAGAAGATTTTGTGTCATCGGTAATATTATCAGCGGTTATGAGATCATGAAGCAAAGACATAGGGCCGCGCGGTCGCGCGCCAAAGACAAGTTCAAAGGGAGAAAATCCTGTATGTTTATTGGGAACCTCTCTGTAAGCAAAGAGGGCCGCGGGTAAAACCCTGTCCCAATCTTGAGGATGATCCTCAGTTATCTTCCCTAGTAAGTTTTTGAGTGTTCTATTTAGCCGTTCGACCATCCCATTGGACATAGGATGATAGATACTACTCAAAGATCTCTCTATCTGCAGAGTAGACATTACTTGAGACATGGTATCCGATATTAGTTGGGTGCCATGGTCTGATAATATTTCTCCGGGGAATCCCAGACGAGAAAATATAAGCCAAAGAGCATCTGCAATGTCAGCAGTAGTAATGCTCTTCAGAGGAATAGCCTCTGGCCAACGTGTGCACATGTCCACACACGTTAAGATAAACTGATGTCCTCTAGCAGATTTGATCTTAAATGGACCAATGATGTCTATCGCCATTTTCTGAAATGGTCGAATAGGGATGTCTGCAGCCTGAATAGGTGCAGCATGGCGTGGACCTTTGGATTTGACTTCTTGACATACTATACAAGATCGACAATAAATCCGTATGTCTTTGTTCACAAAAGGCCAAAAGAAAGCCGCCAGAACTCTTGAATTTGTACGGGAAAAAACCCATATGTCCAGCACACTGAGAGTCGTGAGCGTGCTGCAAAATTTTAACTCTCAAATTCTTGGAAACAAGAATCTGAGAATGACTTGACTTAGCGGAGTCTTGCACCATACGTACAAGTACGCCATTCCTCATTGTAATCCAAGATTTACGCTTTGTATCTTTATTCGGATCACCTTTTGTTGCAAGAGTGAAGAATTTCTTTAGAGTCGGATCCTCTTCTTGCTGTTTTATAAACGAGTCACGAGAAATTACCAAGGGATCATCTTGGTTATGCACTTCATTATCTTCAGTAAATGAAGTTTGAGGCATATTAAGAGCCTGAGCTCTAGTGACTACAGCATTAGCAATTTGCATATTTTGTTTTTCCCAAACGGAAATTTGTTGCGGAGTGCATTCTTTGACTCCGTGAATACGACCGATGATAAGATCAGCGATCGGATTCGGCAGAAGACATGCGTGTACATCTCCTGTAAAGAAAGGAGTAGCAATCCTAATGATAGCAGTAGAGTATTTCTCTAAGGTGCCGCCAAATTTTACACATTTGACTACTTTTCCAGTGGCACGAGAAGGATCTACAAGTGACTGCCTAACACCAATTGTGGTGCATCCAGAATAAAAAAGAACTGAGACTGGATTGTCATTTACTAAACCTTTATGTAAGACAAGAGAACCTCTTCCATCATGCGCGACTGACGCAGGAAGAGCGGGAAGAGGATGGCCACAACTTAAAGTGGACACCGTAGTTGGTTCAAATAATGTTTTGCATTGGGGGCACTGAGATGCTCTCCCAAAATCAAAAGCGGAACATGCCATATTATTAGCGTCATTATTATCTTTAGTCTGTTTATAGGCTTCATGTGACTCTTGCTGTGCAGAGTTTGCCTGATAATGTGATTTATGTTTTTTGTATTGTGATCTACCTCGATTATTATTGCCTCTGTAATCATTATTGTTTCCTCTATTGTAACCCCTATTTGGGTTTGAGTCATAGTTCTCATGGTTACCATTATCATATTCATTATAATGAGTATCTCTATAATTATGATCTTGTTGTCTCCATGATGGATGACTTGGATAGTTTCTATAATGACTTCCTCTGCGGAAATTTCTATAATTATGACCACCCCTGAATCGAGGGCTGTCGGCTCGTCTCCAGTTCTTCGAAGAAGAACCCTGAAATGATTGGTTACCTTGGTTTTGATACCTATTATGGTTACTTTTTTTTATCAAACTTGTTTTGTGGTCCCTGAAATTTGTGTGAATAATTAGGGTTGTATGGTGTTGCTGATGCAACTGGCATACTTTCTTTAACCTTAGCATTGCTAAATGCTACGTCCGGATGTGCTGTGACGTATTGGGAACAATATTCTTCCATTTCTTTTAGTGTCTTGGGTTTACGCTCGTGTAGGAATTCAAGGAATGGTTTATTTATACTTGACATAATCTTGTCCCTGAGCAACAAGTCCATAAGGGCTTCATATGTCTTTTCTGTTTTGGACAACTCAATCCAACGATTAAATGTAAGACGTGTCCTAGCAATGAATTCTGAGAATTCTACCCCTGATTCAGGTACCATTTTCTTAAACAAAATACGGTAACCTTCCTCTGTTAATTGATATTTTTTCAATAAAGCTGCTCTGATAACATCATAATTATCTTTGTCAGTCTCTTCAACCAAACTTAAACTTGTAAGAGAATCACCTTTCAAATTTTCTGACAATTGATTAGCATACTGTGATTTATCCACATTATGAGTTCGACAAGAACGTTCAAAACGATCCAGCCAGAATGTAATATCGTCACTGGAAGGATTGAACGGTGGTACCTTGACCTTATAAGTAAAAGGTTTACCATTATTACCAGTTGACTGATTAGCAATACCCATATTTGTCAATTTCAATTTTTCTAACTCAAATGCTAACAGTTTTTCCTCATGTTCTCTTTTTGCGTTTCTCTCTTCCGCTTCAGCTTCTCTGTCTAATCTCTTTTGTTCAGCTTCTTTGTCTAATCTCTTTTGTTCAGCCTCAGCTTCAATGTCTAATCTCTTTTGTTCAGCTTCTTTGTCTAATCTCTTTTGTTCAGCTTCAGCTTCTCTGTCTAATCTTTTTTGTTCAGCTTCTCTGTTTTGTTTTTCCATTTCCATTTGGAATCTCTTTTCCTCAATCTGCATCTGCAATTTCTTTTGTTCAAATTCTAATTCCAATCTTTTATCCTCACTTTTTTGTTTTTTCTCTTCAGCTTTCAGTTTATCAATTTCCAATTTTTGTGCTTTTTCATATTGAGTGGTAGCATACGCCTCTAACTTATCACCAGTCTTGCCTAGGGATTTCCCTTGCTCAATAAAGTAATCTAAAGTCGACATAATGTATACTAATATGTGACTAGATACCTAAAATAGCAATAATGAAATATATCTCCAAATAAATGGAAACAAGCTCTTAATAGCTTGAATAATCAGCTCTTTTATCCCAATCTCTGTGGGAAACAAGCCTTTAAATAAGGTATTGTATAATCAACTGTGTACCTAAAATAACAGCAATTAATCCTCAGTTGATTCTTTCTAATAAGTTCACTACACAGCTAGTAGTGTATGATCAAGTATATTTTATAGTATATGTCAACCAACAACATACATAAAGTACAAATAGGAAAGACAATACGAAAACATTTGCAGAAATCAAATAAATCAAATAGGGAAATCAATGAAAATAATCACAGAATCTGTGATGACAACTGCAAGAGAATAAACAAAACAAATGACGTCACAGTGTATAAATATAAAGTTGTATAGAACTGAATTATAGGAAAGATGAGACCTACAAATACAAACAAACCAAAACAAAACTAAAGAACAGAAAAAATATCACAAAAACAACGATAAGCAGTCTTCACAGCTAACAAAAAATAGCAACAGATGTTGCATGCAAATTTGCAATTAAGAAAATTGCTCCCTACAGAACACTAATATAGGACCAATATGACTCGGTATACCCTATACTAGTCACCTCACCAACCGCCCACAGAAATATACACAAATATCACATATAAACATGTAAACATAAATATACATATAGCATAAATACATATAATATAATGAAATGTGTTGCAGATAGGATGTGTTGCAAATAGGAGGCTCAGTTATAATGGTACTGTATTATGGTACTTTATTAAACAATTAATTCTGGCCTAAATTATTAAAGTTCAACACAAACTATGGCAGTGCAGGAAAATCCACCGTTTACAGTTCCTAAGAATCACAAGTAGGATTTCTCGCTTCAGTTGCACTGTACATTTCGCAAACACAGTCATATATATGCTCCAACTTTGATGTGTAATGCTGTTTGTTTTATGTAAACACCGTCTGTTCAACGAGCGCTGACCTATTTACTGCATACGATCGATAGGGCAGGTCATGCTGACATCGACTGTAGAGTTGTACTGCTGGTGTGTCGTATCAGGCCACAGGAAACAGTCTGGTCTCAGTAGCTGACTTCTCAAAATGTCCACTGTGCAGATTGACCCAGAAAGCTGGCCTACCAGATTGATAAGGTCTGATTTTCGGTCACCACATTGATAAACCTAGTTTCTTGCACCAGATTGACATGGACTGTTTTTTTTGTGATATTGCTCGTCCAGTCACAATGTTCTGTAAATGGGTCAGGTTACCGACTGTTGGGGCCCTGACAAGGTGTACTGTTAAGTGCGTATATTCTGATGCAATGGGTGAGTGTAAACATCAATAATGATAACGCGAATGGATGACAGTTCGACAGGTTCACAGGACACTCACTCCAATCACAGGTGGAAGTCAAGGATGGCTGGACTACTGTGGTCGTTTCATACTGTTTAATAGGACGCACACACTTAGACAGTACGTGTATAGTTACAGGAACACAGGTCGACATAAATAGCATATTGTTGATCAATGGTCTACCATCTTAAGTTAGCATTCATGTTGAATAACATCATAATGGAACATCTGTAGACAAGCATTTAGATTTCCACTGTTTATCAATATAATCATCAGGCCTTACTGACCAAGCGTGTCAGTTAACAAATACTTGTTCAAGCCTGACTCCTAGACAGAACCTCTTTTCTAGCGAAGATTCCTTTAGGTAAAGTTCAGCAAATCTATCTGAAGATAATGTTAACCCACCAGTATTGGGTTTTCTTTATAACTGTGATCTCTTAATCATCACCTGATAATAAGGGGCATCCCTGTTCTCTGATTGATGATCGACAAAAAGTTAGAATCCAAAATGGCTTCCGGTTCCCTTTTGAGCATCGCTCACTATACAGATGTATAGCAAATCTTCAATAGAAGCTTTGTTCATAAACACAAATGTTTCTACAAGAATCAGCATATTCTTTCATCTTAAATGCTGCATACAATCATCTACAGTGCTGCTAGGTAACATATCATCCCGACATATGGATATGGATAATCCTAATGTAGACATCTGCCCAGTTAAGCCTAGGACGACAAAAGTTCAGTAAAATGTTCTTTTACCTGGGCATGGGAAAAACACTAGCAAACACAAACGCTCTCCTGGCGTCACTGAATCAACACTGGGGAACTCATAGACTTCACAATCCTAGAAGAAACTATCTTCGTTCCCATAATAAATCATAGAGATCACAGACTTTGGACAGGTCTAAAGCCATGACATCCCGCCAGGCTCCTTCATCACCGAAGCACTCCCTAACGTATCTTTTTGCGCCGAAAGTGCCTGACCCCAAAGTACAGTACAAGGAAAATAGTCCGACATAGACATACTAAGATAACACGATATAAGACCGAATCGTCTCAAACAGACAAGGAGTAAACATAGATTCGGATCATAAACATCCCTGTATAAACCTAAACAAGAATAATCTGTTTCTGACTATACCAGAATCAAAATATGACATAAGTCTTGATTCATACGCCAAGTTCGATATTAAGGAAAGATACAAGAACAGATAACTCATAGAATGAATACACGTCGACTAATCTGAGTTCTGTCCCTTAGACTAAGAATCGTGAATTCAAAGATAAATATATCTTTATCAGACAAATAAATACATTTTACATTTGTATGCGTACCAACAGTAATCTGTGCGTCACACAAAATAATATGTGCGCAACAATGTTGCTGTTGTTTAGTAATGTCTACACAAGAAGTCCGGTTCTCTGGATGTATGCTGCTGTTGTTTAGTAATGTCTACACAAGAAGTCCGGTTCTCTGGATGTATGCTGCTGTTGTTTAGTAATGTCTACACAAGAAGTCCGGTTCTCTGGATGTATGCTGCTGTTGTTTAGTAATGTCTACACAAAAAGTCCGGTTCTCTGGATGTATGTTGCTGTTGTTTAGTAATGTCTACACAAGAAGTCTGGTTCTCTGGATGTATGTTGCTGTTGTTTAGTAATGTCTACACAAGAAGTCCGGTTCTCTGGATGTATGCTGCTGTTGTTTAGTAATGTCTACACAAGAAGTCCGGTTCTCTGGATGTATGCTGCTGTTGTTTAGTAATGTCTACACAAGAAGTCCGGTTCTCTGGATGTATGTTGCTGTTGTTTAGTAATGTCTACACAAGAAGTCCGGTTCTCTGGATGTATGTTGCTGTTGTTTAGTAATGTCTACACAAGAAGTCCGGTTCTCTGGATGTATGCTGCTGTTGTTTAGTAATGTCTACACAAGAAGTCCGGTTCTCTGGATGTATGCTGCTCTTGTTTAGTAATGTCTACACAAGAAGTCCGGTTTTCTGGATGTATGCTACTGTTGTTTAGTAATGTATACACAAGAAGGCCGGTTCTCTGGATGTATGCTGCTGTTGTTTAGTAATGTCTACACAAGAAGTCCGGTTCTCTGGATGTATGCTGCTGTTGTTTAGTAATGTCTACACAAGAAGTCCGGTTCTCTTGATGTATGTTGCTGTTGTTTATTAATGTCTACACAAGAAGTCCGGTTCTCTGGATGTATGCTGCTGTTGTTTAGTAATGTCTACACAAGAAGTCCGGTTCTTTGGATGTATGTTGCTGTTGTTTAGTAATGTCTACACAAGAAGTCCGGTTCTCTTGATGTATGTTGCTGTTGTTTAGTAATGTCTAAACAAGAAGTTCGGTTCTCTTGATGTATGTTGCTGTTGTTTAGTAATGTCTACACAAGAAGTCCGGTTCTCTGGATGTATGCTGCTGTTGTTTAGTAATGTCTACACAAGAAGTCCGGTTCTCTGGATGTATGTTGCTGTTGTTTAGTAATGTCTACACAAGAAGTCCGGTTCTCTGGATGTATGCTGCTGTTGTTTAGTAATGTCTACACAAGAAGTCCGGTTCTCTTGATGTATGTTGCTGTTGTTTATTAATGTCTACACAAGAAGTCCGGTTCTCTGGATGTATGCTGCTGTTGTTTAGTAATGTCTACACAAGAAGTAAGGTTCTTTGGATGTATGTTGCTGTTGTTTAGTAATGTCTACACAAGAAGTCCGGTTCTCTTGATGTATGTTGCTGTTGTTTATTAATGTCTACACAAGAAGTCCGGTTCTCTGGTTGTATGCTGCTGTTGTTTAGTAATGTCTACACAAGAAGTCCGGTTCTTTGGATGTATGTTGCTGTTGTTTAGTAATGTCTACACAAGAAGTCCGGTTCTTTGGATGTATGTTACTGTTGTTTAGTAATGTCTACACAAGAAATCCGGTTCTCTTGATGTATGCTGCTGTTGTTTAGTAATGTCTACACAAGAAGTCCGGTTCTTTGGATGTATGTTGCTGTTGTTTAGTAATGTCTACACAAGAAGTCCGGTTCTCTGGATGTATGTTGCTGTTGTTTAGTAATGTCTACACAAGAAGTCCGGTTCTGGGGATGTATGTTGCTGTTGTTTAGTAATGTCTACACAAGAAGTCCGGTTTTCTGGATGTATTTTGCTGTTGTTTAGTAATGTGTACACAAGAAGTCCGGTTCCGTGGATGTATGTTGCTGTTGTTTAGTAATGTCTACACAAGAAGTCCGGTTCTCTGGATGTTTGTAGCTGTTGTTTAGTAATGTCTACACAAGAAGTCCGGTTCTCTGGATGTATGTTGCTGTTGTTTAGTAATGTCTACACAAGAAGTCCGGTTATCTGGATGTATGCTGCTGTTGTTTAGTAATGTCTACACGAGAAGTCCGGTTCTCTGGATGTATGCTGCTGTTGTTTAGTAATGTCTACACAAGAAGTCCAGTTCTCTGGATGTATGTTGCTGTTGTTTAGTAATGTCTACACAAGAAGTCCGGTTCTCTGGATGTATGCTGCTGTTGTTTAGTAATGTTTACACAAGAAGTCCGGTTCTCTGGATGTATGCTGCTGTTGTTTAGTAATGTCTACACAAGAAGTCCGGTTCTCTGGATGTATGTTGCTGTTGTTTAGTAATGTCTACACTAGAAGTCCGGTTCTCTGGAAGTAAGCTGCTGTTGTTTAGTAATGTCTACACAAGAAGTCCGGTTCTCTGGATGTATGCTGCTGTTGCTTTGTAATGTCTACACAAGAAGTCCGGTTCTCTGGATGTATGTTGCTGTTGTTTAGTAATGTCTACACAAGAAGTACGGTTCTCTGGATGTATGCTGCTGTTGTTTAGTAATGTCTACACAAGAAGTCCGGTTCTCTGGATGTATCCTGCTGTTGTTTAGTAATGTCTACACTAGAAGTCCGGTTCTCTGGATGTATCCTGCTGTTGTTTAGTAATGTCTACACAAGAAGTCCGGTTCTCTTGATGTATGCTGCTGTTATTTAGTAATGTCTACACAAGAAGTCCGGTTCTCTGGATGTATGCTGCTGTTGTTTAGTAATGTCTACACAAGAAGTCCGGTTCTTTGGATGTATGTTGCTGTTGTTTAGTAATGTCTACACAAGAAGTCCGGTTCTCTGGATGTATGTTGCTGTTGTTTAGTAATGTCTACACTAGAAGTCCGGTTCTCTGGAAGTATGCTGCTGTTGTTTAGTAATGTCTACACAAGAAGTCCGGTTCTCTGGATGTATGCTGCTGTTGCTTAGTAATGTCTACACAAGAAGTCCGGTGCTCTGGATGTATGTTGCTGTTGTTTAGTAATGTCTACACAAGAAGTACGGTTCTCTGGATGTATGCTGCTGTTGTTTAGTAATGTCTACAGAAGAAGTCCGGTTCTCTGGATGTATCCTGCTGTTGTTTAGTAATGTCTACACAAGAAGTCCGGTTCTCTGGATGTATCCTGCTGTTGTTTAGTAATGTCTACACAAGAAGTCCGGTTCGCTTGATGTATGCTGCTGTTATTTAGTAATGTCTACACAAGAAGTCCGGTTCTCTGGATGTATGTTGCTGTTGTTTAGTAATGTCTACACAAGAAGTCCGGTTCTCTTGATGTATGTTGCTGTTGTTTAGTAATGTCTACACAAGAAGTCCGGTTCTCTGGATGTATGTTGCTATTGTTTAGTAATGTCTACACAAGAAGTCCGGTTCTCTGGATGTATGTTGCTGTTGTTTAGTAATGTCTACACAAGAAGTCCGGTTCTCCGGATGTATGTTTGTTACCAGTTATGTTACCGGTTGTTTTCTCATCGACATTTTCAATACTAGGTCGAGGTATTCTGAATAAGGTTGAGGATTTCTAAAGCAATGCGAGGATACACAAGCCACGCCCACACAGGGCTATTCATGCATATGGGTCACCACTGTCACGGCTGCTGTTCTCTTACCGAGTTTAGAATGTTGTAGTGAGTGTGTGTAGGTACATTCACACACAACACAGGTACACACATCAGAGGCATGGAGCATTGGAACTACAGGTGACAGTTAACGACGGTTTATTACACCACAACACGTTAACATGGAATACACATAGTCAAATTACAGTTCACAATAATACAGTACTCCACTTCTCAGAATCATCAAGATACTACAATATCAATGGCCTTCTTAAAGATACTCCTCACATCAGCGCTATAATAATATAACAATGGATCCTTTAGCAAACGGTTATCATCACCGTGCTAACAATATATAAATGGCCTCCTCAAAGATACTCCTCACATCAGCGCTATAATAATGTAACAATGGATCCTTTAGCAAACGGTTATCATCACCATGCTAACAATATATAAATGGCCTCCTCAAAGATACTCCTCATATCAGCGCTATAATAATGTTACAATGGATCCTTTAGCAAACGGTTATCATCACCGTGCTAACAATATATAAATGGCCTCCTCAAAGATACTCCTCATATCAGCGCTATAATAATGTAACAATGGATCCTTTAGCAAACGGTTATCATCACCGTGCTAACAATATATAAATGGCCTCCTCAAAGATACTTCTCACATCAGCGCTATCTATAAATGAATCCTACTAGCAATTTCTCACAAGACTGCACACCCGGCAGTTTGCAGTAATCTCGCCTTCACTCATCTCAGCGCGATTATATGACAATAGAAGTTAATGGATCCTTACATCTCAAAATACTCACAATACATGTCTTCACATCTCAAAATTATCCTCTCTCAGGAAATAATGGCCTACACAAATAATGGCCTCTTATCTTTAGCACTGCGCAGGCATCCCATCAAAAAACACACAGTGGGGCCGACTACTTCGGTCGATGCCCAAAAAACCAGACTGCACACCCGGGAACACACATCTCCCGCCCAAAACAGTCACGAGACTCGGCTGTACAAAAACACCGCTCAGTCTCAATACATGCACGGGGCTAGCCGCGAGCTAAACACACATAGCTCAAAACAGTTCAGAGTGAATACACCTCCACAATTGAACTGACCAGCGTTCACCACGTTTTTCTGACATTCGAAAACTTCTCGAACATACGAGAGAATTCCCCTATCACAATCTAACCTAACATCATAGCCAATCAAGCATTCAAGCAACGTAACCCATAATCTACTCTGTTCACCTAACATTTTTAGGATCACTTCCCCTTCATAGGATTTACTCTCAACAGTTTGCCACACCACCCGGGAAAAAAAAAGATTCTATCATTTTTTTGAAAATTTAAGTCCCAAAAATTTAGAGGTAAATGAAGTTATATCATATGGCTACCAAAAATGTACCTATGACAAGTCAAAATAGTAAATCTACAAAAAATATCAGCAATAAATGTAAAATAACTAAAGCATCCAACATAATCATGCAAGCATACTAAAATTAATCTAACACAAAACCAAACTAAGTACATTTAGTACAAGAAACAACCAATAGTAAGTGAAAGAACAAGATCAAGCAAAAAAGAATGATCTGAAGTAAAGGAAAGTAAGAAATCGGAAAATGAGACACAATCAACAATACCACATAATAACCAATAAGTAAAACAATTTCATGTAAAATAAATACAAATACCCTACTAGTTACATTACATCAAGTTATATAATTAACTTAACAATACAACGAATGAAAGTATAAATATTAAAAGAAGAAGAAGTATATAAGTAGAATGAAGAGAAACGAAGATGTAATACGGAAGTATAAACAAGATATGAACACTTATCGAAAAGACAACAAAAAGATAGAATGAAATGAAGAATAGACACCAAAGACGGATGGAAAGCAAAGGCATGAACGCAGAGAAAGTCAATAACAATACATACTAATAACAGTTTAGAACAGACAACATATTTCAAAAAATAAATACAAACATGATCGCAAGGCACAAAACAAAATGTCAAAGTATATCTATACTACTACCACAAAAGGAATAGTTTATAACTAAACAAAGGCTAATAAGTAATTTAACAAAGTTTGACTTAACGCACAATCAAGCACTAAATAATAAAAATACATCTTAATATCAAACAAAACAACTTTTCAATGAAGTAATATCCATTTACATATCAATCATAGCGCATAGTCAAGCGCTGGGCACACAAAAAAATGAAATGACAATGCCAAAAAAAATACATTTTTTTTTCTCAAAATTACCATACAAAATATTTCAAAACAATAAGTTATCAAAAAATAAAATTATTATTTAAGAAATTCGAAGTTATAATTAATAAACTAACAATGAAATTAGCTTTTAACAAAATGAGAGAAACATAAAATATCTTATCTCTAAACAAACACTTAAAATAAAACATGTAAGTTTTTTTTTTCCAAAAAACATACGTCTCAAAAAAGACACCTAAGAAAAACACAATGTCGTCTGTATACCAACTTTCAAATATATAAACATAACATAATGTATATAGAGTATGTATTATAACTATCTGTCCATATTCTACAAACAAACAATAGTATCAGATGTGTCTATCAATTTTACAAAAAAGTTGAATTTAACTTATAAGTTAATTCTGACTGACAATAGCGTTAAGCTTCAGTGTTATTTAACTGTAAATTTATATCTTACTCAGCGTGATATGATATGTACTATAAATAAATCTAAAATCTATTGGTACAATAAGATATGAAAAAGGTCCTATAAAAATATCTGCAAAATTTTTATAAAAAATATTTATCAAATTAATCTGCTGCCAAAATGTTGAAAATAGTATTATTTAAATACTAGGTACTATGCTCTGACAAGATCAGTGTTTCACTATATGTTAACAATTCAAATACAAGATCATTTCTGAAACATGCAAGATAATTTTATAAAATCACGTTTCACAACATAACAATAAAGTCATATAATATCTGTATGTCAATATGTAAAACAATTATGGTATCAAAATATGGGAAAAAATTCAAATTAGAAAATAAAATTACACTCAGGAATATTCATGAAAGTAACTATAATATCGTCCCATTAAATGAGTTTGTGAATAGGGCTGGCAATCTCATCATGTACAAAAAACTTATCCTAAAAATTACAGCTGCAAAAAAAAAATATAAAGATAAATGATTATGATCCACATGAGCACAGGTTTGAAACCGCTCACTACCTTTATCAAAACTACATACAAATCATTATCAACAGACATATTAATAATAATAATAATAAATTCTTTAAGCACCAAACACGGCGCATAAGGCAGAAACCAGTGCTCTCCAGGTTGTACGTTGTGACGCCACTCCTCTTAGCTCTTGCACATTGTTTAATCCCAACGTTCTTCCTTCTCTTATTGTTATTCTTCTGAGTGTTTCTTTTGGTCTTCCTTTTTTCCTCTTACCCTCAGGAACCCAACTGAGTGCCTGCAATGGTATTCTGTTGTTTTGCCTTCGTAGGACATGACCGATATATGACCATCGTCTTTTCCTTATATAGTTGGAGACATATTTCTGCCTAGAGTCTTCTCTTATTAATAATTATTAATTATTAATTATTATTATTAATTATTAATTATTAATAATTAATAATTAATAATACATATTACACATGATCAAAACATAATAGTATACAAATGGCATACAAATGGACTGGTACATTATAGAAACAGTCATATATGTCACACAAAAAATATATATATATAGCAATCAAATGATGCATAAGGATGAACATCATAATGTTTTAAAGAAATTACTAATATCTCAATACAACAGCATATAACATATTATATATAGAATACAATAACATGCACTATTCTAAAAAAAAAAATCAGACGCAAAAATTTATCGACGTTTTGTCAACATGTTCTGACCCTCCAAAAAGTGACACATCAAATGCTCAGTAAGACGCTGATAGGTTCCGCTTGATTGCACACATATGAGCGCAAAGGTGACCTACATTCTTCACCGATAATGTTAACAGGAGCGCTGACTCATCGCAAAGTCGAATGCTGCGAGACAATAGAAATGAAAATTTCTATTATAATCATCTGTTAGATTTAATGAGAAAAACCGGAAAGTCAATCTAACAATTACCTAATCGTTGTGGTAGTGTAAAGTCGTGGCCCCTTTTTACACCTCAGCAAGCCTTCCCTAAACGTGTAGACATCACAGAAGGCTTAGAGACAACTTGACCGTAACGAAAGGTCGCCTCTGCTGTAGGCTGAAAAAAATACTACATTCACAAGAACGAGATGCTCTCTTGAAATTACAAGCATGACAATCAATAATCTTATTACTTTGCTTGTTAATAATTTTGCTCTCATGTGGAGCACAGCTAACCTGATTGCGATTTCCATAATTGCTGTTGAGAACATTGTTATTTGTTCTATTGACACAGTTGTACTGTTTTACATCCCAGTTAGCATAGTTACTATTAACATCTCCTCTTAGATAAAAATGTCTACTAGATAGAACTGGCTTTTTAGCAGAAAAATTATTACCAGATTGACAGACTTTCATATAACTATTTCTATTATAATTTCCAAAACTTTTAGGATCACAATGTTGAGATCTATCAAATTGTTTCTTGTTTTTAGGAGAAGAAACGTTACTATATGAAGAACTCCCTTGGTACATTCTAACCTCCGGGTTATGTCTCCAATCAAAACTGTATTTATCTTTGCTTGTGGCAATGTGTTTAACAAATGAGTCATACTGCCTGGACTGGGTATGAATAAAAGGTTTGATAGTCTCTTTATTGTTTTTCACAAACTTTGTTTTATTCTTGGCACAAGGAGTGCTATCTTTATTCCCTGTTATCAATTTATCAGAGTTTTCAATAAATACCTGGTTGGTTTTTAACACCCTGACTTGAAATTTATTCATGTTTCTTTCGTTATCTACAGGACTGGCTAATACTGTAGACTTTCCTTTGTTAGTTTGCCGCCAGGAACTAATATCATTGAAGCATCGGTATTGCGTGGAAAGTTATATTTTCTACGAAAAGACCTATGTCCACTATTCTTGACCTTAGAATCCGCAAAAAGTGTATAAGGCTGGCTTTTTGCTTTAGTGCTCTGATGATTAGCAACTTTCTGTCTATAACTGTCAACATTGACAGAAGACCACATTTTGTTATTCAACACTATGTCAAGCAGACCATCTACTCTTATTCTTGCTTCTGCAATTTTAATATCTTTAAGTGCAATCTGTTCACTTAACTTCTTGTTTAAACTCTCAACTCTTAAAATTTTGCAGCTTTCCTCTGCTAGCAAATTTTCAATCTTAGCGACCTTCTCTTTCTCAGCCGTCAACTCTCCCAATTTCTCTTTCTCGTACTGTTCTTTATTTGTTCTCAACTGAGTCAACTCTAGTTGTAGTGACTGAATCTTAATCTCATCATTGTTATTCATAATCTCATTATTCTTCTTAGGGTGTACAGTATTCATCTCCTTAATTTGATCACTGAGAATCGCATTATCATCCATCACTTCATGAAGCATTTGTATATAAGTCTTCTCATGTTCATTGCTCTCCACTTTCAATTTCTCATACATCTGTTTATTTTGTTGGACCTGTTGTGTAAGATTTTTCACCTTAATATACTTATCTTTCATCTTGACTTCCAACTCTTTGATCTCACTCAATGCAGAACGCAAACTTGCTTGTACACTAGCAAGTTCCGAATTTGATTTATCTAAATCACTTGTTAGTCTGGACACTGTTTCATGTAGCCTATTCACTGCAGCAGTACTCTTTACACAACTGTCCCTTTCTTGTAGGGCACTCCGTTTGTTCTTTCTTATTTGCTCCTTATCTTCTAACTCCTTTTTCTGATCATCAGGCACGTCGTTGCGCATTATCTTACGTATACCCTTCATTATTTGATCGCGTTCAACACACATATAGCTGTACGAAAACAATCGAAGATCCATAACCAGTAACTCCGCTAAATCTTTAGCCATCCTTAGATGAGGAACAGAATGAAAATTCTCCTCAGCAAAATACTTTAGGGCTCTTGACGCATTGACCAAAAATCTGTCCATCACATGTTCTTCAAGCTCTGGGCCTTTTAATCCCTGAAAATCTTTACCTTCTTCAAATACATATTCCAACATAGGCTTCATATCCTCATAATCTGTATCACAATCCATAGTGACCTGCTTACTCAGTCAACCATATATGTATTAATTAAACTTTCACTATACCAACTCAATTATCTTTTTAAGAAATTGCAATTATTCCTTAATTACTGTATCATCAATTCCTGTACATAGGATCTTTATATAGCCATACATTACCTATGCATCAACATATTCTACAATCAATCGATATAATTATCGACAACAAAAAACGACAGTTATTAACCTAATAAGCAACACACAGCATAGGCAGGCTTGCCGACATGTACAAAGTCACACAATCTACACACAACAAAAACCACTTATCTTAAAATAATCTCGTCCTTTCCGTCGACACACCTGATATCACAAAGTTCTGCAGATTAAAACACTCCACAGCAGAAAGGTACTAGATCTAGCTCTCTTCTCTTCAGGTTCTTGCCACAGTATAGAATGTGCTCAACAATGCATCAGATGACAGGAACCAGGGCACAGCAACCTCTTCAACTCTTGACTTTAGGCATATGTGCAAACGGACTCTCCAAAATACTGCACATATAGCTGAATCTGTATATGAAAAGACTGGAACAGACACTGTAACTATTATGGCATGAATGTCGCTATCCGATAACAGCTGTTTGATATACAAACCAACTGATAAATTTAGTTTAGTTGATACACACGCCAAGATATAGGGATGGATATGCGCAGTCAGCTGATACCTGTGTACAGTTGACTATTGGCACGGATAAAACGTGCGTTGTTTTCTTAATTGCGCCACACAGGATATATCATTAAATAGGTCGAAGTTCACTCCAACTCTTGTCACGCGAATGTTATATGTCTTCGTTCCAAAATGAACTGGTCCACCAGTTATGTTACCAGTTATGTTACCGGTTGTTTTCTCATCGACATTTTCAATACTAGGTCGAGGTATTCTGAATAAGGTTGAGGATTTCTAAAGCAATGCGAGGATACACAAGCCACGCCCACACAGGGCTATTCATGCATATGGGTCACCACTGTCACGGCTGCTGTTCTCTTACCGAGTTTAGAATGTTGTAGTGAGTGTGTGTAGGTACATTCACACACAACACAGGTACACACATCAGAGGCATGGAGCATTGGAACTACAGGTGACAGTTAATGACGGTTTATTACACCACAACACGTTAACATGGAATACACATAGTCAAATTACAGTTCACAATAATACAGTACTCCACTTCTCAGATTCATCAAGATACTACAATATCAATGGCCTTCTTAAAGATACTCCTCACATCAGCGCTATAATAATATAACAATGGATCCTTTAGCAAACGGTTATCATCACCGTGCTAACAATATATAAATGGCCTCCTCAAAGATACTCCTCACATCAGCGCTATAATAATGTAACAATGGATCCTTTAGCAAACGGTTATCATCACCATGCTAACAATATATAAATGGCCTCCTCAAAGATACTCCTCATATCAGCGCTATAATAATGTTACAATGGATCCTTTAGCAAACGGTTATCATCACCGTGCTAACAATATATAAATGGCCTCCTCAAAGATACTCCTCATATCAGCGCTATAATAATGTAACAATGGATCCTTTAGCAAACGGTTATCATCACCGTTCTAACAATATATAAATGGCCTCCTCAAAGATACTTCTCACATCAGCGCTATCTATAAATGAATCCTACTAGCAATTTCTCACAAGACTGCACACCCGGCAGTTTGCAGTAATCTCGCCTTCACTCATCTCAGCGCGATTATATGACAATAGAAGTTAATGGATCCTTACATCTCAAAATACTCACAATACATGTCTTCACATCTCAAAATTATCCTCTCTCAGGAAGTAATGGCCTACACAAATAATGGCCTCTTATCTTTAGCACTGCGCAGGCATCCCATCAAAAAACACACAGTGGGGCCGACTACTTCGGTCGATGCCCAAAAAACCAGACTGCACACCCGGGAACACACATCTCCCGCCCAAAACAGTCACGAGACTCGGCTGTACAAAAACACCGCTCAGTCTCAATACATGCACGGGGCTAGCCGCGAGCTAAACACACATAGCTCAAAACAGTTCAGAGTGAATACACCTCCACAATTGAACTGACCAGCGTTCACCACGTTTTTCTGACATTCGAAAACTTCTCGAACATACGAGAGAATTCCCCTATCACAATCTAACCTAACATCATAGCCAATCAAGCATTCAAGCAACGTAACCCATAATCTACTCTGTTCACCTAACATTTTCAGGATCACTTCCCCTTCATAGGATTTACTCTCAACAATGTTGCTGTTGTTTAGTAATGTCTACACAAGAAGAAAGGTTCTCTGGATGTATGTTACTGTTGTTTAGTAATGTCTACACAAGAAGTCCGGTTCTCTGGATGTATGTTGCTGTTGTTTAGTAATGTCTACACAAGAAGTCCGGTTCTCTGGATGTATGTTGCTGTTGTTTAGTAATGTCTACACAAGAAGTCCGGTTCTCTGGATGTATGTTGCTGTTGTTTAGTAATGTCTATACAAGAAGTCCGGTTCTCTGGATGTATGTTGCTGTTGTTTAGTAATGCCTACACAAGAAGTCCGGTTCTCTGGATGTATGTTGCTGTTGTTTAGTAATGTCTACACAAGAAGTCCGGTTCTCTGGGTGCATGTTGCTGTTGTTTAGTAATGTCTACACAACAAGTCCGGTTCTCTGTATGTATGTTGCTGTTGTTTAGTAATGTCTACACAAGAAGTCCGGTTCTCTGGATGTATGTTGCTGTGGTTGAAAGTTCGTCAAGACTCCCAAACAGCTTTGTGTGGCCACATGTGTGTCTCTGTGGGCCAAGGTTCAGTCCGTAATTGACTAAGCATGTGGCTGTTTTGCAGGATATGTACAGCTGTCTGTGCTGCCTGTCCAATGATGATGATATTGGTCTACGTGTTGGTTAGAGACGTAATTTTTTAAGGCTATATGTTTCTTCATGGTACTAAATCAGTGCAGAGTTGTTTGGTTTGATTTTAAGGACTATCTTCATTACACACGAACAACTCCATCAGTGCACGAGTTCGTAGCACCGGCGAGAATCCCAATGTGTGTATATACTGTATAGGAATCATACATTCTATAAATGTTTTTGCGGTAGGTAGGTTTCGTAATGTTTAAATTTTGCCAGGGCAGCGGCCTTATGGCCTACTCTTTACGATTTTCCAATTGCCGTGGGAATACTAACGTGCGCAACTTGCACACGGGACCTCCTATTTTGTCGCCCTTATGCGAGAAGGCTAGGCATCCGATCTCACTATCCATGAGACAAGGGGGGAGTATGACATAGTTAGGACAACTGGTTCTGAAAAAAATATTTCCATATATTATAATCCCTCAACTGGGATTCGAACCCGGTACCTCTTGAATACGAGGCGGACGCCATACATCTTAGCCACTCCGACCCCCTAATGGTAAAATGGTATAACCGGTAACATGTATCTGTGTGGTGCTGAGAGATTTATTTTGTAACATGTGTCACAGATGAAAATAGTGCAGCAGTAATCATCCACTTTTGCCCCTCCCCATCTAGAGTATATTTTTTGCTACATGAACGAAGGATTCACCAGTGCAATTAACACGTGGGCCATCTGGCAATTAAGCCCTATGTGAAACAGAGAGCGAAGCGCGGAGCATGGCGTAATAGATTCTTTGATCAGAGGAACACACGATATTCAGTGAGACGGACCTTGGATTGTAAAACTTTCAGGTGAAAATTGCGTAACTGATATTCGGCAAGGCGGAGATGATGAAAGTCAAGAGGTGGTAAAATTACCTTTGATTCAATAAATCGAACGGCAAATTGGCTCGGGTCTAGCAGTGGTGTGACTTTCACATTAAAGAACGATAGTACGGAACATATCAATATGTACCATGTATATATGTGGTGGGTTTGTTGTTAATACAGTTTGTTGTTAAGAAATCTTAGTGTACTGAATGAGGTCAGCTGTGAAGGTCCCTGAATATAATAAATATTTGAGTAAATTTCCAGGGCACCTTTCTACTTCCACCACTATGATCTCATTCAGACTTATTCTTGATAGACTATAAGATGACTACGTTTGGTGTCTAGGGTTATGAAATGTAGTGTAAGGTTGCATTAACCAACTAAACATATAAACAATTACACAATTTATTTTATTATCTACTTCAACACAACAGTGCCACGACAATCACATACACACTACACTTTAAAAGGACTATTCACTGTGGGTGAAAGTTAAAGGTTTTCAATTTAAGGTCCCTGAATCTGAATTTATGGTAAATTTCTGACAATCTGAAAAGGTAAGGTTATTTTTTCAATTACACAATTTATTTTATTATCTAGTACAACACAACAGTGCCACGACAATCACATACAAACTACACCTCTTTAGTTCTGGTCATTGATTCATTAAATTCTTGATCGTGCTGTTGTTGGAAAATTACGCGAATGTGGGTCAATAACATTCTGCCTGTCATAAGGTTTGAACTCAGCAACTTGATTAAATTGACAATTCATTTGGGTTGAGTCCGTATATATTTATTACAGGTTACACATGAAGAACAAATCTACTCAAGCTGAACATGAAAGTATATATTAAATCCTACATCGTAGATGCTATCCATGCATCGCAGTCCTTGTCCAGTAATATGCAATACTATAGTCAGAACGTCATAACTATATGTACGCGCGGTTGGAGCACCCAACGGCCGACAGTGAGATTATGCGTCTGACAATATAAACGAATATGGACTGCTATTTCTTCCTTCCTTGAATTTAGTTAATTTACTAACCTCCATAAAATTCCTCTCTTCTTAATATTCTTGGACTGACCCATGTCCGAACTACAGTAACATATGTGCGGCAATATCATGCCTACCACTAGAAGGATTAGAGGACACGTCTATTCAGTTCGACGGTCAATACAAAAAGGGTCCGGTAACCTAGTCACCCAGCGTGACCTTACCGACGCTACCACGTCATTATCGATCGTGTGTATCGCGTTCAATAAACTAACAATTATTTACATTATATTAAATGTGGTCACCCCTAAAACTGCACGCTGCTAACCTCTAGCAGACGATGCCAATAAAACTACCGTAACAATTCCCTGTACACTGGTGGGGAAAAAAAACGATAGATTTTTTTTTTTCATAACCTATCTGAATGAAGAATTCCGAAAAATTTAACAAAAATGCGACATATGGCCTACGATGTTCTGACTAGAACAGTGTCGTGGTCATGTCGACTAACTAACAGTCATATAATATACTAACGATCATGTTATACATAAATGTTATACATAAATGTTATATTAGATAAAAGAAAATGTCTAATGTTAATATTTAATTACTCAATTAAGTTAAAGTCTGTCGTAATGATATGTCATGTCAAGACTAATCTAACTAATTAAAATTAAACTAGTTAATTATATTAAGTGTGTATTAGGAATCAAGTTATTAAAAATCTAATGCAAGAAAATGAAAGACGATGTTATGAGAAAAGAAAAGAGAGAAAAAACCAAAAGATAAGTAAGTAGATAAAGAAAATAATGTATAAATGTAACTTAGTTATGTGTATTTGATATTAATTATCTGTGTTAAGTGGTTAATACCTATCTAACGTAACTAACTAAATAATAAACTAGTATGTAATGTGTCAACATAATAATCAAGTATACAATATAATTATGTAATTAATAATTACAACTAAGAATATTGTGTAAGAATCGTGTGAGCTTTCTTTTCTTTCTTTCATTTTTTTCGTATTTCATTTTTTTATCTTTTTCTCACATTTCATTTTAATTTCCATTACTTCAACGACTAAATTAAAATTAATTAACATTAGATATGGCGATCCATCCGTAGTATTGATCCTTGTGAATTCCCATTAGAAAAATTTTTCAAAAGTTCTGATTCAGAATAAATATCGACCTTCTTAACGTCCAATAGTTCATGTCATATACTGAATTAGTTCGAGTAGATTTTCACTTATTATGTCCGAAATTTTTTCAAATAGTTTTATCCTGAATGGACACTAACCAAAGTCCCAGCGTAAATACGAACACATTGTCTCTTGATTTCGTTCATTTCGTATAACGCATGTATCTAGTAAGCAGATATTTGGTTTGTAGTCAATGGTTCATTTCTATGTTGAAAATGCAACGATAGTTTTGTCTCTTGGGTAGGTTTCTGCGAAGAGTATTATTGTTTATGAATCGACATCAGAAGGGTTTCTAGAGAGAGTATCTGCCAAGACGTTCTCTGATCCTGTAATGTACTCGATGGAGAAATCAAAAGGTTGAAGGAGAATAGCGAATCTGGTGAGCTTAGGACTTTTATGATTCGCCCGTCGTAGTGATGCCACGGCCTTCTGATCCGTCTGGACCACGAATGGGGCTCCCAGCAGAAATTTCTCCAGTTTGGTTATCGCCCATACAACTGCCAACAATTCTCGGTCGACAGTGGAGTATTTGATTTCAGGCGGCTTCAGTTTCCGTGAGACATACAATGAAGGATGAAGGATGTCGTCATGATATTGGAGCAAACAAGCGCCAATTCCGTAATTACTCGCATCTGTACGGAGTATAAACTTTTTGGAAGCATCAGGTAGTCTCAAAATAGGTGGATTAGAGAAGATATCAATTATTTTAAGAAATATTTTATTACACTCACCAGTCCATGTCACCTTCACTGGCCTGTCTTTTTTTAATAGCGATGATAAAACAGCCGTGATAGATGACAAGTTAACTTATGCTGTATTGGGCTGAGCATAGTTAATACCAATAACGACATTACTGTTTCTTGTAGGCATGGTAAAAAACAAATAAGACAGAAAACATGTGTACAAATTTGAAGATGTCAAGAAACAAAAATGTTTTTCAAGAAGAAAAAATCAATAAGTCAATCTATATTAGGATAGATGATTATGAAATATAAGAAATGATGACTGACAATGCTGAGTCGTCAAAAAGTAAGATCAATGTGTGAATGTAACATTTTATCTGCGTCACGCAGAATTAGGTACTAGTTGTAATTTTAGATAATGGTCATAAAAATAAACACCATCATCACGCTCGACAACCAAACGAGCGTCACGATTGTTACGGAGGGTAACCAACGCCTCCCTCTTATGACCATTTGCAGATGGCAGAAGACGAACAAACTTAACGTTTGCTGTATAATCAAAAAAATTTCTAAGTGCCTGCCAGGTAGTATCCTGTGGCAGATTTCGCACTAACACCGTGCGAGAATACGCACTTTTTCCAATATATGTAGTATCATTGTCACGAAATTGTGCACAATGACGATATGTATTCTTTGTTCTATAAACTAAGTTAACTTTCTCCTTTGACATAGACATAGTATATTTATTGGATGAAGTATCATCCTGACTGAACTTAGGTTTCCTACATGTCGTAGACATGTCTTGGTTGGGCAAAGTAAAACCTTTGCCGTTAGACTTATGTGTCTTAAATTCATAATCCTTGTTCCTTCTAACTCCAACATTATTCTTCAAGATTTTATTCTTCCTCGTAATGTTTTTGTCAATGTTGACAACGTCAACAGTTTTCTTTGGATCAGTTGTAGCCTGATCCTGTCTCCAACATCTATTTTCGGAATTGGCAGTAGTGTCCTGACGAGGAAAAGTATATCTCCCTCGAAATGATCTTTTCATTTTGTTGGGTTGTGCTGAACTGGTCTTATTACATGGAGTATCCTTAGTATGTTGTACAATAGATCCATCATCCTCATCAGTTTCCGGGATAGTACTCAGAGTGAAGTTAGAAACTGCTGTGCCACATGTATTCATTTTGTTGGCACGAAGTGTAGCCATCGCAACAACAGCGTTAGCGTTGCTAAAAGATTGCAAATTTTTTTTCTCCCATTCATTAATTTCTTTAAGAGTGCAATCCTTACTGCCGTGGATGCGTCCTACTGTAAGATCTGCTGATGGATTCTGTAACATGCACACCTTGACATTACCTGTAAAAAACGGTGTGCTAACATATACTATGGCAGTGGGGTAGTACTCAATAGTACCCCCGAAGGTCATACACCTGATGTGTTCCCCTGTAGCACAACTGGGGTGAACGAGTGACTGCCGGACTCCGATAGTGGTTGATCCCGTATCCCTTAAAACTGAGACCACAGTACCATTTACTAATCCTCTATTGAACATCAGGGTGCCTGTGCCGTCGTTCGCCGAAAGACCAACTGCTGTATGAAGGTGTCCACAATTCAGCACAGTTTCTTTGGCCTTCTGAAAAATAGCATTACAATCTTGGCAACTATTTGCCACATTAACATTAACAGCACAACATGAAGACGAAGATTGTGACTGATGATTATTATCAGAAACACTAGGGGTTGTACCATCCGTGAGTGCCGCCCCTGCATTGTGATCAAACTGTGATGGTCTCCGTGACTGAGACCGATGACGAGAATAATTATTTGAATTATCTCGTTGGTTGTCCCCTATTGTAACTGTTATCTCGATGTCTCGAGCTATGATTATTGTTATTCCAATTGTTACTATTGTAGTTATTATATGAACGGTTATAATATCCGTTATGTTGACCATTGTTATATCTCGACTGAGGTGAATAATTTCTATTTTGTGGTCTTCCTCTACTAAAGTCATTGTTATAATTATTCTGTCCCTTATGGAAATTAACGTTATAATTTCCTTTGAACCTACTTCTGTCTACACTGTGTGTTCTTGGTTTGTTATGATTGTAGTGTGCCATATTAGAAGCAACAGGTAGAGGTTCCCTTATCAAAGAGCTGGAAATGTTCGCATTCGGATGCGTAGTACAATAATTTAATGAAATTTTTTCCAACTCCTCAATAGTATCTGGTTTACGTTCTTGCAAATAGGCAAAGAACGGTGGGCTGACAGAGGATAACACTTTGTCACGTAGCAACAGATCAACTAATTTGTCGTATGATTTGTTGACATCTGCCAGTTCAACCCATCTGTTAAATGTATTGCGTATGTTCGCAATAAAACCTGTAAAGTCCTTATTATTATCTGGCAAAATACTTTTGAAACGTAATCTACAGGCCTCTTCGTCCAAGTGGAACCGACGCAATAATAAGGTCTTAATGGCATCATAGTCTGTGGCTAATGTTGGATCAATATTTTGTGCTGCACTTGCGGGTTCGCCATCCAGAAATTCCTTGAGTTTGAGTGCCCATGCAGTTTTGTTAAGGTTATTGACTTTGCATATATCCTCAAAGCGTAATAGCCATGCTGATAAATCATCAACGTGTAACTTGAATGGTGGTAGCTTGAAATAATAATTGACCTTATTTTTTTTTGGAGGAGGATCCATTTTGAGCATTATCATTTTGGCTTGCTGCAGCACTTTGTGCCTGAAGTTTTGCTGTTTCCAACTTAAGCAGTTGTAATTCTTGCTGCATTACAATTTCCTGTCGTCTCAATTTATTTTCTTCTTCAATCCGCAGGATATCATCTCTTGCCACTTTCCTTTCTTCTTCTTGTCTTAATTCTTCTTTATATTTTGCAAGTTGTTGTTCTGCAAATTCCAGGAGTGCATCTCCCTTTTTATTACAATCTTTTCCAATTTTAATGAAATGATCCAAGGTAAGCATTCTTGACGTTAATTTTGTAAGTAATTATTGATCTGCAATAATCAGCAATAAAATCTAAGTAGTTATTGTACTTACTCAACGTATGAATAGTCACTCTAAATAATTATTATATTATTGAACTTTTATTTGTAAGTTCCAACAATAAATATAATATTTTGTAAAAATATTATATGTACCCACTAATATATATCATAAATGGTTATGATATTTACTTATTTAAGATGCTGAAATTATATCATGCACTTAATATTAGTATTTAATAGTTATGGGAATTATCCCTATATAATTATTTTATTTAATTAATTATATGTGTTAAGTCAGAATGTAGTACTGGGAAAATGTACTAATGAACATATAATATGTCTGTCATATTCAAGGCAGACCATAAATTTATATTTAATTATCAATATCTATTATATTATTATGCCCTAGTCATCATATCCAAAGTGCATCACTAGTGTGTTGAAAAACTACTGCAAATTGATGCAAAGTCCCCGAGTTATTCTCAAATTTATTAAAAAATTAATTAAATTCAATTACAATCTTATTATTAAACAAATGATAATATTAGTATTATATGAATAATGTATGAGATGAAGACAAACAAAACGATTAGTTAACCAAAGCTTACAGAACAGTATTACGATACGACAAAGACATTTTCACAATAAAAATACATTTATAAACTAAGCAGAATAAACCGGAAGTAATGAGAGGTCAAGGAGAAAACCGAATGGAGAATTAATCTACGTACACAAGAAATAATGACGTATACATGGACTCATAGACAAACTTTAAAATACACATATTCATAAATAAAAAATAGTTAGGTCAGGAATGACGAGATAGGTTACAAACATGATACAAAACTGAATAAAATAAAACTGAATATGATCCAATACACCATTAATTTACAACACTGCACAGCTAACAGATAAGGTCAAATAATGGCAGGTACGAACGAACAAATCATCGGAAAGTCGTCGATGGGTTCTTCGCTAAATGCAATTAATTAACAGCCCTATGGAACAATCAGGACTGACCTTGACATTCGAAAAGCCTTAAGGTTCAGTTCTGATCCCCTCCTACCGCCCACGAATAAGTAACAACACATACGGTGGAACATAAATAATACACATATATATATATATGAAAATATTTAGACATGCCTATGAAAGCAGAAGTGACATGGACTCAGTATTGTGTCTTATAACTGACAAAAGTCACATTAAACTTATCTGTTTAACGCTCCGCTCGATGCGATTTTCACCAACGGTTTAGACTCATGTCTCGAACTGTTTGCTCCTCGTTGGTACATAACTGCTTTCAATCTTTTGGTCTACTGAGACCTTGTATTCTTCATAAAAAACTGGACTGCGCTGACTTTGTCCTTTCAAAGTGGGCGATCTACACATGATTATGTGACGTCAGGTTGACATTTCGTGGTCATGCGTGTCACGTCATATTTATGCAAATCATGTGATTTTCTTGTAATTGTAAACAGTTCGTGAAAGTTTGTGAACAAAAAGAAAAAATTTTTCTTTCGGTCCCCAGCAATGGCCTACCAGTTGTTGCGGTCGTTCGTTGTAGTTGTTGGCTATTTTTCTTAATTGTTCAATAGGTCCTCTTTAGTTCTGGTCATTGATTCATTAATTCTTGATCGTGCTGTTGTTGGAAAATTACGCGAATGTGGGTCAATAACATTCTCCCTGTCATAAGGTTTGAACTCAGCAACTTGATTAAATTGATAATTCATTTGGGTTGAGTCCGTATATATTTATTACAGTTTACACATGAAGAACAAATCCACGCAAGCTGAACATGAAAGTATATATAAAATCCTACATCGTAGATGCTGTCCATGCATCACAGTCCTTGTCCAGTAATATGCAATACTATAGTCAGAACGTCATAACTATATGTACGCGCGGTTGGAGCACCCAACGGCCCGATGTGTTATTTATGTTCATACAATATAAACGAATATGGACTGCTATCTCTTCCTTCCTTGAATTTAGTTAATTTACTAACCTCCATAAAATTCCTCTCTTCTTAATATTCTTGGACTGACCCATGTCCGAACTACAGTAACATATGTGCGGCAATATCATGCCTACCACTAGAAGGATAGAGGACACGTCTATTCAGTTCGACGGTCAATACAAAAAGGGTACGGTAACCTAGTCACCCAGCGTACTAACAATTATTTACATTATATTAAATGTGGTCACCCCTAAAACTGCACGCTGCTAACACTTAGCAGACGATGCCAATAAAACTACCATATATATATCGGCCCACTGTAGTCTGGCAACCAGTTATTGACAGCAACCAAAAACCTCTGAAATCAGAAGGATATGCCTCCTTCGTAATCAACAGCCTACACTAATACTCAAACAACCAGACAGGCACATTACAAACAAACATGCAAGATCCAAGCTCTTTACGACAATCCCTTTCACCAGTTTCTTTTGATGTGACCAGGTATACCAGTATTCCTCTCCCCTAATAGTTACAACAACGCACTCTGCAAGTCCAGCAATAATCTGTTGTCCATACAATAGGATAGGTATTATGCTCCTGATGATAATCCTATATAATTTAGTTGGTCTACACCTCTCTGATAGTCTTTCATATGCTGGATCTATCTCTAGACTCTGTTTTGAGTTTGCCTTAGACTCACTTACTTACAATCGTAATGTTTTGTATCTCACATTCAAATTTTATTTGAAATAAAATATTAAGAAAATCAACCTTCACACCGATGTAAGGAAATCACACAAGCAAAACGATGACTAGGCAAGAGAATCTGGCACATTTCCGATCTGCCCCTATGTCCAGGCTTTTTCCTATGTTAGAAAATTTCTCCGCTTGCTCTCATCAATCTTGCTTTGCACAAAATTTTCTTGAAATGGCAGTGAACAGTCCCCGTTTTCGTACCTATATCTACTGCTTTGTCCAATGGGACCATGTTTACATTTAATTTTGAATCTATCGTTTCAAAATAACAACTCTCAATATGTTTTCAAGGCAAATATATTTTTAGTTTTTTGGTCAACCAATCATACTTCGCCTTCCTTTAAAATCCAGCCAATCAAATATCCCGTACCTTTTAACCTCATTTACCCAAAGTCGTTTTTTTCAAAACATGCCATAAAAAATTGTAAGCAGGCATGATCTTTACTTGACAGTCTGGTCGGGTCCACTATAGTATTATGGCTATAATTAGTTAATTAATGGACTATTTGCGTAACTATTACCATATTCTTTGTCAGCAAGTCCTAAGGTACTCGAATATATTAATTTATATGGGACTAGTTGGCTTGGTTCAGAGTAACAGAGTTTTTTTTTCTATGTTAGTGTTTTTTATTTTAGTCTACTACACGTTCAATTCTTTTCCATGTGCTGTGTCTCTTCTCTATTTACGTGATTACGTACGTCCTTTGAAATAAGAGCTAAGGTTGTTTTTGTGACACAAGGTGTCTACATGCTCTAACTTTTTCGTCGTATTTCGGGGAAACCCCCTATGGCAAGGCTTGCCACTTGCTATAGTTGGCTTTTAGTTTAAAATCAATGCAAAACGTATTAGCATTTTATCTTTCCTTGCCCCTCCTCGTCCCACAATGCATTTTTAGGCACAATTTTCTTAGAACTAGGAAAAGTGATTATGTCAAGGACGAATTTGAAAAATTTTGGTACCGTTTTGTTCGTCTTATGAGTTAGCAAATAATAATCTGACGGCGGAGGCGATACCAACAGTTCTAGTAGAAAATTCTTTTGTACTTTCTTATCTTTTCCTTTATGCCCGATATTGTTATATATATTAATTTAGATATTGTATTTAGAAATTCACTACACTCTCCAATAGCCATGATCAGTTGCCAGAAATCTATCTGAATTCACTAGTTCTTTATCTTAAAATTTCTCGTACAGAGTGAAAATAAATAGATTTTCGTGGAGTGTTTCAGTTTTCTGATTGCGGTAATTTATATACTAGCCTTGAAGCGATTTAGTGTGTTTAAAGTTTTCATTGTATATTTTTCACTGAGATTTTCTGTGCTAATTAAATAACTTATAGCTAACTTTCCAGCCGTAAATTAAATTTAATTACTCGCTATTTTTCCAGTAAGAGATGTTTTAAATTGACTAGTACATACATTAAATAACTGTCTACTGACGGCATATATTATTTACTTCTATCCATTTTATGTAATTTTTAAAAATGACTAGTGTTCATATCACGCGTTAATAGAAGGAGCGGATAAGCTAGAAACGTGTGTTTTAAATCTAATTTATAACAGTGGTTAATCAGGTCCTATTTTAACACGTATTAGATATGATATTGATAATTTGGTTAAATGTTTATATTCTCTTTTATATAGGCTGGTCAAAACCTGAGTACTAGCGGCTTTTCTTATGGCCATATGATCTTATGATCATACGAACTTATAATATTATAAGCATCCAAGAATATTTAATATTGATGAGCTTCTTGCTGTGACCTGTGCGGTCCAATTTTGAAGATTAAAAAGTTTTTCCCTGAGAGAAACCAGAATAGAACCATTGAATTATAATATTAACTGCAGGCCCGGACTATCAAGCTTACTGATCCAGATTTACTTATTATAATATATAGCTATATATATAAATATATATTTATATATATATATATCTATATATATCTATATATATATATATATAATATATCTCATACAGCGAACTGTGGCAATATATTGTCAGCAACATTTGTGTAACTTAAACCTAGCGTTTCAGCCCACCTGAGGCTAAACAACAACCTAGGAGCTGTATATGTTCTATTTATTCTACATCGGCGATCACCAAACGCATGTAAACCTTACTCCAACCAACTGAAGGCATAGTGAACGTTATTGTATCCAGTACAAAATTTAAACACCGACTCTAGCGACTCCTGTGAAAATTTGCAGTCAGCAACTACGGAGAGTCTTGGATTTGGCAAACTTAAAATTTGACACTGAATATATATATATATATATATATATAAATAATATATATATAAATATATTAATATATATATATATATATATACTGAATGTATATATATACAATATATATACATATATAAATATTCTCATTATATATATATAATATATTATTACTTATTAGTGTAGTTTTCCTTGGAATGCCTTGCGACAAAACTGGGGTAAGTGTATCTGAAAGTTGCCAACTGCAGTGTTATGTGATTTGAACGAAAAGTTAAGAGAAAGAAAACTTAGGTCTTTTTGTTAAAGTATCATATACTTATAATGGTTTTCTTCTTTCTATTTTTTTAAAATCTCAATAATCTGATTAGTGCCCACGGTAGATAGTTTACATTATAAACCTTTATTCTTTTCCCATACTGACCTATTTCATAAACTTATAATAAACCTTTGATCTTTTGGGTTAATTAACCTCTGTTGGGATCGTCCTTCCTTTTCCTTTACCAGAGGGGAGAACATATTTGATTAATTTTCATTTTGTCTGTAAACCATGATCTCTTGATGCATATGATTTATGTTGTGATTTTCTATTTATAATAAACTTTATTAAACCTTTAGTTATTGCGTCGGTCAACCCATATCTATTATATGTTTCAGACAATCCATAGTTTGAAATTCACGTTTCGTACGTATTTTGTCACAGAAATTGTGTGCATGTGAGCCCGCAACAACACAGTGTAACTTGTGCAACAATATTTTTAGTACAAGGAGAGAAAGTGCGTCTGATTTAAATATCGTCGTCCAGATAGGCTGGATTAGTGTCGTAGATTTTTGATGGGGGAATTAAGACTTGGGTTGGTCCCTTCTGAATAGATTAGAATAAGTGATAGCCTTAGTGAGAAGTAGAAATAGCAATAGATTTCCACGAGTGAGATGGTAGAATGTGATTAAGAGGCTGTCTCTGAGATCGAGAAATCTTCTCTCTCTCACCTATCTTCTACGACAGCTTGCGAGGAGTCAGACAGTCTAAACACACACACACACACAACACACACACACACACACACAACACACACATATATATATATATATATATATATATATATATATATATATATATATATGATAAATAATATAAACCACTCACGTGCACGCACATTATATGATGACAGTTGGACGTACAGACGTGGGAAAACTATAACAAAATGATTATATAAATATTCTAGAACGAGCTGACCAAAACACGCTGATTAATTTCAAGAGAAATTTTTATTATCATCTAAAATTTCTTCACAACACATAGAAATTACATCAAAGCATATACACATAGTCATAAAACTAAATCAAGGAATTTGCTACAAGAAATGATAGACCCACAGTTAGATCTTATCCCTCGAGGTATGCCCACAGTCCTGTTGGAAGAAAGTGATAGCCCCAAGGAAACAAGGATACATAGGATTAGGCCTAATATTTCCCCTTCTTAAGGTATGGACAGACTTGATATCTCTGTTCTATTTTAAGGGAAATATGATTAGCAATACTTGAATACAGAAAGTTAAGATAGCAAAATGCGTGCCCAATTACAACAATAAAAAAATCACTCCGTCCTGCATTCACTTTATTCATTCAGCCGAGCACACGTGCACATGTTCATACTCACAGCTTAGATAGCCACTTCTGGTAATACAATTTTTAGGACATTCACTTACAGACTCGTCAAGGGCAGTCTTTGACCAAGAAATCCCCAGTTCCAAAAAGACAGGATGAATTCTCTGCTTCCGGGAACGACTCCTTGGGTGTTCTTATTTTTCGGATGTCTGTTTAGGTCACATTAAAATTGTCCAGGCACGAAACATTAACAACGAGCACAGTGTCAATAGCTTAGGTTTCTAGAATTGAGGAATGTCAGATCGGTGTCTACTTTCAGGAAAGGACTATATTGGTCACCAACACCACTAGTCGAAACTCCGTCGGAATGTTACTGACGTTAAATATGTTACTTGCCAAACGGCTAAATTTGTACATAGAGTTTGTGCAGAAAAATCTGATCTGGCTCAAAGGCCCAGTATAAAACATTTAGTCTTTAAAAAAGACCCGTTAGTGAGAGTTGTACCCTGTCTATTTATGAAGGACACACGCACTGTCAGACAGGTGTTTAACTTGTAAACCCACGTGGTTAAAAGATAAAATTGTTTATGTTTCTCACAGTATGTCTCTGTACTAAACGCCTGCAAATTTGGGTTAAACCCAGTTTTCACTGACAATAGGGAAGAAAAACCACAAATAAAATACTTATACATGCTACGTACTCGGATTATAACTTACATTTTTAAACTGCACGTGTACCGCTTGACTTATCATTTAAACTTTCCTGTGAAATACGTTATATACATAAAATCAATCATCATGAATTAGGAATACCTACGTGTTCCGTCACCACTCATGAAGCATCTAGCATTTATAAGTTAGTTTAGAAAAATTTGTTCTCGTCTGATTATTTTAGCAGTAAAATTAAATTCCTTAATAGCCGACTGAGTTTAAGCTAGAAATATAATTTCTGTTTTCCACTGTAACTCGTCACTATAAAATAATACAGACTATATAAATTAAGCGCTCTGCACCAAATCTAACTAGTGAAATAAAATAAGCGATTTAACACTTTTAACACTTCACAAAATACTAGAATATAATATATAATATTTACCTTAACACAGAACTACTAAGAACTTAAACCACTTCGACCAAAAACTAAATGGCATCTCTATTAACAGAGGATTCTTAGGAATCGAAGAAGGCTTGTTCTGGGTAAGTCTTGACTGCGAAGTTACTGAGTGGAATTACTTCTGAGTCAATCAAGGTCTCAAACTCATCGTTTAAGATATATGAAACACACACAAAGAATGTGCCCTATTTTCCAAAAACCCGCAAAACTCTCGTCTTTCCTTTACAACTTACGTATAACTTAAGGACTACCATGAACTGACCACTCGTGCGTGCTTTTTCCCTTTCACACCTCGCGCGGAACAGGCCAACCGTGAGTGCCTTGTCAGCTGGGATTTCCAGACAAATGTCATAAGGGGAAAAACTGCGTTATTTTGAGGAGATGTCAGTTATCCGCGGCCTTTCTGAGCGTTCAGCCGACAACCACTCGTTGTAACTCGTTGTGGCAGGTGAAAATGCAGACAAATTTGTCGCCTAGGTTATGTCTGGCGAAAGCGAATATTCACGGTGTATTTCGTCAATCTGCAGCGATTGACCGAATGCCTTCTCACGCCAAATCGTCTGATGCAAGGGAAGGTTGTAGACATATGTCTGCTCCTATATCTGGCCAGACGAATATGTTCACAGTTTGGTCCACTGACATCTAATGCCATAGAATGCATTTAACGCTCTCCCGTCTAGTGTAGAGACTGATACGTTATGTCATAAATGCGTTTACCAGTATGAGAAACGTTATGGAAAACAGTGGTATAAAGTTGATTGTGTAAATGAGGAAGAAAATATTTTTCGCAAACGAATGGATGCGAAAAATACAGGATAAAGGTAAAGAGAGATAATAAAATAGAGGATACGGGTGAAAGAAAAAGAAGAGGATATAGGCAATTCAATGATCATAAAACCTCTGTGACAATTAGATAAATTATTCCATCCAGAGACTGTCCTTTCTCTTACACGATCACCCTCGTGAAAAAAAACCTATATCCTACCCTTTACTTTCACATTGTCATCACTATCACCTCTGCTTAGACCGACCTGCGTTGTGAAGATGACAGCTGATGATGATGATGATGAAAGCTAATTTGTTACACGGTTATATGTGGTGCAAGAAGCGTAACTTGTTATACTTTCTATATGGTCAGAGAGACAAAACTTGAAGAAATTGTCTAAGTCTTGCTGAGAGGTATAATTTCTCTTGTGTGTTTAGTTAAAGTCAAGGACACCGCAAACAGTTTTAACATAATCTTATTCCGGACGCTTATCCTAGCGTGAGCGCGTGCCCGAGGAACTTTCATCTGTTCCAACCTCTGATGCGCTGGCGAATCTCACGCGCGGCAGGGCACAAAAAGTCGCGAGTACCAGTATTCTGAGATTTCATTAACTTGAAACATTAATCGTGTTTTGCGTCGCGTGCAGGCAAAGGAATACAACAGATCACTTTCGTCTGCGGCCACTGCAACAAGTCTGTTTGTTGGTAGCAAGAAGGTGAGACTTCTAACTTTAAAATATTTTCTGCCTCGGTGATTACAATTACTCTCTCACGTTTGAAATTTAAGTTGTGTTTCCTTCATATCTTTGGCCATTCTGTGTTATTTCCATACAGTCAATCACGCATTGTGTAAGCAGAGACGAGTTTTGAGATTGCGCTCGCGAGCAAGATTGTGTGTTTGCGTAAGTGTTTTGTGGTTGATGTGATCTATTGAAACCTAAAATCTTGTTTTCCTTAGCTACGGTGCCTTACTACTGCCGCATTTGCTAGCTTGCGCCTATTTAGGAGAGCGTAGGTCAAGCCTAGTTTGTTGAAACTTTGAGCAAATCGACTTGTAACACCGCCTATGTCAAAACTGGGTGGATTTTTTAAGTGTATGTGTCATTTCTCAGTTATCGATTTATCTCAGCCCGTGAAAACTGATCTGAATAGGGAAAAGCACGTGATGTTTGTCTTGTTTGATTATACTCAAATCCTGGCTACAGAACAATCACTTTGCTTGTCTCCCTTGAAGTATTATGGATATTTTTCCTTCCCTTATATGTGTGCATGTATGGCTTATTTATATTCGGGCACGTGAGCATTTGTTATTTAGAACAGGGGTTCCCATCATGGAGCACGCAGACTATTAGAGGGTTCGAGAAGCCTGTCTAGGTGGTAAGGAGGGAAATACATGTATTTGGAAAATGACTACATCATCTTATTGAAATATTCCACAGTAGTAATGTTAATGAAAAAAGTTGTGGATTGGAAGAGAGATTAGTCAATCATATTCTCAGTGAAACGTAAAGCAAGAAACACACAATGGACTGAACAAGGTATTCAGGTATCTCTTATAACAACTATGGGCCTACTAAGAATAAAACTGTAGGCTGACAAGAAAAAGAATCAAGAGTCTCACTAATTTATTTGACTTTGTTCTGATACACATTTAACAACTGTATGATATTTACAATGTCATTGTTATCCACATGTAAGCCTACCTTGCCGTGGTTGGAGAGCTTGAGCGCCCCAATGATCCCGGGAGCTATGCCGGCGGGAGTTTTACTCCTGGCAGGGTCACCCAAGCCGGACAGGTCCTGGGTGAGGGGCCAGACTAAATGGGCTGAGGAGTGGGTGGAACCCTATAGGTGTAGATGCAGAACCCACCGGCGAGTGGTACATGCTCTGGTCTGCACCAATCCACCCCCACTTCATGGGTTAAATGCTTTCTTGCCTCATTCTTCACTGTTTGTCGTCTATCACGCCCACGGCGACCGTTGCCTCAATTGGCTGTGTGTGTGGTGTACCCGGAAACGGGGCCTCCCAGCACTGAGGCACAGTTAAGTCCCCGATGTCACTTATCGGTGCAGAATTGAGAGAGATGGCTGAGCATCACAATCCCCCCTGTGTTGCAGCATGATGAGAACCCAGCATTGCACACTGAGCTTGGGGGGATCACTTGGGCACCAGACTTAATACTGGCTCTTGACTGGATGGCCGCATGCAGGAGATTTCTACAATGGAGGGTTGGCAGGTGGTGGGTATCTGGAAGTGGCTCTGTGCAGGACGTGAGGATTCCTTGGGAGAGCCCAAAACCAGAGCACAGCATTGTGCAAGCTCTGCATAGTTGGAGAGCCCCCTGGATGACGGGGAATGCACAGTGTGCTACCCCACCTATCCCCAACTGCTAACTTAGAACCAGAAGTGGGGTCCTCTGTATGCGTGCCAGGCCAGGATAAAACGCCTGGGAAAGAGACTGGAGCTCAGAACTCCCTAACTCAAAGTTGCAGGATGGCAGAAAAGCCACGGGAAAGACAGGGCTATTTTGAAGATAACGCAACCATATTTTCACCATACGAGCTCGGACGCCGCCTCGGTAAACAAGGTCCGCGCAGAGCAGTGACACCCCCAGGCTGCTTGCGAATAGTCTACTACTGGGAACATAAACAGATTAGGGATGAGCCCACTCTCCCGTTGAGCAGGTGCTAAAGTCGTAGATACTGGGCCAGAAGGCGCACCGGAAACCACAGTATCATGCAACTCGCTTTTTTTTTTTTCTATGGAGAGTACACCGTCAAATAAATCTCGTTCTGGTGCTCGCCCTGTGGAGCTCCACCAGGCAGGTGCAGTGCCGGGCTCTGAGCCTCGACAGAGCCCACCCTCAGCTACTGGAGGACCCTCTAGACCGTCTTGTGGAGTCAGCAGACGGCAGAGGAGAACTACTGACCAAAACAAAACAGAAAAAGAGAAACCCAGAGTGCCACTTGTCATAATGCACTGGAATGCAGAGGGAGTGAACAGCAAGCAGGCTGGATACAGCAAAAAGACAGAGCTGGAAAACATCTTGTATGAGAAGCAAGTCAGTGTTTGCTGTATCCAAGCTCTCACTTGAAAGCAGATCAAACCTTTAAAATAAGGGGATATCAATGCTTCAGATCCGACAGAAAAGATAGACGAAAAGGAGGAGTACTTACTCTTGTAAGGAATAACATTCCTGCACACGAAAGGAAAACCTTCATGGATGGAGCAGAATATCAGCTGCTGCAGATAAAGGTAGACAAGATGGAAATAGAACTCCTGAACTATTACTGTCCGAACAACAAACCTCTGAGTCTCAGCTCTATACAGGTACCAGCCACCAACTTTATAGCAGTTGGAGACTTTAATAGCCACTCCCAGAGCTGGGGCTATAACCATCTGGATCACAGAGGTGAAGAGGTTGAAACTTGGCAAGATGATCACTCCCTAATCCTAGTCAATAATGCCACAGATACTCCTACCTTCTACTCCAGAGGATGGCACACAACTTCAACACCAGATCTTGCCTTCTCCACACCAGATATAGCTGGATCTATTAGTAGAGAAGTAGGAGATCAACTAGGGGGAAGCGACCATCGCCCAATCTTTCTTACTGTCCAGAGTGCAACTCTCAGTACAGGCCCAGCCATTACAAGATGGAACTACAAAAAAGCCAACTGGGGTTTATTCAGGCATCAGGTGAACACGCTGCTGTCTACCCTCAAGGTACAGAACAGAGATATTAATGAAGTGGTAAAAGACTTCAACAGATGCATACTACAAGCTGCAAAAGAAACCATTCCCAAAGGATGCCGGCGTAACTACATACCATACTGGTCCAGCACACTCCAAGAACGTCAGGAAGCTATGGACAAGGCTAGAAAGAACGCAGAGTCTCAGCCTTCACTTGAAACTCACAACAAATGGAAAAAGGCTGTAGCAGAGTTTCAGAGAACAAAGCTAGAAGAAAAACGGAAAAGCTGGAGAACTAAAACGGCATCGCTGAACCTTGAGAAAGACGGCAGGAAACTTTGGAGATTAGTCAAGTCTCTAAATGAAGAGCATTCCTCACCAAGGCAGACTATCACATTGGATGAAGGTGGCAAACTTTCAGAGGAAAACAAGCTGCAGACTTGTTTGCTAGAAGATACAGTTCAGAAAGCAACTTACCCATTAACATAGACCATCAGAGAGAGATAAGAAAAGAAATACTGGCAACCATGGGACAGACAGATACTCCTGCCCCAATGAGGGAACCCATCACACTAGGAGAACTACAGAAGGCTATTTCCAAGCTTAAGTTTCAAAAGTCACCCGGCCCAGACAAAATCAGCAACGAAATGCTAGTAAATCTGAGCTCAGCAGCAAAGACAAAACTGCTTGAGATATTCAACCACAGCTGGTTGAAAGGAACGGTACCCCAAGTATGGAGAGAAGCCATCACAATACCCATACTAAAGAAAGGGAAATGTAAGACCGAGGCTGCAAGTTACCGGCCAATCAGTCTCACAAGCTGTGTTGGGAAGACTATGGAGCGAATAGTCAACCACAGATTGAAATGGTATTTAGAGTCTGAGCAGATCCTGGTGCCGGAACAAGCTGGATTTAGAGAATGCTACAGTATAGAAGACCAAGTTACTTACTTGTCTCAAGCAATAGAAGATGCCTTTCAGGAGAAGAAAAAGGTCCTAACGATCTGGGTCGACTTCAAGCAGGCCTTTGACAGGGTGTGGAAAGATGGCCTCATTGCAAAACTTGGGAGAGGTGGAATCCAAGGCAACATGATGAAATGGATCCAGTCATACTTGCATAACAGGAGAACTAGAGTCACTCTTGACGGTCTGCAGAGCAGAAAAGTGTTGCTCCATCAGGGGGTACCTCAAGGAGGAGTAATTTCCCCTACACTCTTCCTTGTTTACATCAATGACCTGGTGAAAGATCTCCCTGCAGGAGTGAAAGCTGCCTTATATGCAGATGACCTAGTACTCTGGTGCGCTGATGAAAATGTCACCACAGCAAATTATAGAATGCAGCGGGCAGCAGACATGCTAGTGTCATGGGCAGAGAAATGGCTTATCACAATAAACACAGACAAAACCTCCACAACACTGTTCTCCCTCGCCCCCAAGGACAAATCAGCTAACATACACCTAGGGACAACCGTTATCAAGGAAGAAAGCTACCCCACCTATCTTGGGGTGACATTTGACCAAAGGCTTACATGGAATAAGCATATTGAAAATGCAGAAGGAAAGGCCCGAAGACGACTAGGCATACTCAGAAAATTGGCAGGTACCAACTGGGGAGCAAATGAACGAAATCTAAAGAAGATTTATAGTGGAGTAATAAGACCACACTTAGAGTTTAGCTCAGCAGCATGGTCATCAGCTGCTAACTCACATCTGCAGTCCTTGGACAAGGTGCAAAATCAAGCTCTCAGGCTCATTACAGGAGCCATGAAAACTACACCAATAACAGAGATGCAGAAGGTTGCTGGATTACAGACATTGTCCCATAGAAGAGACACAAAGACCATGATCCAGATGGAAAAGTACAACAGTATGCCAACGCACCCAATGAAGGCAAGACTAGATGATCTGGCATTGGGACGTCTAAAGCGTAGCAGCTTTGTGCATCGGGGAAAAAGACTTATAAGACAGCATCAAGAAGACCTATCTATGAAGACAACACCACTGAAGCCCACCCTATACCCTGTACCATGGGAGCAGGCCAGCAGTGCCCTCCAAATTAATACGTCGGTCAGTGGTCTCACAAGTGGATGTGAGTATAATGATCTGCAAAAACGAAGTGCTACATTGAGTATGATCCAAGAAAGCTATCCCGATCAATCATGGATACATGCCTATACAGATGGATCAGCAACTAATGCTGTTAGGAATGGAGGTGCCGGTATCTTTATCTCATATCCTGACAACCACTATGAGACTAGGCACATTCCCACTGGTAAATTCTGTTCCAACTATACAGCTGAGGTTCAAGCTCTAGAGCAAGCTGCAAATATGATTTATAACACCAACTCTGACTGCCACCAGGTAGTCATCCTCACAGATGCACTGTCTGTCCTGCAAGCTCTCAAGGGTGGTAAACTCCCGCATCTGAGAAATGAACTAAACAAGGTAGCTGCCAAAAAGAGAACCATACTTCAGTGCGTACCATCTCATTGTGGTGTACCCGGAAATGAAAAGGCAGATAAACTTGCAAAAAAGGGAGGAGAATGTGAACAAGAAGATAATGAAGTCACATACTTTGAGAAAAAGAGAGCTATCCAGACTATAAGAAGAGAACAGAACCAACCCAAAGACGACTATCACACTCTCGACCGGCAGGGACAGATAACTATTTTTCGACTCAGGACAGGGCATAACAAACTGAATAAACACATGCACAAGTTACGATTGTCTGCTTCACCACTGTGCACATGTGGATTAAACGAACAAACTGCTGAGCATGTTCTACAGGACTGTCCTCTGTATGACCAGTTAAGAAAGATATACTGGCCCAATGACTCAACACTAAATTCAAAGCTATATGGAGTTAAAGAGGAACTTCAAACAACAGTCGAATTCATCATGAGAACTCGTCTGACGGTGTAATCATCAAAGATGCGATCGCAAGAAGAAGAGATCTTATGTATAGGATACCCGGTTCAACCCCGTCATGTAGGCAATAATTTGAGTATGTAGTGTTCTTTATTCTATATAGCATAATATTACATAGTATGTTTTTCTTGTGTTGGTTCTTCCAAGCTGTAATCTTTCTGCTGTTTGTTGTGGCATTGCCTAATGTCTGTAGTGTTTATACTGTATCCCCTTGTCATGTGACCGATAATCTATTTTACCATCTTGTCCATAATTTGATTACTTTTTAAATGTCCTGGTTTTTCTCGTCATTTTGTATTTTCTTTTTCTTTCATTTTCTACCTTCGTGGCCAAACTTTTTCACCTTCTCAAACCCCACCCGAGGTTTGGTTACGTTCCGGCCTGTAGCGGTCAGCGAACGATAATATTATCTAAGCCGCACCTAGTCTGACCAGGGGAATATCTCTTACGTTTAAAGCCTTTGATCACGAGCGAAAGGGTCCCTGTGTTTGGCTTCCAGAACGCTGCTTCGGATCATAATATTATGCATCCTGGAAACAGGGGGAGACAAACCCGCGGTCAGTCTTTGGGTTTTCGCCCCTTAGACAAGATAGAGCATAATGTTATGCATTTCTCTACCTGGGGAACTTTCGCACGATTTCTTTTGTCTTACTCTAGATTACGTCTTTCGCCGAACTTCTGTAGAAATATGCAGGCCAGGTGTCCGGGGGGAGCGTCCCTTGTGATCTATAAGAGTAGACTGGTTTTAATAGACAAAGACATTCGTACATTTTCCTGGCCCGTAGATGACCATCATGAGATAAGGCAAACTTTAACACAGTACTAGAATGTGTTTGCCTATGTTCTAGTCATTTTCGGGGTGAGTTGACATATCTTATAATTATAATATTAGATTCATGTTAGCTTTTATATATATCTGTTAGGGAAGTGAATTTATTTCTGAGGACTTCTCCTAGTAATTTATTCAGTGATAAGGTAGCGCTGTCTACGGCCTATTAAGTGGTGCTTAAACTGTTACGGTTTATTATGGGTTAAATGTTAAACTTACAATAACAGATATTAGGCGTAGAATCAGTCCACGAATGCTTACCATTGGGTTAAGAGTCAGCAAAAATTAACTGTCATTTCTTTAAGATAATGTCAGGTGTGGATTGTTCACTTTAAAACTGAATAGTGAGATGCAGGTAATAACTCTGGATTATAGGAGATAGTCACTTATTCCTTTTGATAGATATTTCTAGTGGCAAGGGAGGATCATTTTATGCTTACTTGTGTGGCTAGGCACTAGTCTATAACTTTCACTGAAAGCAGTCACCAGGCATAAGACAGCCCTAAACTATCATAGCAATAACTACAATAAATTTAATCCCATAGTGGAGCGAAACTTTCTGTATAAAGTTAGTGTGATTTATTATTTGCTTGAAGTAAAAGGGTGTCTGTTTTTGGGTCTCAGTTTCAGGGAGACCGAATCGCTAGAGCAGATTCCAGTCAGGCGAAGAACGAAATATTCTCTTCGATCCAGAGGGTCTCTGAATACCGCTAGCGTCACGAATCGTCAACCCCGTTCCTGAATCAAAACCCCTTTTTGTCAACGCCAAGTTAAGCTCACGCAGTGCAACGGAGCCAACGCAAAATCTGGAATCGCCAAATGCAGTAGTAGTTCTCTACTAGCCTATTGGATTACCAGTCAGAGCATTGTGGCTTCCAGAATATCAAAACCGCCCAGCATGCCGATAGCAGAATTCCATATCACCCGCCTTTTTGTGCCTAAACGGGGCACTCAGCAAACCACAGCCAAACCAGTTTAAACAGGATTTATAGCCAAGCGGAGCCTTGCGCCGGATAAGCGCGCCTGGGACTTTTTTTGTCCTCAAGTGACTTCTTCTGGTGTATTTTCTGGATACTTAAAACCTCGCACGTATGAGCAGCCATCTATGGATAGAGTCTTCCAGACCACCTCGCGCAATTAGGGAGGAATCACCAATGATAGCGCCTATACAGTGATTTTATTCAGGTTAATTCCATCACCCATGGAGGATATGTACGAAAAAACCACTTACTGGAGCTATTTCATATGGTCCCGAAAGCGGACGGACTGACACTCAGTTATTTCATCTCTCTGTGTTCTGCAGGTTTTATGAATGGTGGTGTGTGTGTGGTTGTTGGTGTATTTTGCATATTTTGGTTATTGATGATTATTGATGTAATTTTATGTTGTTGTGATGATATGCATTAATTCCATGCTTTTTCTTCTTTAATAAAGTTTACACCTTTATTAATACGCTGTTCACGACCTTTCCATCCATATTTACATTTTAGCTCTTTACTAGAATCTCTATGTATGATAAGAGAAAAGAGTGAGAGCAGGAGATGCTTAGACAGTAAAAGTGAGTTGAGGCCTGGAGAGAGAGATCATTTGAATAAATCTTCTTCCAGGTTGTCTCAAGTCCATCTCCTATTTACACCTTATCTAAAGTGTAATCTATAACTCTGTCAGTCCACTATCCCTTGTCGATTTCACTACAGTTGTCCAACTTGACAAATACTCTACACTCTAACTCAACCACGACACCCCTTCAGGGTTCCTAGGCTAATCTCACTTTACTCTGTTGTGTTTTGAGGGATTTGTAAGTTTTGTTTTAATGGATCTTTACCAGCTTTTTTTTTAAACCACAGTAGACATTATCTTAAATGTATTTACTGGACATTTGTTAAAGTTTTTTTTTTTCGGTGTAGGTAGTTTAGTCCATGTCTATTTGTCTGCATTTCTGAATCTGTGTTTCTGTCTGTTGCAAAGATTATCTTACTTTTGTGATAGAAAGCATCCTCGTACCACATCATGGGGCCGAGAATACATTTTTTGAAAAGGGTACAATCTTTTATTGACACCCTGTATACCGAGCTAATAAGAGGAATTTCGCTGAATTAAATCAAACGGGTTGGAGGGCGGCTAGAACGAGCTAATTATAAGATAATCCTTCACAAACGGCGGCGAGTCTGATAAAAAGTTAACGTGCTCAGATTCATTAATGCATTGTTCTGTACTTCTGAAATATCTTCTGAATACTCCCTCGAGGTAAAAGCATCATTACCCCTCAATTTACAACTCTGCCAAGAGTAATCTTGTGCGATGGTAGACTACACCTTTGAAGACGCACATTAGATACTCTAGGTTTTGGCCGCTCTTGGACTACTACTGCAGAGCAAGGGGAGGCAACCCGTGACAACTGCATGGGGTCCGTGAAACCAATTTTATGCAGTCCGTGTACATAACCTAACATTTAAAATGTAAATGTTTTTTTTATTATGCTTTTATTGTAACAGGGTAGACTATTAAGTAGCTACAACTGTTAGCCTTATAGTAAAGTATTTTATGAATGACTAGTTAGATAAATAAACTACTAGTCAAGATTCAATGACATCATCAGTCATGACACACATGAACCCATGATGTCATCAAACCTTGTGTGGCCTACATACAAGTCAGACCGGAAAACATTTAGATTAGAGAGAACTTTAAACAATGGTTGGTCATCATCACATAGAAACCATAATTTTAGACTAGAGGATTCGTAGATGGTTAGGTTAAAGATTATTTCAACGGTCCACTAGCCCACAAGACCAATCATTTGAAGGTTTCCGGTCTTAACTCCAATAAGAAATATTTCCTCTGGCGAGCCATAGCACCAGACCAGTATAAAGACTGATGCATCTTAGAAACCAGACAGACAGAGAGAGCTTGAGACAGTTATCTCAAAGCTAGAGTCAGAACATCATAGGGCGTTCTTTAGTTTAGGTTTGGAGCAACCTGGCGCTACGACTACTAAAGAACAAATGCCCTTGACTCCTACGTTTTATCTAGAGACCTCCTACCGACCAGGAAGGTTAGTGAACTTAGCGCTAACCCCTGCCACAATTATGTGAGTGGTTCATTCCACTTGAAGTAAGTTCGAACTAGTTTTGATTGAAGTCTCGAATCGTATTTTATTTCGCTAGGATTTCCACAGATCATAAAACGACTAGAGTATTAAGGAGCCGTAAGCCTTTCGCCTTGGAGGCTAAAGCTGGCAGTTTTGCTTTCCCCCACCAGAAATTTATCTCGAGCTGCCACTATTTACATGAAATACGAAACGAAAATAAAGAACATCTTTTATAACCATTTGGACTTATCAAATGCTCTGAAAGTTTCCATTGACCGTTTGAGTTGCTAATTACTTACTACCCCTTCAAGATCAATTTAGAATCCATCAAGGCACTTATGAGATCTACCAATTACCTGGGTTGTTCTTCCCTTCCGGAATTACTAACTCTGGAGATTAACCAGTATTTACCAGAAGAAACACTATAAGAAAAGTCCTGGGATTATTTCCCTTATATCAAGTAAAATACAGAATTACATCCCTTCCACAAAATCCACTATCACGATAGACACTGTCACACGACAGCCCCTGTTGTGCACGTTATACGAGTATTATGTACATAGTAGCTGAGATGTTTCTTTGCATTGCATCGACTAAAATCGTTATCTACTCTATATACTAGCTGTAAAGGGGTACCTGATTCTGCACTTGAGTTGGGGAATGCAAAGGCAGCGAGGAATGGAACCGATCACCCCAATTCATAAAGTTGAGATCCAGTATAGTGAAGTCTCTAACTGTCCACTGCTTTACTGCAGTATCTGTTATTACAGTACCTTTACCTTTCCGCCAAAGACGATCAGAGATATCACAGCATCACCTCCAAGCCTCGCCCCGTGTGGTTCTTTGGGGTCTCTGAGAGGACAAAGAAATAAGAAGGCTAATAACCCCCCCCCCCCCCCCCCAAATGCACGTGGCATGAGACCACTAATATGAGGTTGTGAGTGGAGCTGGTAATCTCATCATATTAAACGACTTGCAACAGAAACCACTGCTTTATGAAAATGTGCTTTAATGCAGGCTTCAAGCAAAGGGGTCAGCCGCAGTTGTAGTTCCATGCTCTATGAGGAGTGAACAAGAAGATAGTGATGATGATGATTTATGACTATCAGCGCTTCGTTATCTTCTTCTTCTTCTTCTTTCGTCCTAAAAATGACGTTGGTTACGTTGTGCCGCCGTTTACAGCGAAGCTGCGATATTTGCGCCTTTCGGCCTGGCACATCCGCACGGCATTTTTTTGGGACCGGGTTTGCCTTCCCTCTTCGATCCCTACTCTCTCGGCCCGACTGCAGGGATGCAGCCTGTTTCCAGGACCACCACTTGGAGGTGGAGTAGGGTCTTGATCAGCTGTAGCGCTTCGTTATAATAAGCCTAAAGCGGGCAGTATTTGGACTATTTTGACGTCATCGAGCGTCTAGTGGCAGAGGGTTATAGAGAGCTTGTCTCTGGAGGCAAAGTGATGAAATTCGAAACCAGGTCGCGTCATTCTTCAGTCTACCCAGCTGTAAAAATGGCTACCAGACTCTTTTTGAACTAGGGAAGACAAAGGGAGCGAGGACGGGAAATTGTCACCGCCATCTCAAAAGGCTGATACCTAGTATAGTAAAGTCTCTCACACTGCACTCTTCTGCTATGGGATTAGCTGTTATGACGGAATCACTCCCTTCACTGAGCAGTCATCACGATGTAAGCGATGAATTAGTGATATATATTTTCACACATACACACATACGTACACACATATGAATTAAATCAATCAGTACTCTTTAGCCCCCTTAGGAGCTTGGCTTTCAACAAACACATGCCACGCCCCCCTATCACATGCTATCAGCTCAAGTTCTTTCCACGTTTTCCTCATCATTTTCACTTCTGTCTCCAGTTCTGTTCTCCTTGTGTTTTTGTTTTTTTGGTCTACCTCTGCGTCTATTTCCCTGGGGATTCCAGAACATGGACTGCCTTGTAATGATATCAATGTGTGTCCTATCCATCGCCAGCGTCTTCTTCTCGTGTCTTGTTCCTTTGGCACTTGTCGGGTTCTTGTCATCCAGTTCTTCATTGGGTGACCTTGTCATACCATTTCAAATTACCACATGAATTAAAGCAACAATTTTAATAGACTAGCGGCTGCTGAATGTCAGATCTAGCCAGGTCGAACAGAAGTCTTAAAAGTCAGCTCTGATCGTGATAAATCGCCAGAGCACGGATTGTATAATTTATGTTCCTTAGCCATAAACATTCTGGAATGACTAGTTTAAATCAGCTCACTGGTTTTTATTTTTTATTTTCTTCCCTTCTCCGTTTCGTTTGCTTAGCGAATGCATCAATTCCAAAATACTTCGTTCGCACGAAGACTAGGAATTTTTTTTTTTTTCCCCCTCATAGGCGATTCCCCCACCAAGGAAAGATAATCAGCAACATTTCTTTTTATTACCGTTATAAAACCGTGGGTTGAAGCAGCTTTTACTGAGAGCTGAACTGAACGCATCAGCAAGTTTGCTGAAGATTCTTCTCATCGATTATGTCTCTGGTCAGCAGCCAGTGATAATGTAGTTTTCTTACTGCCGTGTCTTTTGCTGTCACAATATGTATTACCAGTTCAAGCATATTCTAAGTCAGGTGTACGCAACCAAATGTGTTCGAGTAGTGATTATCCCTTTCTTCCTCCCTGTTAAAAGAATGTCCCTTGTAGTTTCCTGGGGTCGCTAGTTATGCTCCAATTTTCGACTGCACCCTCATGCATGTCGTACAAGGCGACTAATATGATGTGGTACAGGAAGATAGGAATCTCACAAAGTAAAACAAGTTGCCGCAGAAACCCCTTGCTGCAAGAGCATGTAAATGTTTGGTGTAGGCTTCCTGTAAGGAAACCAGCTACAGTGTTGGTTCCATGCTCCATAAGGAGCGCAAAGAGACTACAACTATAAAGCTTCTAACAGTACTACAAGCTTCACTAAGAGACTGTCTCTATAAAGCTTCTAACAGTACTACAAGCTTCAGTAAGAGACTATCTCTATAAAGCTTCTAACTGTACTACAAGCTTCACTAAGAGACTGTCTCTATAAAGCTTCTAACAGTACTACAAGCTTCAGTAAGAGACTATCTCTATAAAGCTTCTAACAGTACTACAAGCTTCAGTAAGAGACTATCTCTATAAAGCTTCTAACTGTACTACAAGCTTCACTAAGAGACTATCTCTATAAAGCTTCTAACTGTACTACAAGCTTCAGTAAGAGACTATCTCTATAAAGCTTCTAACTGTATACAAGCTTCAGTAAGAGACTACAACCATAAAGCTTCTAACTGTACTACAAGCTTCAGTAAGAGACTATCTCTATAAAGCTTCTAACTGTACTACAAGCTTCAGTAAGAGACTATCTCTATAAAGCTTCTAACAGTACTACAAGCTTCAGTAAGAGACTATCTCTATAAAGCTTCTAACAGTACTACAAGCTTCAGTAAGAGACTATCTCTATAAAGCTTCTAACAGTACTACAAGCTTCAGTAAGAGACTATCTCTATAAAGCTTCTAACAGTACTACAAGCTTCAGTAAGAGACTATCTCTATAAAGCTTCTAACTGTACTACAAGCTTCAGTAAGAGACTATCTCCATAAAGCTTCTAACAGTACTACAAGCTTCAGTAAGAGACTATCAATATAAAGCTTCTAACTGTACTACAAGCTTCAGTAAGAGACTATCTCTATACAACTTCTAACTGTACCACAAGCTTCAGTAAGAGACTATCTCAATAAAGCTCCTAACTGTACTACAAGCTTCAGTAAGAGATTATCTCTATAAAGCTTCTAACTGTACTACAAGCTTCAGTAAGAGACTATCTCTATAAAGCTTCTAACTGTACTACAAGCTTCAGTAAGAGACTATCTCTATAAAGCTTCTAACAGGGAGCCGCGCTGGTGTAATGGCTTCGGTGTTGTACTGGCGACCAGGTGTTCATGGTTCAAACCCGGGCTTCAGCGTTTGAAGAAATGTTTACGGCCGGAAATTTGACAGAATAACCTGAACGGCTCCTGTGATAAACCCTCTGTGAATGGGAAGGAGCGAAGCTCCTGACCGGGTTGGAAGGAAAGTCCTCAGATTCCCCAGCCTCGCAATGACATGTCATTGGGCCGAAGGGCTAAAAGCCCAAGTGCCGCTGGTTAAGGAAAAAAAAAAAAGATTCTAACAGTACTACAAGCTTCAGTAAGAGACTATCTCTATAAAGCTTCTAACTGTACTACAAGCTTCAGTAAGAGACTATCTCTATAAAGCTTCTAACTGTACTACAAGCTTCAGTAAGAGACTATCTCACTGTACCACAAGCTTCAGTAAGAGACTATCTCTATAAAGCTTCTTACTGTACCACAAGCTTCAGTAAGAGACTATCTCTATAAAGCTTCTAACTGTACTACAAGCTTCAGTAAGAGACTATCTCTATAAAGCTTCTAACTGTAATACAAGCTTCAGTAAGAGAATATCTCTATAAAGCTTCTAACTGTACTTCAAGCTTCAGTAAGAGACTATCTCAATAAAGCTTCTAACTGTACTACAAGCTTCAGTAAGAGACTATCTCTATAAAGCTTCTAACTGTACTACAAGCTTCAGTAAGAGGCTACATCTCCTCCGTTCTCAGTTCCGGGATGCAATTATTAATCTCAATACTGGACACTTCAGGCGAACAGAACATCGCCAATGCTTTAGATCAGGGGCGAAATGACAATGACTGGGGACCCGGCCTAAAAAGGGTCAGTGGTCTCTGATTATCGATTCCATATATTAGGCTAAAGTAGGAACTTGGCGGATCATGAAACACTCCACTGCTGTGGGCCATAGGACAATGCCACAAAAAACCCAACGAATCATCCTCCCCTGCTTTAAATGTCACCGTCATTGACAAAAATATACTAATTGACATCTCAGTTAACAACAAGGTGTTTCACAATTATGTATACCACTTTGAATGCTGATACCTCAAATATAATTTGACATAGAATTAGGGCATTTTCACATTTAAAGTCACAAAAGTTCAAAGTGTCACCGACCTGCAACAATGCATTGTTCACAGCGATGAACAATTGACTGTCATTCTGTATTGTTACTAAATGAATAGTGAAACATGCAGTTTTAATTGAATGTATTAAGTCCCGCAATGTGCACGTTTTGAGATGAGCACAACCTTCTATTATTTAAAAAAAAAAGAAAAAAAAAGTCACGAAACTAATGGCATTATTCATTTCTATCTAGCATTATTTACCTATATTCCTGCTAAATAGTTTTTACAAAAAATATGTTAAATTATGTGTGAGTTATATGCATTGGAAGTAAGTATACATAATGTTGAAACACCCTGTATAATTCTTCTTCCTTGTCGTGTCCCTTTTCGCTCCTTCTGGAGCACGGAGCCTACACTGCAGTTGGTCCCTCCCTGCAGGAAGCCATCATCAAAACGTTCATAGTTCCTTCATCGGCGGTTTCAGCATCAATTTGTTTTACATGATAAAGTTGCCAGCCCCGTGCCCAACCTCATAAAATGTGCCTGTTACGACATGTCTAAAGAAACCGTTGTTCTATTCGTTCTTTGAGACACCCCCCCCCCCCCAAAGACCCTCCAGAGCAACGCAGGGACTATAATTCTTCATGCAGAATTTATCAACAGTTCCATCCCGTTATGTCGGACTTGCAAATTCAGTATGTATCCCGAGCTCTGAAAAAAAAAAGCTTCAAAAATTCTGTTCCATGTCCCATTTGAGTGAAATGGCAGACATAACTGTGAAGGTTATGAAGCGTGTCAAAACGAAACAAAGAACACGAATTCACTCTCTGGCTGACGTTCCACGTGTGAGCACAACAACGCGTAATGCCACCGCTTGAAAAGCTGTTCACGTAAAAACAACTACAACTATTACAGTTGTTGTTTAACTAGGGCTGCTGGGCTTTTCGCTCCTTTGTAGCCAAAACCAAGTTGAAGACTCTTTGGTATTATCTACACTGTAGATCTAGGCTTTTCCTGTGGGGTTTCTGCCATTCTGAAATGTGTTGAGTTGAAGTCCAGTTTCTCCACATTGGCTTGCATTTAAAGTCGTCACATCTGGTCCCAAGCTAGGAGTAAGATGTTCGTGACATACTGTGCATTCCCCGCCATCCAAGATGGCTCTCCAACTATGCAGAGCTAACTTAATGTGCTCTGGTTCTGGGCTCTCCCAAGGAATTGTCACGTCTGCACAGAGCCACTCCTCAACTCCCCCTGCCTATCACTGGGTCAGATTGTGAAATCCTCCTGCATACAGTCAACCAGGTCAAAGTCAAAGAATCACGTCTGGGGCTCAAGTGACTTCTCGAAGGTTAGTGTGCAATGCTGGGTTCTCAGCCCGTTTCACCACAGGGGGAATCCCTGGAAGTGTGTGGATGATTTCAAGAGTCAATGAGGGTGTAATTAGCCTCACAGACAGAGGTTCACATCCACATATGTATATTGTAGCACTGTACATAGCTGGTGGTCATACAAAGATGACTCCAGATATGCCTCCATGCATAACTATTACAGTAAAGGGTGCACTCTTCGCTTAACGCTAATATCGGATAATTAATAAGTGTAATATACAAATTATTAAATAAGCATTAAAATATTACATATAATAACACAAATAATTCTCTCTCTCTCTCTCTCTCTCTCTCTCTCTCTCGTTTATTATAAATTATTTTAACGACACACAGTATAAAAAAAAATTAGCTGTTAATGGTTGCTGCAACGTCCCGTTCGCATTAGTTAATGTTTATATAATCAAACAAAATATTGTAGATTGAGGGTCGTGGTGATTGGGGGGGTAATGAAAAAACTAACATAACAAAACCAGGAGTTAATGTCGGGTGTCTAATGTAAAAAAATTATATGTGATTTATGTGTGGGAAAAACTAATAGCAGGAAATCAAGAGTTAACCTGAGGAAAAGGGGGGGGGGGGGGGGGGGGGGGGGGGGGGGGTGGCTAATGGCAAACAATCTTATATGAATTAGGTGGGAAAGAACTGACATCACGAGATCAGATGTGGGAACGGAAGGAGAATAAACATGACCAAATTAAATGCGGCAAGTGGGCATATCTAACATAACAAATTCAGATGTAGTAAGTGTTATAAAGGAAGATGGGGGGGGGGGGGGGGGGGGGGGGGGGGCGGGGGGCGGGGGGCCGAGAGAGGAACTAACACCACATCCAAATCAGATGGGGCAGGCGGGAAAGGAGGTCAGGGAGTAAGGTCAAACCCATCAAATAAAACCCCCGTGTAGTTCCCAGGGGTCTCTGATGTCACGGATTGCCACCCCTGCTTTGCAGTAGTGGTTCAACAGTGGCCAAAACTCTTGAGATCTACATGTAAATGGGTCGTCAAAGGTGTCTACTTTGCACAAAATTACTTGTGGCAGAGATGTAGATAGGAGGGTAATGAAGCTTCTACCCTACGGGAAAATCCACAAGATAATGTATAATATATACAGTTGAAATTAAAAAATCCGGCCATCGATAATCCGGTTCCTTCAGATTTCTGGCATGGATTTCGGAGCGCATTTTTAAATTTACCGCGTTGGCGCGCCACTGTTTTCTGGAGCCGTTTATGTTTTAATGCAGCTGTTGGGTCTTGCTTGCACGTGTTAACAGGCATTCCTGCTCATTCCTTCTCATTTTATCATTTATTTGCGGCTGTATAGCCCCATTATGGATTCAGCAAATAAAAGAAGTGGTGTAAAACGTAAACATCGTGCGTTGTCGATATGATCCCAATATTTAAACTTTCATAGTTCTGTCTCTTTATATGAACCCAATATTTAAACTGCCTTGTAGTTCTGTCTTTATATGATCCCAATATTTAAACTTTCATAGTTCTGTCTCTTTATATGACCCCAATATTTAAACTGCCTTGTAGTTCTGTCTTTATATGATCCCAATATTTAAACTTTCATAGTTCTGTCTTTATATGATCCCAATATTTAAACTATATAACCATAACAAATCCAGCATTTTCAAAAATCCGGCACTCCTCAAGTCCGGAGGTTGCCGGATTTTTGAAAATGTCAACTGTATGTATATATATATATATATATATATATATATATATATATATATATATATATATATATATATATATATATATATATATATATATATATATATATATATATATATATATATATATATATATATATATATATATATATATATATATATATATATATATATATATATATATTATATTCTGGCTCATACGTTTGCTTTCATACATGTAATAACTGAATAAACACCTATTGTTTAGTTGTAAAACAATAGGTAACAAATTTAATAATCAATTAGTATTAACGGTTTAAAATAAAGGAAATGCTGGTGAATTTTATATTGGAATCAAATTTTCTCTTCACTGAGATTTAGGGTGAGGATATAATTCAGAAAATTATGTCCGGTTGCTGGTGCCTTTTTATAAGCACGTAACTGATATAAGGGGTCCTGCAGCCGTTTGTTCGTCAATTCTTCGGTGGTGAGGGCTCTTCTTTACACAACTTGTCTAATTTAGGCGCTTGGTGTTGATTCCCTGCGTTTCACTCACGACTAGCTTCGTTCCACAAACTTTTTTTAAAGACAAAATTGAAAAACAAATGCCTCTGCTAAGTACATTTGTGGGCTGCCAATTAACAGGCGCATTCTCGCTGACCACCTACCAATGTTAATCTCTCAGAAGAATTAAATTCCCGGGTACACAGTGTAGCTCAGGGAAGATGATTAAAAAATCACCAATATTCTTCCGGGTATTGGTACTGGGAAAATGTGTCTGGACGGCGCGAATAATGAGTTGCCTGAGTTACACTTAACAAAGTGCATATATCTCACAAAATATTTTACACTTTGGGCACATGTAATGTAATCATCAGTCATTACTGCTCCATTCAAAGTCTGGGGTCACCTCTGCTGTCGGTTTTCCGCACGACTAGCCAGAAGAAATCACCAGCGTTTCCTGTAGTGGTTTACGAATATACTAGTTTTATACGTTGAGGTTGCCAGCCTCATTTATAACCATTTAGCAAGAAAAACATGTTAAGTTCACATTTGTAGTATAAAGGTTACACCTACTCCAATTGGGTTATACACAATCTCCTCGCACAGTTTAGAATGGACACGAGCAATTTAGGTTATATGCTCTCGAATCACTTGGTCTGGAAATTTTTAATCCCTTTTATGATGGGTGAATCTGTGAAACACTTGGTCTGGGAAAGTTTCTCTTATGACGGGTGATCCAATTCCTTAGGTATCCAGTCCTAATATTTAAAGTCCTGGATCCTTAAAGTTTTTCAGAGCTTGTATTTATAAAGGCGGGCTTACTTTTTAAGGTTTTAAGTTTCCCAAATACTTCGATCTGTCACTTATAAGTATGGCATTCCTGGTTCGACCCTTCTCTTTCTGGCTTTTGGGAATCGCTTGTTTGAAGTTGCAAAGCTGTCTGTGTTTTGTGTCTCTGAGTTTGCTAGATTATATCCCTCATTCTCAGTTCAAATCCCAGATTGTACTTCCCGGCAAACTTGCCAATGAGAACCAAAGCATATTCCGGCTCTCACTTCAATCCAATCGTAAGCTCTTTTGCACTATGTGCGTAGGGGTGTTTAAATTCATAATCTCCCCCGCGTGTTTAAAATATTACATTTAACATTCCAACGCGTGACCTCTTTCAAATCATGCGGTAATATTTCAGCCAATTCACATCAAATTTGGGAACCTATTTGATGTCCAGATGCTACCTTCAAATATTGACTCGCCAGAAAGATTATCTGGGACAATCGTGTCACAGCGATCGTCCCGTGAAGCGATTATCTCATTATCGTCTGTGTTCGTGCGTTCTCCAGACAGTCAAACAAAAAGATCGCCGGGCCCTCAGATAAACAATATGATTTCCTCAGACATACAGACCGCAACCCAGGTGTTAATTGCCTGATTGTCGCTGGCCCCGAAAATGAGTTGCGTCAAGGTCGCTTTCTCTCTTCACGTTTGCCGTCTGTATCAACAGGTGGCGAGCCGGCTTTTCATGATAAGAATATCTCGCTGACCGTTTCAATAAACGTGTATTATCACGATTCCTGGCGAAACGTAAACAGTCTGGGAGTGGTCACAGAAAGAATGCAGGGCGTAAAATATGCAAAATAATAGGATGATCGGTGAGGAAAATAAAGAAAAAGAGATGGTACTGCCGGAGGGGCTGAAGGTGTGAGAGAGCACAAAAATAAATGCACAAACCGTTATGTGACACTGATGAGACAAATAAATAATAGGACTACCATTCCCTCATTCATGTCGAACAGCGGAGACAAATATAAGGTCGTGCATAAAGGTCACCTTGTACAAACAAATAGCTACATAAACCAGTGCTGTAAGAGCAAGTTCACGCTTTGTACAGGCTTCCAGCTACAGTGGTGGCTCTGTGCTCCTTAGGAAGCCAAAAGACACATGATGATGATGAATCAGTTAACATAACAACATTTAACGTGTTAACTTCACTCCACGTTGTAACTTTGTAACAGTTTAGATAGCCTGACATTAACACACGCTGCTAGGATTACAACGAGCTTTATCTGGTGCAGTGTGAATGACAGATTGGTAGAGCATTTAATGACCTCTATTTCTTCGGGCGCCCTGGCCCTCTGGAAATGAGTAATCGTCGCGTCTGGGTCTCTGTGACGATCCTGCAAGTTGTAAAGGGTTACATGGGATTTGGAAATGAGTCTGAATCTCTGAGAGTCTGGTTGTCTGTAACTAACACGTGTTAGAAGGGTGTTAACGCGCCGACCTACAATGATGAATGTCTTGTGTCATCGCCGTGCTACATGCGAAAAGTAGTACCACGAAAAAATCTGTATTTTCGATCCGAAAATCCGTCCGATTTGGAAGCAGATTTGGCGAGCCCTGCAATATTATCATTTTACTTTGCATTCCTTATGGAGCACGGAACTATCACTGTAGCTCGTCCCCTTGCAGGAAGCCTGCGTAAATCATTCCCATACCTTGCCAGCGGTAGTCTCTGAGGCAATTTGTTTTATATGATGAAATTGTCAGCTTGTTGAAGGCGATCTTCTCTGTTGTTCTGGAACATTCAATTTGACAACAATGTTCCATATAATGTCAATAAAGTGGTTATAAATTCTGGCCATGTTAGTTGAGTTCTTATATGGTTTCATTCAAGATTTTCATCGTGTCAATTGGTGTTGCTTTACGCGAATGCGGGGTGGGGTAGAAAAAAACGTGTGGGCAAACATTTGAAAGTTGCAATTATATTGAACTTGTAATTCCATTGACGTGATAAGTCGGTTCATTGAGTCCATACATTTATTCACAGTGATACATACATGATGATCAATTCCAATAGGGGTAGAGCGTAAGTCCATATAAGTAATGCATAAATTAATCAACAACGTAGACTGCTGGTTATGTGTCAATGTCCGTTATGAGGATACAATGCAGTATTGTCGTCAGAACGTCACAGCTATATGCACGAGCAGTTAGACATGGCTACCTGCCGACAGTGAGACTGCGAGTCTGAATATATTCATACGAATTTGACGATTATTCTTCTCCTTCTGAGAATTCTAGTTAAATACTAACCTCCATATATTTCCCTTTCATATTGAGTTCTAGGACTGACCCTGGTCCATCAAAAAATACACATATAAATGGCTATATCATGCCATTGAACTGGAAGGTTAGAAAAACGCAGCTATTCAGCTTGGCGGTCAAGTAACAAAGGGTCACGTTTCTTAGTTACCGACTGTGTCCTAAACAACGCTATACACGTCATAATCGATCGTGTATGAAGCGTTCAGTAATTGAAACATCTATCGCAATATATTAAATGTCTTAACCTTTACAATTGCACGTCTGGTAACCTTTAGCAGACGGCGTTAATATCATATACCGTAACAATTCCCTGTACACCGGGGAAAAAAAAATCGATAGATTTTTTTTCAATATCTATCCGACTTAACAATTTTTCAAAAAAAAATTTAACACAATTGTGACATATGGCCGACGATGTTCTGAGTAGAACCGTGTTGCGGTCATGTCAACTAACTATTTGTCATAGTCATCTAACATAAATCACATTATATATCAATATTATACATATTATTATATCAACTAAATAAATGTCCAATGTTAATAGTGAATGATAAAATTAAATTAAAGTAAGGTCTGTCGTATTAGTATGTCATATAGGAATTAATTTGACTAATTAAAATTAAATTAATTAATTAAATTAAGAGTTAAATTATTAAGGTTCTAATGTAACGCGATGTTATGAGAGAAGAAAAGACAAAATAAGTGAGAAGAAATAGAAAGAAATTCGAATATAAGTTTTAACTTAATTGTGTGTGTTAAGTGTTAGTGAATAATAACTATCTAATTTAACTAACTAAATAATGTATAGGTACATTAAAAAAAAAAAATTATTAATCTAATACTTGTGTGAGATTTATTTTCTCTTTTCATAATTTCTTCTTTTAGTATTTCGTTCTCTTTTTTGTTCTTTCATTTCATTTTTTTCTCACATTTCATTTTATTGATAATAATTCAATTAAGAAGTTAAGTTAACTAATTAATTAGTATAGGATATGATGATCCATCCGTAGTCTTGATCCTGATGAATTCTTTTAGGCAAAAATGTTCAAACGTTTACGTTGGAAAGAAATGTCATTTATCCTAGCATCCAAGAATTAAGTGCACCTAGGATAATAAGTTCGACTTGTCGTCAGATATTGTTCCATGATTGATCAATGATATTCGTATATCGTGTATGGACATTAGACGAAGTTCGAATGTCAGTATATATACCTTGATTGTCTTGTAGTTCAATTCTGTGATGCATATAGTGTATATAAAGTTTAAATTGAAGGCAAGGTTAGTTCCTTTATAGTTAATACTTCGTTCAATCCAATGTAGTGCTGATTGAAATAGTTTAAGAGTGTCAATGTTGATTATTCGTCGTCAATAGGATTACGTGACAATGCATCAGCCACAATATTTTCCGTGCCAGGTATGTGTTCAATGGAGAACTCGATTGGCTGTACGATGTTTGAATATCTGGCAAGTTTCTGGCTTGTATGATTCGATCGACGCAAGGATGCTACAGCACGTTGGTCCGTCTGTATGGTGAAGGGAGCACCAAGCAAGAACTTTTCAAGTTTGGTTATTGCCCAGATCACAGATAAAAGTTCCTTGTCGACTGTTGAATACTTTGTTTCTGCCGGCTTCAGCTTTCTTGAAATGTATAACGTAGGATGTAGAATGCCATCATGGTTCTGGAGCAGGCATGCACCAATGCCGTAGTTACTAGCATCTGTTCGTAAGAAAAATCTTTTGGAAGCATCGGGAAGTCTTAAAATTGGTTCATGCGAGAACAAATTTATAATTTTGTTGAAAGTTTCATTGCATGTACCAGTCCATGTCACCTTCACCGGCATATCTTTTTTTAACAATGAAGACAATACAGCCGTGATGGATGACAAGTTTGGTATGAATCTACTGTAATATTGAACAAGTCCTAACAAACTCCTGACCTGTTTCTTCGTCTGAGGAACTGCTATGTTTAGAATTTTGGAGACTGTACTAGGTAACGTTCGGATATATCCCGATCCAATGATATGTCCCAAAAAGGTTATCTCATTACACGCGATTTGCACCTTTGTAGGTTTAGCAGTTAGATGATAATTCCTTAGAGTGTCAAAAACATATCTAAGTCCCGAAACATGTTCCTCAAACGACGAACTAAACAAGCATATGTCGTCAATATATGTAATAACGTCTGGTCTACCTGATAAAATTTGTCGCATCAGGCGAATGAAGGTAGCTGGCGCATTAACAAGCCCAAAAGGCATCACATTCCACTGGTATAGACCTTGTGGAGTGGAAAATGCGGTGTAATACTTAGCCCTTTTCGGTCAGTGGTATCTGCCAATAACCTTTAGTTAAGTCTATCTTACTAAATATAGTTGCGTTGGATAGACGTGGCAGTAAGTCGTGCTGATAACGCGAATGTCGTGGGTTCGATCCCCACACTGGCCACCATCTGTTGAAGGCGATCTTCTCTGTTGTTCTGGAACATTCAATTTGACAACAATGTTCCATATAATGTCAATAAAGTGGTTATAAATTCTGGCCATGTTAGTTGAGTTCTTATATGGTTTCATTCAAGATTTTCATCGTGTCAATTGGTGTTGCTTTACGCGAATGCGGGGTGGGGTAGAAAAAAACGTGTGGGCAAACATTTGAAAGTTGCAATTATATTGAACTTGTAATTCCATTGACGTGATAAGTCGGTTCATTGAGTCCATACATTTATTCACAGTGATACATACATGATGATCAATTCCAATAGGGGTAGAGCGTAAGTTCATATAAGTCATGCATAAATTAATCAACAACGTAGACTGCTGGTTATGTGTCAATGTCCGTTATGAGGATACAATGCAGTATTGTCGTCAGAACGTCACAGCTATATGCACGAGCAGATAGACATGGCTACCTGCCGACAGTGAGACTGCGAGTCTGAATATATTCATACGAATTTGACGATTATTCTTCTCCTTCTGAGAATTCTAGTTAAATACTAACCTCCATATACTTCCCTTTCATATTGAGTTCTAGGACTGACCCTGGTCCATCAAAAATACACATATAAATGGCTATATCATGCCATTGAACTGGAAGGTTAGAAAAACGCAGCTATTCAGCTTGGCGGTCAAGTAACAAAGGGTCACGTTTCTTAGTTACCGACTGTGTCCTAAACAACGCTATACACGTCATAATCGATCGTGTATGAAGCGTTCAGTAATTGAAACATCTATCGCAATATATTAAATGTCTTAACCTTTACAATTGCACGTCTGGTAACCTTTAGCAGACGGCGTTAATATCATATACCGTAACACAGCTCCATTTACAATCTCATTTTATTCGCCTTGTACGACATGCTCGAGGGAGCAGTAACCTATTATTTTTTTTGTCTCTTCAGAGACCCCCGGGAACAATATGAGGCTCACTACCATATATATAGGGTGATGGATAAGTCTCTCCGTAGTGGGTTCAGTGCTTGAATACTATGAAACAAGGGAAACAATCCAAATGATAAAATTATTATTAAAAGGTTGTAATTTACAACTCTAAAATTCTTTATGTTACATAGCAATTTAAATTATTTAAACAGACACTAATGCTTTATGCGAAAATATAAAAAAATTACTACTTTTATGTAGTATTAAAGTAAATCTAATTAAAGTCAATTAAAATAATACTGTTTACTGTATCATAAAATGTTACATTCATATTATTCAAGCACTGAACACACTGCGGAGAGACTTCTTGATCATCCTGCAGTATATAAAATATGATTATAAAATCAATTATGACAATGAGTCTGCATGAAATCAGATAACTCAAATTACGATAAGCATGTTGGGCAATGCGGCAACAACCCGCAAACGAGGGCAAAACCTTATTTAAACCTGTCTCTCGCGTATTTTTAAAATTTAGTCATAACTGGATGATGCTTAATACATCGTATATCGGAATCAATTATGATTATGGCTTTACAAATGACCACAACAAAAATCTATGCTTTGGCCGTAGATTCTCGTGTGGGTGGGGGGGGGGGGGCCCCATTTATCTTATTAATCAAAAATATGCTGTAGATAAAGTCAATCACACTATAAAATCAATAATGACAATGGGACATTGGGATGTAGCCAATATGATCAACAACCCGCAAATAGGGGCAAAAACATTATTTCAAATAAAAAAGTTAAAAAAATGACTTTTGCCATAGCTGGAGTTTGGCAATCTCATCGTGGGGGTCAAGATGCTACACAATGGCCTCTCACCACAACAAAAATTCTATCTATGCTTTGGCGTCGTAGACTTCCTTGTGGGGGGGGGGGGGGGGGGGGAGGGGGGGGGGGGGGGGGGGGGGGGGGACAAAGGGGGGGGGGGGGGGGGGGGAGTAACCTTCTAATCTAGTTTTTTAGTTTTTTTTTTTTTAAATTAATTAATGATAAAAAAATATCCCATTCAACATTACATGGGTTATAATTAGGATATATTGTTTTCAATTCCAAATAATATGAACAACTGCCGATATGGGAAAGTGACATCAAACATGTGAAATCATTATAAATAGGGCAAATCACAATTACCAATACATGCTTCCTGCACGAGGACCGGCTGCAGGGGCAGACAGAAAACGGAGATGACGATGATGACGATGATGATGATCATGTTTGGTCTTAGATCTGTATATTCTGTCACACTCAGCTCGCGCTAGTGCTAAACCATTCCCCGAAAGAAGATGGATAAAAAGTAGTGATGTTAAAATTATGAAACCAGTTAGCTTACCCAGAGAAATTTCGCTTTTGTAAAGTTGACTGACATGTGCAGTCATCCCTAACTTTTAAGTCATAAAATTCCCATCAATACTGATCTTTGCTTCAGTATTTGCTGACAATTTTATTGCAGAACTGTCTTAGTTTTTAAAAGCAATCGAAAATCCCCTACCACGAGTGCCGTCCAGACAGAGGCGGCCCTAGAGATTTTTCAAGGTGGTGCGATGTCTCCTTATCAAACCCTCCCACCCCCCTTTTTTGGTTTTTCTCTCTCCACACCCCAACCCCTGTACTCTCACGATGTCCACATCATCAAGTTTAAGCGGGTTCCAGAGTTTAAGCACCTATGAAGCATTCTCTTCTTCTCCCCCCCCCCCCCCCCCCCCCCCCCCCCCCCCCCCCCCCCCCCCCCCAAAAAAAAAAAGACAAAAAAAAAGAAGAAGACATAACAGGGAAATCGAAACAAGACGTCCAAAAGCCGGTACAGTGATTCACCAACTGTCCAACAGCTACTCAAACATCCATATCTTCCTCGTTGGCCCTCAGACTTCCACATCAATAAAGGCAGTAGTCAGCTCAAGGTGAAGACTAAACGTCAGTTGATAAATGGTACATTCTCATCAACCCTTTGCTATCAATCAATACCCTTTAGCTCACAAGAAGCATAGGTCTTCAACAAACACATGCCAGGCCCTCCTGTCACGTGCCATCCGCTCAAATTCTTTCCATGTTTTCCTCATCATTTTCACCTCTGTATCCATTTACCTTCTCCATGTGTTTTTTGGTCTACCTCTTCCTCTCTATCCCTGTGGATTCCAGAACGAAGAAGTGCCTTGTAATGCTATCAACAGGTCTCCTCAATGTGTGTCATATCCATCGCCAGCGTCTTCTTCACAACCCTTGTTCCACTGGCAATCACTAGTCAACAAATTTTCAAAGGTTTTTTGTACCAGAAATTAAATATACCATTTCTTATTGATTTTGACATGCTGATTTCAAATATCATAATGAAATTCACCAATTGGCTCTGGGTTTTTTTTTAAATGATGAATTTACATTACAGTAATACAAATAATGTATGCTTGTTTAATTCTCTGGGGCGAACAGCTAGTCTTTCTACTTTAACATTATAAAAATTGTGGTTACATACTCAATTAATTGATATTTCAACATAAAATGATAGAAAAAATAAAAACATTATTTAAAGTTCTCATATAATGTTTTAAAAAGGCACATTTGAACCCATTCCGTCATTATTCAGTCGTTGTTCGAGCTCTCTTTGCTTACTTCTTGTAGTCAATTGATGAGGTGTCTCTTGTCACAGTCCAACAGTAATCAGCAAGCATTGAAGGGCTCCAATTGCCTCGATACCTTGTCTCCATAGCAGCAATGTCCTGGTGAAATCGTTCACCATGCGCATCACTGACCGCTCACAGTTTGACGTAAAGAAATCCAGATGAGAATCCAGAAAATGAATTTTCAAAGACATGTTGCAGCCAAGACTCTTATACTTCAGAAGGAGATTTTCTACAATTTCATTGTAATTATCAGATCTGTTGTTTCCAAGAAAATTGTCCACCACTGACTTAAATGCTAGCCATGCTGCTTTTTCCTTGCCATGCAACACGCAAAGAAACTCGTCATCATGAAGAAGTTTTCGAATTTGCGGACCAACAAATACTCCCTCTCTTATTTTAGCTTCACTCAGTTAAAAAAAAAAAAAAAAAAAAATTTTCAAACAAATACAGGAAATACCAGGACTGAACATCAGTGGAAGGTCAATAAACAACCTTAGATATGCAGATGATACCGTGTTGTTAGCTGAAAGCGAACAGGAGTTACAAGAACTAGTGAAGCAAGTGAACAGTATAAGTCATGAATATGGACTCGACATTAATATTGAGAAAACAAAAACTATGATAATTAGCAAAACAGACGATAAACCCACATTAAAGATAAGCGTAAATGGGGAAATCCTGGAACAAGTCAAGAGCTACGTATATCTCGGTCATATAATAACAGAAGATGGCAGATGTGAAACAGAAATCAAGAAGAGAATAGGAATGGCCAAAGCTACATTCAACAACATGAAACATATACTGACATCCAAACAGTTATCTCACAAATTAAAACTGAGAATCATAAAGTGTTATATATATTCTGCATTTCTGTATGGTGCAGAAACATGGACGATGAATAAGCAGTTGGAAGAAAGAATTGAGGCTCTTGAAATGTGGATATATAGAAGAATGGGGCGTATCTCATGGAAAGAGATGAAAACAAATAGGAGGTCCTAGAAAATCTAGGTATGAAAAGAGAACTAATGAGGGAGGTCAAAGTTCGACAGCTAAAATACTTTGGCCACATAAAAAGGCATAACACCTTGCAGAAGACCATAACAGAAGGGAGAGTTGAAGGCAAACGTGCAAGGGGAAGACAGCGCTATAAGCGGGAAGACAACATCAAGAGATGGACAGGAAAGAGTCTATCAGAGTGCACCATCAAGACAAGAGACAGAAGACGTTGGAGATCCATTACAGCCAACCTTCGTTGTGGAGATGGCAACTGATGATGATGAGTCTTGGAAATTTTCTGATGAGGTATTTGAAAGCCTCATCTGTTTTCTCCATTGCCTTGACACAGTTTTTCATGAGACCCAGCTTAATGTGCAAGGGTGGCAACAAAATCTTGCTGGTGTCGACAAGTGCTGGGTTCTCAACGTTCTTACTGCCAGGCTGCAATGACTGCCTGATTGGCCAATGTCTTCTGATGTAATGGTCACTTCGTGCACGGCTATCCCACTCACAGAGAAAGCAACATTACTTGGTGTATCCACCCTGTAGTCCAAGCAAAGGAGCGACCACTTTTAGTCACTGCAAAGTGACCAATGATGATGATCGTAATTTATACACTTCAAAAGCTGCTTAATGTTTTCATAAGTTTCTTTCATATGAACTGCGTGACCAACTGGAATTGACGGTAACACATTACCATTATTCAACAAAATAGCTTTAAGACTCATCTTGGATGAGTCAATGATAAGCCTCCACTCTTCCGGTATGTAATTGATTTTGAGGGCTGCCATTAAACCAGAAATGTTGTGGCACGCAGAAAGGTCACCCTCTTTGAATAAGAATGTAATAAGCGACTTCTGGCGGTTCCTATACACACAGAAATTGCTTGAGGTTGATGGCTCAGGACCACCAATGCCCTCTTCTTCATCAGTGGAAGCAGCTGAAAATGATTCTGGCACTTTGGGAACTGGTAGGTCATCGCCATGTGGTACCGGACGTATTGTCGAGGGGATGTTTGGATATTCCAGAGTCCAGAGTCCATTTTTTTCTTCTTTGATATGCCTTTCCCAATTGGAGGGACCATGCAAAAGTAACAGTTGTTGAGATGATCAGTGGGCTCTCTCCAAATCATTGGGACTGCAAAAGGCATAGCTTGCCTTTTGCCAGTCAACCACAGTTTAAGATGTGCTGCACATGAATTGCAGCATATGTGTGGCGCCCAGCTCTTATCTTGATCTCCTATTCTGCAGCCAAAATACAAACTGTACGTCTTCTTAATCACTTTAGTTATATTTCGTTTTTGTGATAGAAATGTCATCTCACCACATATATAACAGAAATTATTAGCACTGTTCACACATGTCCTAGGCATTTCTAACTATGATACTTTTGATAAGGACAAATGCACTAACTAATGGCAAAATTTTATCAGAGATAAGATTGTCACGTAGGGTTTATATTCATTTAATTTCCTACATCTTCTTCCTATTCTTTCACATAAATTCTCTCTTTGATTATCTCTGTATTTTTTTCCTGTGTATTTTTCATCCATTCGTTTTGCGAATATTATTTTCATATAATTCGCAAACTTTACCTGTTTTCCTTTCTCTTAAACTGAGAATCGCGCTAGGACGATATTACGTAGATGTCAGGGCTGCAGGGCGTCAGAAGGCGTGATAAGTCGGTTCGCTGAACATAGGACGTAGCAAATCGTCTACATTCTCACCGAGCGCGCGAGCTTCTTCTCGGCATTAGTCCCGGTGAGGTGTGATACTTTACATCTGCACCGGTCAGTATCCAGACATTTGGTCTGGAAAATCCCAAACTGACACGGCGCTCACTTGGGCCATGGTCAGCTGTAGTGTGAAAACTGCCCTGAAATGGAGTCAGGCTGTCTGGGATTTGAAACTGACACGCGTACATCGTGGTCAGTAGGTGACAGTTACGACACGCGTTAAGCGGACGTAAATGTTGGGAGTAGGGGAGATAATTTCGCTTGGCGAAATAAGTTTGGGCCCTTTGTCTGATTTTAAGATATTGGCCAAGTTTGAAACTTTAATTTCATTCTCGCTCATAGACTCCACAGTAGATAGGTCGCTCGAAAAACAGAATAGCTGTTAGCGAAGATCTCAGTTTGTTTCGGCAATTTGTCGAACTTCTAGACTTCCAGAAATATTTTCAGCATTTTTTATTCTTAAGTTGTGCGACTACCTGTAATTCTGTGGTTGAGGTAATTAATATGATAGATATATAGATTTTGTGAGTGTTAAAGTGTTAAATCGCTTAATTCATTTTTAATCTATTTCTTTAGCGCAGAAGAGAAATAAAGTGGTAGGCTATTATATTTTCTAGGGAAGCATTCAGTGGAAAGCAGACTAATAAAATTAAAATTTCTAGCTTATAACGGCAATTGTAGCTATTTATAAATTTAATTTAACTGCTAATACTCAGTCGAGTGTATTTTTTCTAAACTAACGTATAAACTCTAGAATCCAGCCTCATGAATGGTGACGGAATACGCACGTGTTCTTAATTTATGAGGATTGCTGATTTTTAAATATAACTTACGTCACGGGAAGTTCAAATGATAAGCAAAGCTCTCTGCTTGCAAGTTTAAATGTAAGTTTTTAACCAGTACAGATTCTGTTTATTATATTATATGTGTTATTTTTCCTCCACACAGTGAAAGTTTTGGGGTGACCCTAACTTTACCAGCACCTAGTAGTAGTTTCCATACTTGTGAAGAAATAGACAGTCCTTATTTTGAACCACGTGGGTTTTCTCAAGTAACACTGATCTGACGGTGCAAGTTAGACAGAAATACTAATATCCCTATAACGGGTTTTCAAAGACTGTAATGATAAATACTGGACCTTGGAGCCAGCACTTAATTTCTTCTAGAAACTCTATATAATTTGCTGCCTGGGGCGTGAATATTAACAATCATTTCCCGACTAGATTATATCTTGTGGACAAATCTGTGGTGTGACTAAAGTGAATCCTATACTGAGGGAAGGCACCGACCTGACATTCATCATTTTTTTTTTTAGAAACCTACGCTATTGACACTGTGCTCTGCTAACTCCCGCGCCTGGAATAATTGTTAGGTGACTTAATCAGACATTTGAACAAATTTGCATACCCAAGTAGTCGTTCCCGGAGACTCCAAGTTAAATACGTCTTTTGGAACTGGGGACTTCTTGGCAGAAGACTGCATTTTTTTGAGTCTGTGTGAAAATCTAAAATCAATGTGTTCCAAGAGGCAGCAAGCAAAGTCGTGAGTACAAGTATGAGAAGCCATGGCGGAATGAATGAGTGTACGCTGGTTTGAGTGATATTTTTCACTATTTTATCTTTGACACCCTGTTGCTGTC